>CM050649.1:42613517-43191017 GCA_027574665.1 Rhynochetos jubatus
AAGGACATATTTCTTAGACAACAAAACTAATTCCCGGTATTCAGCTAACTCCAGTCTTGCCGGGTTGCAGTGTGTTTGTATTGAGTGAGCAGAACTCGTAAGCATGGTTAAGTCACTTAACTTGAAGAGAAAATGTGAAAATTTAAATGATCGATATTTTGTGCTAAGATAAGTTTCCCTGGGTGTCAGTTGCTTGTGTTAGCAAAGAAACGAAGGCTTTTACTGTGGACACAGAACAACATGACTGACCTTTGCAAACTCATTTTCTGAATATTGCCATATGCAAAATTAAATTCCTTTTAAAGTAAAGCATTCAATGAAAAGCATCAGAAGCAAAAAAATTCCAGTAACCCTTCTTAACATCCCCTTACCTGGAAGAATAAGGATTATTCCAGCGTTCGTGTCAGGCTGTACTTGACTGGTTCCAAATATATCCCTTTAACAATGGCGGTTTGCGAAGCGGCCTTCGTTTCTCTGCTGCCTTCAGTTGTGCTAGCGTAGCTCAACATGTGGTGGCTTAAAAGGATACCAGAAGTGAGCCAGCTGGAAAAGAATGCTGGAGGAGATGGGGTGTGGAGGTGCCTAAAACATCATTGGCATAGCTGTCTGGCTATACAGCCCTTACTTGAGCACAGTGCAGTTACGGAACCCGAGAGGGGGGGATGAGTAGGGCTGCACCTGAGGAAATAGTGCGCCTCTTCAGTAAAGCAACATTATATAATATGAAACCACGGTCTAAACCGAGTTGGGTGGTTCTGAGGCCTCAGTCAACAGTGAGGCAGCCTGATTCTCATCTGTGGTCAGACACTGTGGCCTGCTGTTGTGAAATTGTCAGTTTTCTCTGTGATTTGGCAGAAACTTTTGGAAGAAGGTGCAAAGGAATAATCACTAGATAACTGAAAATTCTCAGGAACGTTCGGGAGTTAATAGAGGTGTTTGAGGGAAGATTCAGTGCAGTGAATGGAACTTGTATGTTTTTCTAGGAATACTTGGATCGGAGAAAAATGACTGAATTCGGCAGCATGGCTCTGATTGATGAAGGGGCTGGAGGTGAAGATGGTGTTGCTATTCCTCTTCCAGGAGTAAGGAGAGGTACGGCTTTTGGCATTGCTGTCTTATTACTAGTTTTATGTGGCTCAAAAGCTTTGACATAGAGTCGATACCACGTAAGAAGGATTTGAATTGTTCAGCCCAGTTTTAAAGTTAGGATTACCCAAGTGTTCAGCTGATGTGTGGGTTGGGTCCTTTAGCAGTAGAAGCAACAGGAAACAGGAAGCACTGTTCTCCTGGACATGGAACCCAGCGGTTCTGATTTCGTTTTCAAAGAGCAAAATTCACTTCCACCACCTACATTTAGTTGTATGACCTTTTGGATGTGAATTGTCCCTTACTTACCTTGTATTTAACTCTGCTAGGTTTTGGCATGTTCCACATTATTTTTCAGCATAATGACACAGAGTGGATAGCTCTGGACAGTGAACTTTTGGTGAATATATTAAATCACTTCTAAATTTCTCTTTTAGGTGACATGAGTTATCGACACTTCAAACCAGAAATAAGAGTGACTTGCGTGCGATTCTCTCCTACAGGTGAGTATCATCAATTAATGTAGGATTTTTTTATTCCATATAAAACAAGCAAAGGAGTAGAGCACTGGAGGAGCAATAATGAAGCACAGAAGCCTTGGAGATGGTCTCTCCAGACATTATACAACGCTGCTAAGTTTGTAGTCTAGTTTTCCATGCAGTGGATAATTAGGAAACTTAAGTGTACCTCACTTTCAGCTGGTATTTTTTATGAGCATGGTCATTGCTGGCTGGTCCATCAGTGATGCACGGTTTTCAGTGTTACCCACTTCTTGTAAGCAATGATGAGTCATCTGTTTGTCATGGCTTTTCTGTTTCTATCCTAGAAGACCCAACCTTGTTCTTAAATACTGTTATTTCTCTTCTAGGACGAAGCTGGGCAGCCACCACCACAGAGGGTCTCCTTATCTATTCACTGGACTCTGGGCTAATTTTTGATCCTTTTGACCTGGATATTGATGTCACACCCAGCAATATACGCAAAACACTGCATCAGAAGGAATACACTATGGCTATCATCATGGCCTTCAAGCTGAATGAAAAGAAATTAATTCAGGAGGTCATAGAGGCTGTACCTAGCAATGAAGGTAAGTGGCTGTTCCGTGAAATGTGACTGAGTTAGCTGTGGGCAGAGTTACGTAAGCCAGAGAAGTTGAAGTGTAAAGGGAGGTGGAATTATAACATTGATGTTTAAGGACTTTCTATTGTAGCTGAAGACTGTAGAGGAAGGGATGGTCTTCTGTGAGAAAAAAAAAAGATAAAAGTAGACTTTTTGGTGTTAACTTCCGTTTTCATTTTACCGCATGTTCATCTAGTGACTTTTGCACATGGCATTTGATCAGGTCTGGATATGCAGGTAAAGTTTTTGGCTGTCAGTTCTCAGAAGCAGCTGATGTTAGGGGGACACAGCAAGTTTTATGTGAACTAGCAGTGTGCCTGCCGTGAAGGCAGTCAGCCGGATACTGGGCTATATTATCAAGGATGTAGTCAGCAGTTTGAGGGAAGTGATGTCTTCTCTATTAAGCACTTGTGTGACCACATCAGGAGTACTGTGCCTAGTTTGAGGCTCACCGGTACAGGACAGACATTGATGCTCTGGAGCAGCTGGTGGAGGGCTTGGAAAATGGTTGGAGGGCCAGAGTGCATGACAGCTGAGGAGGAGCTAAAGAAAGCTGGGTTTATTCAGTCTTTAGAAGAGAACAGGAATATATTTAGTGTCTTTAAGTGCCCAACAGTATGTTAGAAAAAAGGCAGAACCAGACTTGAAGTTGCACAATGATAAAAGAGGCAGCAGACCTCTTGCAGCATGGGAAATTCCAACTAGATGTTAAAGACAATATTATGATGTTGGAGGTAGTCAAATACTGCAGCAGGTTGACAAGGGAGGTACTGGAGTCCCCATTCTTGGAAATGTTCACCACTCAACTGGATAAAGCTCTGTGTCAGCTGTTCTGAATTAGTCCTGCTTTGGACTGCCAAAATTTGGAGCAACTCTGCAACTGTCAGCCCTTTGAAGTGCTGATGATTTTTGTTCCTTTAGTCGCAGTTTTTGTGAAATTCATCACTGAAGACAAATGTAAATGTGCTCCTCAGAGGACTGTGTTCACACAAACCAAACAGATAATTAGAATCGTAGAATCCATGGAATGGTTTGGGTTGGAAGGGACCTTAAAGACCATCTAGTTCCAACCTGACACCCTCCACTAGACCAGGTTGCTCAAAGCCTCATCCAGCCTGGCCTTGAAGACAGCCAGGGATGGGGCATCCACAGCTTTCCTGGGCAACCTGTGCCAGTGCTTCATCACCCTCTCTGGGAAGGATTTCTTCCTGTTAGTGAAGTGCCAAGCTCTGTCTAACAAGAGACAGTTGCTTTCATAATTGTGACATACCAGAGACCAAATAAATGGATAAGATGTCACCCAACTTTGGAGGACGTGTACTGAACTCACCCTTTAGCACCCTTTTCATCATTTTGATGTCATGTGCACATTCATTAACTGTAAGTGGTAGACACAAGCTTAAAAAATAAACTTTCAGTATTGTATTCTATTTAACTTCATAATTGCATTAACAGTTCCATCATAGTAACTCCAAAATATATTTTCTTAGCTTTGCCTCACTGTTGTTAGCCCAGTGAAAAGTGTTTATTTCCTTCCAGTGTTTCATGTGTAACAAACAAAAATCCCTTTTACTGGGGCAAAACAGGCTCTAGTCTGAGATCAGATGTGCTGCAAGCCAGCTGCTTTGTAGGATTTTCTTACCTTAGTCCCTAGGCAGCAAGCCTGGCAATTGTGCACGTCAGGGTAAATCACTCTGCATGCCTGTGTTGGTGTAACGGCCTCTTTCTGGCAAACTTAGTTTCTCTTACCCAGTGTTGCCTGAGTTTTAGTTAACATCAGTAAGTAGGCGCATGCCAAAATCTCAGGTACAGAGGAGGACGAGGCATGGAAATTTCAAGCATATATTCCTGATTATACATATGGATTACATATAATGAATACAACATTAAATATCAAATAGCTGTCAAAGCAGTGCTTCCCTCTTCTCTATATGCTTTTCTGTGGTGTCTTTCATGTTATTCCAAATAGTAATTCAACCCTGTTGTCTATGGATTTTTTTCTTTTTGCACAGTTGATGTTGTCTGCTCATCACTCCCAGACCTGTACGTGGAGAGGCTGCTAGAGTTCTTGGCCTCTGCGTTTGAGATATCTTGTCATTTAGAGTTCTATCTTATTTGGGCTCATAAGTTGCTCATGCTGCATGGACAGAAACTGAAAACAAGGTGAGGTCTTGTGAAAGTCAAAAAGCTGACATTTGAAAAATGTCTGTCAGTTTGAGGTTTTAATTTAACAGTCGCTGGCATTCGAGGCAGATCATAGAATCGTGGAATGGTGTGGGTTGGAAGGGACCTTAAAGACCATCTACTTCCAACTCCCCTGCCATGGGCAGGGACACCCTCCACTAGACCAGCTTGCTCAGAGCCTCATCCAGCCTGGCCTTGAACACTCCCAGGGATGGGGCACCCACAGCTTCTCTGGGCAACCTGTGCCAGTGCCTCACCGGTGATTTAGTGAAGAATATTTTCTTGATATCCAATCTGAATCTCCCCGCTTTCAGTTTAAACCCATTACCCCTTGTCCTGTCACTACAGGCCCTTGTAAAAAGTCCCCCCCAGCTTCCTTGTAGCCCCTTCAGGTATTGGAAGCCTGCTATAAGGATATATATGCTATAACAGATGCATGTATAACAACAAAAACTACTTCATTTACATTTATTATAAGTACACTTAATATTATTTAAATATTTACATGTATTAAATTAAAATGTAATATTTATAAATACAATTTCTTTACTAACAATTACATGCAATAGAAATGAAATGCATAATAGGATTTGTGAGGATAAATTGCAAAAACATTTTTCAAATACTCCAGGTAAAACTTTGCGTAACTCGCTTACCCTATAATGCACGGAGATTTCAGGAGTGACAGGGTTTTGGCAATTGTGTTTTTAAACTATTAGGCATATTAAATACAACTGAAAGATAATGTGCAGGTACTGGCTGTGTTTTGTAGACTTGTGATTGCAGCATTCACATTTAGCTTGTTAGTATTCTGCTTTCCTGTGCAGTTCTTTCAGAATTGCATGTGCCTGCCATGTGAATTACATTCAGCCCACCTATTGTGTAGATTTTGTAGACTTTTGGGAACAGAAACTGTCAAATTTAGGAATTCAAAATAGGTTAAGTGAGAGGTAGTCTGAGAAGGAGTCCTGTAGGTTAAAGAAACAGTGTATGGTGTAACTCTTTCCTTGCTTCAGCATGGTATTAATGTTTTCGTTACTGAAATGGCTGGAACATATTTTCTCCTTTTGTTGCTGATAAAGTAGAAGGGGACGATTTAAAACAAACTCTGCCTTGTTCAAAAAGTATTTTAATACCTGGAAGGAACTGCTGTCATTACAGCAAGCAGAATTAGTTCCTCAAGCTGGAGTGTGACATAAGGAAATAAAAAGGATTTCTGGCAATATATTACTTGTATTGAGTATCATCATTGAGGGCGGAGTCAAAGGCAAGAATTTTTTGTTTATTTAGTAATATCTTTAAAAGTTCATATTTAAAAGTTAATGCGTGTGCTTGTTAAAATTCTGAGAATATAGAAAAGTTCTGGATTTCCATACATAAATATAAATTGCTCTGCATCTTTTCTCCATTCAAGGTCAGTGAAGCTGCTCCCTGTGATACAGTTCCTTCAGAAAAGCATCCAACGTCATTTTGAAGATGTTTCCAAACTGTATGTATTGTTATATTTAAAAGTTGAAATCACAGCCCTGCACAAAAGTGTGGAGTAATTTGGGGGATGATAGTGGGGCGTTAGAACTTTTGAGGGGGTCTGCTTTTAGAGGTGTTGTAGGAGAAAAATCGAACCTTGTTCCTAACATGCTGCTATTTATTTCTACAGCTGTGAATGGAATATCTACAATATTAAATACGCATTGGCCATTTCCCAGCAGCGGGGCATGAAACGCCCGGCAGAAGAAACCTCAGGAGATGAAGACAACACTGATTATCTTATGCAAGAAGTTCATAAAGACAGTCTTAGTTCCTAGTTACTCTTCGTGGGAGGGAGAAAACCGAAGACAAAGTAATTTTATGCAGTGGTATTCACTGGGAATGAGTGGCCCTCATAGTGGCATAATTTAACTCTTGTTAAGGATGTGGATGGAGTTAGAGAAGCAGTGGGGATGCAGGATGGAGACGGTGCCATCCATGATGCATTAGGTGTACCCTTTGGCCATAACAGCTTGACAGCATTGATTTCTTGGTTGATTTCCTTCTTTTTTTAATCATTCCTGATTTCAAGTAAGACAAAAATGTGTTCTTAGTGAAGTTTGAAGTATGACTTGAAGTGCGTTTTTTATTAAAAATGCATTGTATGTAGACTAAGTGTTGAGAGCTCTTTGTAATGCAGTCTTGTCATACTTTGTAATGGACTTTTTTTAATCCTTTCTTACGTCATTCTTAATTGGAGGTTTCCGCATTGCTCTTAACTCGTTTTAAATGTTGTTTGAATTGGTTTTAATACGTACATATTCCTCGAACTCTGTTTAGGGATAAGTGGACCCATTTTTCTCAGTTCCGTAGCTTCCAAACCTGATGGAGTTTCAATAGTGAGGATAAATTAGATACACATAACTGAATATGGGGATGGGTGGGGGAGGGATTAGTGGGCTATGAAATTTCTGCAGAGGTTGAACTAATTAATCTGAGATACTGCAGTAAAAACTTGTTTGGAAATTTCCAACCCGTATCCACCCAACTGTAAGAAAACACATTATAATGGTTTCTTTTTTCATGAAAGCCCTTTCTTGTCTTGGTTTTGGAGTTTTTTTAAAATGTTTTTATTAGCATATGACAGTCTGAAACCCTTGGTTTCCTTGCTTTTGGGAACTGGCATGAGAATTGGCTAACAACATCAGTGAGGTCCTGAACACCAAGAAGTACATCTGTGATTGTGATGCTTTCAAGCCACGTGTTGAAAGGGCTTTCTTAATGAAGATACTGCAACTATTTTCAGTGTATTCTGTTCTTTTGGATTTGTTTTCTGGTTTCTTTCCACTCTTGGAAGAGAGAAGTATGAATATTGAAAACTGCAAGTCCATAATTACACAGCAGACAGAGCCAGTTTGTAGAATTGCAGTATATAAAACAAAGATGCACTTGCTGCGTAAATAAAACATAGCAAAGTGAGCTGTTCCATTTTTCTCATAGTAAAACATTTAAAAATACCTTCAGTTGCTGGTGCCCCCTTGCCTCCTAACATTTTCACGGTCGTGCCACTGTTTTGGGGTCTTGGAGGTGTGACGGAGCAGCTGGGTGGGCTGGAGCGATGCTTGCGGAAGGCGCTCTGTGGCACGGTGTTGGAGTTGCTTGGCATTCTCTGCCTCCTGCCGCGGTTTCTACATCAGGTAGAAGGGAGGTATGGCTGGGGAGGGATGAAGCAGCACAGGGAGAAAAATCCATCTTGGGATCCTTGTAAAACTGAAGAGGTTAAGCTAATGTGAAAAACATGATCGTGTTACCTGAGCTATAACATAGGTGTTACTTCTTAATCCGTTTTACTTATTTTTATATACATGTTGTCTTTGCATACTTTTTGGAGACTCTTATTATTTTCCCAAACTACATGACCCATAGCAGACAGGCTGTAATCGTTCTGGGACTGTCACAGGCAGTAGCTTTGTGCTGTGTAAAATAGTTCTTCAGCCTGGAGAAGAGAAGGCTCCGGGCGTGTAGTGACAGGACAAGGGGTAATGGGTTTAAACTGAAAGCGGAGAGATTTAGATTGGATATCAGGAAGAAATTCTTCCCGGAGAGGGTGGTGAGGCACTGGCACAGGTTGCCCAGAGAAGCTGTGGATGCCCCATCCCTGGGAGTGTTCAAGGCCAGGCTGGATGAGGCTCTGAGCAAGCTGGTCTAGTGGAGGGTGTCCCTGCCCATGGCAGGGGGGTTGGAACCAGATGGTCTTTAAGGTCCCTTCCAACCCAAACCATCCTGTGATTCTATGATTTGGGGCTCACAGAAAGTGGTTATTTGCCCACCTAATATGATCTGGGATAAATGCTTTAACTTCTTCTATAGCAGAGAAATGGACATCCTCAAAAGGGATGTAATTTTGCATGGGGTCAGATTACATGCCCTGAACACAGACTGTGGCTGATCCTGTATGTGCTGCCCTGTGAATAACAGCTGTGAGAAATGCCTCACAGAAACCAAAGTTTCTCAGGAGACTTCTTGTCCTATAATAGACCTTGAAAGTTACAGAAAACTACAGCAACACTGTGGTCCTTTGCAAAATCACCAAGGTTAAATTACTTTCCTATTAAAAAAAGCTACTAATAGCCCACAAAGAGGCAAGGTATCAGAGATCATCATTAAAATGTCAACATCTGACACTAACCACTCCTGGGATTTAAGATCTTGTCCTGGAAAAACCCTGTCCTATTGCTGTGCCAACGGGATCTCATCAGCTTTCCCTTTTTGTTGTCACCATCTGTAGGTGAGACTACAAAAAAAGGCAAAAAGAAGCAAGTTTGTTGCTATAACTTAACATTTCCATATCTGGTTACTGGACAAAATGTAAGCACGACTGGATTACCATTCTATGATTAAAAGCAGACTAAGATGACCCCAGAGTCAGCATTCAAGAGATGTCTAAGAACTCTGTAAAGGAGGTCCTCAAAGCACTTTAAGGCCACAGTTCCCCTTCTACAATTAAAGGGGGATGGAACAGTTAAGTATTTCTAGAGTCCTCTGGAGGTTTATTTGTGGTTAAGCCTTTGCTGCAATGATTAACGACAGCTAGAGCACACATGAGAGAGTAGGAGCAAACACAATACAGCAAGTGGCACGCTGAAGCACCGGTAACATCCCTAAATTGGATGGTTGGAACTGGATGGTCTTTAAGGCCCCTCCAACCCAAACCATTCTGTGACTATGTAGCTTGGTTTCCCTGATAAAGGAGAGAAGCGGGGGAAAAAAAGGTTTTTATCAATGAAAGAATTTTCCAGTGCTGGAACTTGGCACTGTTTTAATGTTTCTTTTACCCTTTTTAAAGCCATGCACTATTTTACAAGATCCTCCAAGCAACCCTGCCACCTGTCCCTGTACGTTGCTTTGTTCATCCCGTTGTCACCACCAGCCCTCGCCCCAGTACCCCCTGCTGCCCCCGCACTGCTGTGCTCCCCCTGCCCCTCCCTGGCTCGGGCCTTGTGGCTGCCCCCTCCCGCTTCCGAAGGGAGCCGGGTGCTGCTCGGCTTGCGGTCAAAACAAGGCCCAGGGATTTATTTCCCTGCGCGTTTCGGGTGTTTTCGGTCGCTCCTCTTCGTTACTGCCAGCCCAGGTGCGGGAAGGGACCGAGGTTCGGCGGGCCCCGGCTCGGCTGAGTGCTGCCCCTCCCCGCCCCTAGGGGGCGCCCCCGCCAGCGCCGCCAAAGCGGCGGCAGCCTCCCGGGGCCCGCCCCTAGCGCCCTCCCGGCTCCCTGCGCCCTCGCCGCGGCGTCCGCTCCAACCGCTCGCGGCCATGCTGGCCTCCCGCGGGCCGGCCCTCTGCACCGCGCTGCGGCGGGCAGCGCCCGCCGGCCTCGCCTCCTTCCACTGCTCCGCTCGGCCCCTCCGCGCCGCCCGCGTCGCTGTGGTGAGTATGGGCCGCGCCGCGCCGGAAGGAGGCCCCGGCGGCCCCGGGCCCGGGCCGCGCGGCAGCTCAGGGGGAGAAACGGGTTTTACTGCCTGACTGACCCCATCCGGCCAGAGCCCCGTGCCGGCGGGAGGGCCCCTCTGCAGCTGGGTGCGCCCCGGCGGTGGGGCCGGGGGTGGTGGGAAGCTTCAGCGTGGCGTCGGGCCTAGGGAGGGGTCGCCGTGTTGGCCGCGGGAGCTGGGCAGCCCGGGGAGAGGCAGCGATTGAGGAGAGGAAGCTCTTCGGAATTGAATAACTTGGAGGCGGCCAGATCTGGAGCGGGAAACACGTAGAAATTGGCTTCTGTGCAGCTATGGTGGGCCTGGAGTTGAGTTACGGGGAGTTGAAATGATTTACAGTGTAGCGGAGGGAGGTACTGGCAGCCTGCAGGAAAATATTTCAACTGGATTAGGTCCTTCTGCACGGAGGAGGTAGAGCATGTTAAAAATAATAAAGAAAGCGAGGAGGTGGAAAAGTTACAGGCTGCCAAAGGAAAATTTAGGCGGTAGGTAGCATCCCAAGTGGATACAGAGTTTTGGAGCTCAATGGACAGTCTTTGAAGCCTGAGCATTGCAGTCTTCATGACATTAAACTTAAAGAAATAAAAGGGCATTAAGAGCATGAAGAAATCTGTTTGGGGCAGAGCAATGAACAGATTGCTGGTCCAGATGCCTAAAAGGTAACTTACCAGGAATGCTGTCATTTTAGCAAACAGATTCACAGAATGTTAGGGGTTGGAAGGGACCTCTAGAGATCATCTAGTCCAAGCCCCCTGCCAGAGCAGGGTCACCTGGAGCAGATCACACAGGAACAAGTCCAGGCAGCTTTGGAAAGTCCAGACAAGGAGACTCCCCCACCTCTCTGGGCAGCCTGTCCCAGTGCTCTGTCACCCTCACACTGAAGAAGGGTTTCCTCATGTTCAGGTTGAACCTTCTGTTTCCCTGTTTCTGGCCATTGCCCCTAGTCCTGTCACTGGGCACCACTGAGAAGAGCCTGGCCCCATCCTCCTGACACCCACCCTTTAGATATTGATGAGCATTGATAAGATCCCCCTCAGCCTCCTCTTCTTTAGGCTGAACAGCCCCAGCTCTCTCAGCCTTTCCTCAGATGGAAGGTGCTCCAGGCCCTTCATCATGTTATTGGCCCTGCGCTGGACCCTCTCCAGTAGTTCCTTGTCCGTCTGGAACCGAGGAGCCCAGAATTGGACGCAGCACTCCAGGGGAGGCCTCACCAGCGCAGAGTAGAGGGGGAGGATAACTCCCCTCGACCTGCTGGCCACACTCTTAATGCATCCCAGGATGCCATTGGCCTTCTTGGCCGCAAGGGCACACTGTTGGCTTGTGGTCATCCTGTTGTCCACCAGGACTCCAAGGTCCCTTTGCCCAGGGCTGCCCTCCAAGAGAACAGCCCCCAACCTGTACTGGAACATGGGGTTGTTCTTCCCCAGATGCAGCACTTTACGCTTGCCCTCACTGAATTGCATTCAATTTCTCCCAAACCACGGCTTTTTATAGAGGGTGGATGTCGTGGTTTAACTCTAGCGAGCAAAACACCACGAAGCTGCTCTCACAGCTTGTGAAGTTGAGATAAAAACTATTTACTAATTGAATCTAAATTAATACATACAAATACGGCTAATAATAAATAATTAAAATAATAGAAAATAAACGGTATCATATTGTATCATATGTTTTCTCACCACCCACTGACCAAGGCACAACCAGGTGCTGAGACGTGAGAGTCAGAGCCAGAGAGCCCAAGAGCTGAGAGATCCGCTGCCCGAGGGATGGAGCCAGAGAGCTGTCGCAGCAGATTCCGAACGAATCCTGTCAGCGATAGCACAACCAGGAAAACTAAACAAACCCACCAACTCCCTCACTAACGAGCCAGCACAGGAGTTAGCAAAGCAGCTAACGCAGGAGTCAGAGTGTCAGCAAGTGTATGGAAGTAAATGAGCCAGAGAGTAAGAGAGAGAGTAGTAATGGCTCCCAGGCCCTCTTCTCGCCTAAGCCCTGAGCATGACCTACTATGGAATGAAATACTCCCTTGATCAGTGTGGGTCAGCTGTCCGAACTGTGTGTCCCCTACACTGCCTACAGTGAAACAGCGAGCGCTGGGAATGCAGCTGCAGTATCAGAAGTGGAGAAGGACCTTGAATTCAGTACAGGCACTCCCCAGCGCCAGCTAAGAACGTACCGCTGTTTCTCTCAGCATCCAGGAACACAGCTTCGTAGCAGCCACAGCAAAGAGAGTTAACTCGGTCCTGACTGAACCCAGCGCACAGTGGAAAACAAACATTCCTGTTGACATTAATGGCATGAATTTCTGACTGTGGTAGAAGGCAGGTTTGTTACAGGACAGGTACTGAAATAACCCCAGAGGGGTACTTGGGTTTTGGTGAGTTTCACAGACATTTAAAAAGGTTGCTTATAGAACATAACTTTAACACAGTTGCTTGTATGTTATTCCGTGTAAATTAAAGATAAAATTAAAAGTCAGGAAGTAGAAGGTGGCTCTTAAATGTCAGAGCAGCAAAATTGTGGTTGGGATTAACATGGACAGAAGAACATTCATGGGTTTTACTCATTGGGTGGAGTGACGGTAGGATGTTATGCCTGTGAAAGCAGAGGACCATGTGCTGTGGTCTGAAAGCCTCTTCGAGTCCAACATGAGTTTCTGTTCATGTGTCTGTGATGAAACAAGCTTCTGAAAACCGAGCTAAAACCAGGAGGGAAGAGAGTGAAGTTAATAAATGGACTCTATTTAACTGTTTGGGTTTTTTTCTTTCAAAACAAACAGCCAAACAAAAAAAACCCACGAGAGTTCAAATATATATTTTCAGGAACTGGATAATTATATGGATTTTCTTGTTTATTTGTTTTTGTTCTTATAATTGCTTTTTTTGCTGGTGGTTTTCTTTGTTTGTTTTTTTCTCCTACTTTGTGAAAGGCTCTCTCCACCCACACAGGGATAGCTGATTGCTTTGTGCTTTTTATTTTCCAGTGTGCATAAACAAAGTATTGGTAATAGGCAAAAGTATGGCTTAATACAGTTTAATTGGATTAAAAGTGATTTAGCTGTTGGTCTCTGATGTGTGTCCTCAAACAAAATACAGCAGCAGATAAAATAGCTTATCCAAAGTATGCTTCTATCACACTTCAGTTTGCTGTGCATCTGGATGAGATGGACGGATGATAGATGGATTTCACATGGGTATGGACACTTCAAAAATAGGCGTATGGCGCTCAGAATAACCCATGGTGTGCACAATGAAAACATACCTAAGGATATCGTGTGGCGTGGTTTAACCACGTCGTGTCAGTTTATTAACTCTGAGGAATCAGTGCACAAGCCAGTAAATAAATATCAGGTATTTCTGAGAGCGGTCTGTGACGGGCAGCTGTAAATGGGAAATGCAGTATGTCAGGTGGCGACACCAGGGCTAATAGTGTGATGTTGAGTGGCTTCGTAAAGAGCTGGTTGCTAAGTTGGATTTTTTGGGGAGTGGAGGGAGGTTTGTTGTTGTTTGGAGTTTTTTTTTAAATTTTACAAGGCTTGTGAAAGATCCCGTGGGAAGTTTTGTGTCACCTGAAAAACTCTCTTGACTTTCTTACTGCAGGTCCTGTCTGGTTGTGGTGTCTACGATGGCACAGAAATCCATGAGGCCTCAGCGTAAGTTGCTTCATCAAACTGTAGGCTCCAAAAGAGTCTTCTTTACAGCAGTCCACTGAATTTAGTTTTGTGCTCTCTGGCCATCAAAATTGCCCTGAAATATGTATGATGAAGCTTCATGGTTTTCTCACAGCGTAGCTGGGAGCTCAGACTGCGTTCCTGCAGTACTTTGTCCCACGGTTCAGCACACTGCGTGCGATGCCAGAGCAGTGAGTTTGAGAGAGACTATGTTGCCTTCAGAAACAGAAATTCGGAGTTTCAGAATCAATCTCAAGAGAGTTAGGTAAAGACTTCATAAGTACTTTGACTTTCTGTTCCTGAGGCTAAATCTAACACAAGAATTGTTAATACTTAGGTTGAATTATTAACTCTTAGTATTAATTGCTGAGATGTTTCACCTAAACCGAGATTAGGTATGTTAATCATGGGACTCTCCATAACACCTCAGGACTTGCAATGGGAAAGGAAGTTTATATTGTTCCTGGTTGCCTGCATAAGAGTGCTGACCACAGAAACTTGTCTCTAGTTTACCTGACCCTGCCTCCAAACTGCCTTTCTGTGCTGCTTTGCACGTTGGTGTTACATACAGGGAATTGCTGCTGTGTGCTCAGTATACTTTGGTAGGACGTGTGTTTTCCTTCTTCTTTCAAAACCAGGTGGCAGAATATTTGTAACAAGACTTAGGGGCCAGATAAAGTCTCACTCATAAAGTTTTCAGCAGGTTTTGTCTCTGTTTTTGTAGCATACTGGTACACCTTAGTCGTGGGGGAGCCGAGGTTCAGATGTACGCTCCAGATGTTCCTCAGATGCATGTCATTGACCACAGTAAAGGGCAACCAGCTGAAGCTGAGTCAAGGTAAAGTCTGTTTATTGTGTTTTCCATGACTGCCGAGTCTCAGTCTCTTAGGCTGTCTTCAGGCATGGCAGCCTGTCACTGCACTTGTAGCGCCTTGCTGGATGGCTTTAGTAGCTTTGTGCTAGCTGGCTTTTTGATTGGAGAAAAAATATTAAGTGACTTTTCTGGATTTGTATATACAGTTTTTTAATGCCTGATTTTCCCTGTAGTAATACTGTGGAAGCATCAGTAACGTCAGTTATCGAGTACCACTGTTGTTCTTGCTTCCCCCCTTTCTCCCCCTCCTTTTCCTCTGCCAAAACTTCTTTATGCTCTTCTGTGCGCAAACGCTTAATTAATCTGATTGTTTTATTTCTGGTTGTTCAAGGAACGTTTTGGTGGAATCTGCAAGGATTGCTCGTGGTAAAATTGCAAGCCTGGCTAAGCTTACTACAGCAGACCATGATGCTGTGATATTCCCTGGTGGATTTGGAGCTGCTAAAAACTTGTGAGTGCCAACTCAGCATTAGGCTCCTCAACTAAATATTTGTGATCAACTGTTTATAATCAGCTACAATTCACGCAATGAAATCAGGAAGCAATAAATGACCTTATTTACTACATATGTAACAGCTACTTAATACGGAAAACTTCTTTCAAAGTGTTGGTGTTCAGTTGTGCTGTTCGTGATGGCTGCCAGTTGTAATTCTTACAGGCATTGTCACATTCTGAATTTTCCAAACAGTGTTGGTGAGAATTCTGGATTTTAAAAATGCACAAGAAGTACTTTTTCCCTCACCCTTGTGGTGATTTTTTTTGGTTTTTTGGACCTGACTGAAGGAAGTGAAGGTAAAACTTCATCAGTTTCACATGTTCCTAGTGTTTCTTCATGTCTGCCCACCAAAAAGTCCTCTCTTACATTAGTAACAAGAAAACAACAACAATCTCAAAAAAAAAAAAAAAGGGAGTGGGAAATAAGTGTTAGCCATGTGTAATGCTGATTATCTTGTTACTGACCTGGCATTTTGTTGGCTGTGGGAAACCTGAATGCTATTTCCCTTTTCTTAAGTATCTGTCGTCTTTGAAAACACCATTGCTCCGCTTCTCAGTAATCCTAGAAAGCTGATTTGGTAATTCTTATTTCTAGATGTTTATATCAAGTAAGGAACTTTCTGACATGCCAAAGCCTTGGAAGCGAGACGTTGTGGCTACAGCACTGCTGGTCAACTACAGCACTTTTCAGCCACCTTCTGTGATGACCCTTGAGAGCCAGTCTCGGGGCAGATAGGCATCTCTCTTTGTAGGTTTAGACTGAGGTATGCATGAAGTTTCTTCTTGTGGCAGATCTACCTTCGCTGTTGATGGGAAAGATTGCAAGGTGAACAGAGAAGTTGAACGTGTCTTGAAAGACTTCCACAAAGCAGGCAAACCGATTGGGTACGTATGTTAGTTGGAGGAGCGTTTGTTTGGTAGTGTGGGCATGGAGACAAAGTATGTTTTGTGGAAATGTGCAGTTATTGTTGGGGCTAGAAAAAACATAGAATCATAGCATGGCTTTGGGTTGGAAGGGACCTTCAGGATCCTCTAGTTCCAACCCCCCTGCCATGGGCAGGGACACCCTCCACTAGACCAGGTTGACATGTTCAGTTTTGTATCAGTCATAGCTTATTTTTTTAAAACGTGTTTGTGAGGATGTGTGTGTGCTGGTGTTTGTGAAAAAAGAGCTGAGAAAATGTTGGGTAGAAGTTGCCTCGTGATGCCGTTCTGATTTGTAAGACCATTTCCATTTGAATCTTCTCAATTGTGACCAAGTTTTGAAAGACTGCCATCGTAGAACCGCTCTTATAATTCTTTTTATTGCAGTCTTTGCTGCATTTCACCGGTGTTGGCAGCAAAGGTTCTCTCTGGTGCTGAAGTAACTGTGGGCCACGAAGAAGAGGAAGGTGGCAAGTGGCCTTATGCTGGGACTGCCGGAGCCATTAAAGAACTGGGAGGAAAGCACTGTGTGAAAGAAGTAACTATATCCTTTCCTGGTAATTTTCTTGTTGACAGTTCCATAATGTGTCGTTACAGTACTGAATGCATGCAGGATCTGTGCTTTTCCACTTAGGGGTTAGTGGGAATATACAGGGTCTAGCAGCTGGCGTGCATCACAGTGGGTGGTTAGGCAACGTGGTCTTCTGTACACAGCTGTGTAGGTAGAGTTCGGTCGTCCTTACCCTTGCACACGCGGTAATGCAGTAACTGCTGAGTGAACTTACACATAAAACTGGCGTGAGTTACATTTGGCCAGTTCTCTCTGAGATTCTTTTGTTTTCCTGAAGGCTAATGCTGTGGTCAAACTGTATTCACAGACATTTTTATTACAGTCAGTCAGCTTCGTAGGTTTTCCTGTGTTTCTGAGTGCCAGCATTTCCACAGATCGCTCTTGCGGTCTTTGTGTTCCTGGCAAGAATAGCTCTAGTATCTCGGATGATAGGTTGCAGCTGTCTTTACAGCTGGACAGTACAATATATTCGGAGGTGCTCTTTTATACGGTAGTGGAGTTGATAAGGCTTTGTCAAAGGTGGTTTATTTAGCAGCATCACAGACTGCGTTTGCCTTAACTCCGCTGTACGAAGCTCACGTGGATACAAAAAACAAGGTGGTGACTACCCCAGCGTTTATGTGTGAAACAGAATTACACAATATTTTTGATGGCATTGGGGCCATGGTAAAGAATGTGCTAAAACTAACTGGCAAATAGTAATAATAATAGTAATAAAAAAACCCACTTCAGAAATGTTTAGATTTAGGGTGCAGTATCAGATATAATATGGACCAATGGAAACATTTTCACCTGCTTGTCCTGTTCACGCTCTAGCGAATGCTGATACGAAGCTGATCGATTCCTGTCTGCGGGGTTTGCCATACCCTTGCTGAGAGAGGGGCTTGCGGGGTATAAGCGGTCTGGCCGGCGACACAGAGTGTTTTCTTGCGCTTTTCAGCTGGAGGGAGTTGTGCAGGTGTATTCTGAAACCAGTCCTCCCGGAAGTGTACCGCCGTCAGATCGTTTCTATGGGGGCAGAAAGGGACTAAAGGCCCTTTCGAAAGCCGAGGGCAAATGGGCTGTAGGGACATAGCAGGTGTGGTGGCAGTGTATCTAGTGGACAAAGAGTTGGAGTAGAGAGGAATTAGTGCGTGTTCTACGTGCTCAGGACTCTATCTGGGAACTAAAAGCCAGGATCAGCTGTCAAGGGAATAGACATCTTCCACAAATTAATTTTAGCTTGGTATTAATTAAAGAATTACTGTTTTGTTTTTCCATTTTAAAGAATCTTGTTCTCACAAAGGACAGCTTCTGAATATCAATCAGCAGCAGGATACATTGTAACTGTCACAACACTAGCACTTTGAAAAATGTATCCATTGGCCCATTATAGTTAAAAAGGTCTTGAAATGAAGGAGAAGATACCCGCCGATGTGACGCACAATTTTTAAGGATAGTATCCATGTTAAAGTAGTTGCACGACTTGCAGTGGATGGAAGAAACAATCTCATTATCCTCACTTTCCCTGCTTCAGGGTAATAAAGCCTTTTCCAAATAGATATTATTGAATGTCTGGAATAATGATGTATAAATAAATTAATTTCTGCCTTTATCTCATCCTGGTCCCTTTACTTTTGTTTGAGAGCTGCCTCTGATAACTTAGACTGGTTGATACATTCCAGCAGTTTTTCTCCTTTTCAGTGCTTTTCACATCTTTGAGACGTTTTTTCTGTATGGAATCTAGCAGAGGCTTCTTCCCCCCTTCCAAGTTATTTGTCACCTTTCTATTCAGTAGGAAGCAACATTTCTTGAATTAAACAAAATGCCACCCCTTGCCTTGTATTTAAGTGCCTTTTCCATGATGGACATGCTGAAGAGAACCAATATTTTAAGGGGGAGTCGTGTACTACATAAGTGGACTCTACAAACCTTAGATTGGGTTGGAGTATGGTAAATACCACCTGTGGCTGAAGACTAGCTAGGGATGTGGAATGAGATTTTATTGAGGGGAACAAAGGAGTAGTGAAGCTTGAATATTGAGTGGTGGGTTAGGGTTAGGGTTCACGCAGTCAGTGTTCATGGAATAAGTGTTTTTGCTTCTGGAGCCTCTTAGTATGTGATTACTTTTTTGTTACTAAAAAAAAAAAAAAAGACATTTGGATTTAGAAGATCAGAGTTTATACTTCAAAGATGGCACCTTGTTCTTGGAGCATTTCATGGAGATCTCTGATGGCCAACTCCAGCGTGGTTACAAAGAAATCACACAAACCAACCACCATGGTAGCAGGCATGGTTCGTAAAGTGGGTTTGGGATGTACTCTGAAACGGTTTGGCTTGTGCATCAAATTCTTCATGAAATTTCCAGTATCAGGCTGGTCAGAAATAGAATTTAAACTACTGCTATTGTGTAATTCAGTGCAAACACTTTCCTCCGTAACCTTTGCTTGTATCTAAGTGGATGTTTTTACGATCAATTTTACGCGCAGTGGCCTAGCAGAGCGTGGGAGGGCATTGTTCCTATAAAACATAATGACATTGTAAAATGTGTGTCTTTCCTACTTTGGCAGGAGTTTTCAAAGAAATTTGGTAATATAAGAAAGTATCACAAAACAGACATGGGATTGAAATCCCTGGAGTAGAGGGAGAACAGCTGCTTCCTGTGTTACCCTACCTTCCTCTGTTGTAAGAGCTTAACTCTTCCATGAGGAATCGTGAGTTAAATCTTTCCATTATTTCCCCTTGTCACAGCAGGGTTGTGTGTATGTATTTAGGGTTTCTCGTATCTGCAGTTCCTAGTAAGTGCAGCCGTGGTGGCGTAAAGCTTGCTTAGATTCTAAATCTTAAGATTCAGGTGTGCTGTGGAAAAAGGTGATTTTTGGAGGAAATTACTACTATGCAGTGGCCGTCTGTTGCAAGCTGGTTGGTAGGTCATGCAGGTGGGCCCTCTTTTACAGTTCTCTGACATTCTTCCTTGAATCCAGACACCCAAGTAATGAAGACTGCTAAGAATCCGCTCTGTGCCTTTCTAAGCAGGTGCAGTGTTGGTCATGTTCATCCCTGACTCGGTGACTTCCAGGTTGGATTATCGCAGTAGCATGTCTTTGCGATCAAGTATGCAAATTGAAAAGCTCACCTAATTTGACGTGGCATTTTGTCCGCTGAATAAGAGCAGTATTCTAAAATGATGGTCTCTGTATCGCTGGCTGAGGGCTCGGGCTGTGAGTTGTAACAAGAGCACATAAGGACCCAGCTCCTCCTCGCTGCCTGAAAACGTCGATCACAGTAGTTACAAAAAGTGATTTACCTGTGCAGTGTTGGAAGCTTGGGCATTTGGTGGGTACAGGCCACACAGACATGCACTGGGGAAATCACAGACAAAATTCTATTTTCAGAAATAATCAGATTTTAGAGCATCTTTTTACCCTTCTTTTTTTTTCCATCATTCAGAGGTCATGTTTTCTAATGGACTGTGGTGGGTTGGCCCTGGCTGGAGGCAGGTGCCCAACAAAGCTGATCTATCACTCCATTCCTCAGCTGGGCAGGGGAGAGAGAATGTAACAAGGTTTGTGGGTCGAGATAAGGACAGGGAGGGATCATTCAGCAATTATTGTCAAGGGCAAAAGGGACTCAACTCGGGGAAAATTTATTTATTACCAGTCAAATCAGAGTAAAAGAGAACTAAAACTGAATCTTAAAAACACCTTCCCTCCACTCCTCCTGTCTTCCCGGGCTCAGCTTTGCTCCCGATTGCTCTATCTCCTTCCCACCCCAGCAGCATAGGAAGATAGGGAATGGGGGTCACTGTCCATCACATGTTGTCTTTGCTGCTCCTTCCTCCTCAGGGCAGGACTCCTCACACTCTGCCCCTGCTCCAGCATGGAATCCCTCCCACAGGAGACAGTCCTCCACCAACTTCTCCAATGTGAGTCCTTCCCACGGGCTGCAGTTCTTCACGAACTGCTCCAGCGTGGGTCCCTCCCACAGGGTGCAGTCCTTCAGGAGCAGCCTGCTCCAGCCTGGGTGTCCCATGGGGTCACAAGTCCTGCCAGCAAACCTGCTCCAGCCTGGGCTCCTCTCTCCACGGGGCCACAGGTCCTGCCAGGAGCCTGCTCCAGCGTGGGCTGCCCAAGGGGTCACAGCCTCCTTTGGGCCTCCCTCTGCTCTGGCGTGGGGTCCTCCCAGGGCTGCAGGTGGGTCTATTCTCTCTTGATCCTCCATGGCCGCAGGGGCGCAGCCGGGCCTCACCATGGGCTGTACCACAGGCTGCAGGGGAATCTCTGCTCCGGCTCTGGGAGGACCTCCTCCCCCTCCTTCTCCACTGACCTTGGTGTCCTCAGGGCTGTTCCTCTCACATCTTGCTCTCTCTCTGCTTCAAATTCTCACTTGTTTTTTTTTGCCCTTCTCAAACACGTTACCCCAGAGGTGCTACCACCTTCGCTGATGGGCTCGGCCTTGCCCAGCGGCGCATCCAACTTGGAGCCAGCTGGCACTGGCTCAGTCAGACATAGGGGAGGCTTCCGGCAGCTTCTCACAGAAGCCACCCCTGTAGTCTCCCCCCACCTCTGCTACCAAAACCTTGCCACGCAAGCCTAGTACAGGGAGAAGGTATGCAGCAGAATTGCCTTTCATTTTTTTGGTTCTCTCTAACTTCACAACAACGTGCAGAGAAAAACCTTTGATCCACAGAGTTTTTAAAGTTTTTTTATTAATAGAAGATCGTTTAACTTGGGTGGAAGATGTAAGATTGTCATGTTGGCTTTCAGCCAGTGTAAATTCAGAGGGAAATTCCATGTGTGTTTAGAGATTTCTAGAAACATTTGTCTGCCAAGATGGGTTTTTCCTTTCCTTCCATAGGGTTGTTCAGAGCTGCTGAGGGGTTTGCTAGTTTCAGCTAAGTGGATAGATTAATATCTGTGATTAATATGTTTTGTTAAACGCTATCAGAAGTGAGAGAATGTGTATTCCTCAAGCGTCCACAAGGAGGCATGCAATATCTGCCTTGTGAATGCTGCCACTTCTCTTCAGAAAGCATTTATGAACTTTGCCCTACTGAGAGGGACTGGTAATAAATGCCCCTCCTGTTAGCGTGGCTTTTCTAGTGAAGTGATGGGGTTAACCTGTGGGGTGTGGGGAGGAGTTGTTACTTATCAGGTGTGTTTCTACCTGCCCCGTTTCCCCCCCCTTGATGTTCGCACACAAAACCCGTTGTATGAAGTGTTGCTCTGTGCATTGCTGCAGTGTTCGCAGATTGGACAGCGGTGCTTTCTTCTTCAAAAAGCATAAATGAGAGCAGGGATGGAGATGCACTTTTCGTTTCTAGCCTTCGGTTTGTGGCTGCAATAGAGACATGTTTTGGGTAAGATGCCAGCAGGGGCCACTCGGTGAACAGTGTTCTGTGCAGGTTTTCACTTATCCAGGCACAACGTTCCAGCTGTTGTTTTCTGTTTATGTTGACATTTTGGAAGAAGGAATCGAACCAATACTGCTGCCAACTTGTTTAAAAATAATAAATAGGAAATCCAATTCCATCGTAATGGATGCATTTGTCCCGCTGTCTTGTTAAGACTCATTTCGTCTTATTTATCTCCCTGAAAGTATAATGTAAACCTACTTACATTAAGCTCTAAAGCCTTCCTGTGATACAATTTTCACTGAAGAATGAGGAAAAGTACAGTATAAAGTCATAAAAGTACACAGTGGGGGTTTTATTATTGTTGGTGTTCGTTTGGGTTTTGGTTTTGCTTTTTTTGTTTTGGTTTTAAAGTAATAATGCTTTTATAGCCACGGTGACCTATGAAAGAGGTGTCATGGCTTAACCTTAGCTAAGCACCCCAAAGCTGCTGTCTGACTCCCACCCCTGCTGCCCCCAGTGGTGTGGGGGAAAGAAACCAGAGGGAAGAAAGGTAAAACTTGGGGGTTGAGATAAAGACAGTTTAATGGGACGAGAAAGGAAGGGAATAATAATGATAAAAGAATATACTAAAACAAGTGATCCACAATACAATTACTCAGCACCTGCTGTCCAATGCCCAGTCAGTTCCTGAGCTGCTGTGCCCTTGGGCAACTCCTCCCAACTTTATAAACTGAGCATGACGACATAAGGTATGGAATATCCCTTTGGCTCGTTTGGGTCAACTGTGCCCCCTCCCAGCTTCTTGTGCACCTCCTGACTGGCAGAGCATGCAAAGCTGAAAAGTCCTTAACTTAGTATAAGCACTGCTTAGCAACAGCTAAAGCAGCAGTGTGCTATCAACATTATTCTCATACTGAATTCAAAGCACAATGCTACACCAGCTACTAGGAAGAAAATTAACTTGGTCCCTGCCGAAACAAAGACACAAGGTTTGTAGGGAGGGACTTCTATCCGGCCAATAAATAATCCTGGAAGGAAACACACTGTTTCTTCAAGGGTCTCTGTGTTTGCAAGCTAGCAGCATCTTACATGTTTCTGTATGCTTATATCGGTTTTTATTTTCAGAGTGGGACCCTAGATAATCCATCTGCAAATAATTGAGAGTTGCCTGCATTCCAGTGCTTAAGTCTTTTGTTCAAGCTGTTTTTCTTCCTCCTTCCCATGGCTGCAGTGGCTGAGGGGAAGCTTGCTTGTTTCACAGATTCACAGAGTGTTAGGGGTTGGAAGGGAACTCTGGAGAACATCTAGTCCAAGCCCCCTGCCAGAGCAGGATCACCTGGAGCAGATCACACAGGAACAAGTCCAGGCGGCTTTGGAAAGTCCAGACAAGGAGACTCCCCCACCTCTCTGGGCAGCCTGTCCCAGTGCTCTGTCACCCTCACAGGGAAGAAGGGTTTCCTCATGTTCAGGTTGAACCTTCTGTTTCCCAGTTTCTGGCCATTGCCCCTAGTCCTGTCACAGGGCACCACCGAGAAGAGCCTGGCCCCATCCTCCTGACACCCACCCTTTAGATATTGATGAGCATTGATAAGATCCCCCTCAGCCTCCTCTTCTTTAGGCTGAACAGCCCCAGCTCTCTCAGCCTTTCCTCAGATGGAAGGTGCTCCAGGCCCTTCATCACCTTAGTGGCCCTGCGCTGGACCCTCTCCAGTAGGTCCTTGTCCTTCTTGAGCTGAGGAGCCCAGAACTGGACACAGCACTCCAGGGGAGGCCTCACCAGCGCAGAGCAGAGGGGGAGGATAACTTCCCTGTATGGGTCAGCCTTAGCCCTCAGAAGAATTAAGGAACTGGTATTTGGTTATCTTTCCAAGGTGTTTTCAGTGGTGGTCAGACTCTGTGGAAAGAGATAGAGAGGGGAAGAAAAGGGACTAAGCTTGGACAATCCCAGAAGTTGAAACAGAAGTGGCAACGAGGATTGCATTACCCTTAGCAACATGATTTCCTGCTACATATTTAAAAATAATCACCTTCTGTGCTTATTTTCAGTATTTCTCGGTACCCTTTGTTCATCTGCTGAGCATCATGCTGTGTGAATGATTGCCCTCAGATTTAGGTGAACTAACGGTGAAAATTGCGTATCAAATGCATTATATTTGTTTCTTGTTGATGATCTGTACGTCCCGTTTCTCCTGCTTCATGTGGAACTGAAAGGAGCTCAGCAAAAAGCGTTAACCGGTTAAACTGACCTCACCATCAACTTAGATAAACTACGAGATGAGAAAACCAACTCCTTCTTGTCTCTTCCTGGCGTCACTGTCAAACATGAAAAGATGAACTTGCTTTTACAGCTATTCTTTTCCAGGAACAACGTACAAGGATCTCTCTAAGAATTTGTTTAACGTAGCAGACTGTCAGCCAATGGTCTTGCCCTATGAAATACGTACTTGCGAGCCACCAAGGTACTGCAAGTGAGAGAGGTGGAGATTCCTCCTTCTTAAATGTGCGGATTGTTTACGTGCTCCTTCCTTTTCAAAGGTACCCCTCTCGTTCATGATGGAGCTCTGGAAAATATGAGATGTACGTCCTGCATGTGAGGTGAACTCTCAGAGAGACGCTTTGCTGTGTCGTCACCCGGGCAAGGACGCACAAATCAAGGTCTGCTAGTCGTTCAAACCTTCGCTTCCAGTGTCCCGGGAAATTGCAGTGACGATCATATATTACTGCTGGGAATGGCACTAGCTCCAGAGCTGGGAAAATACAATAAGCAGGGACGTTTAAACATCCCAAGTGCCGCTGCAAATCTGAGCCATAAAAAAGTAGGGTTGTAAGCAAAATATAGAGGTCATCCAGTCTCCTTCTGCCGCGCCCTTCATTCCTCCTACCTACATGAGCTCGCACGTGGTTCACACCAGTTTGCACAGGCAGGGAGAATCTCTTCTGAGGGCGAAAGAGGCAGACGACAAGAGGCTATTGGGCATTCAGTGTAGGCACCAGCCAGCGCGGCGCCTGCCCTGAGACGTACGACCGCGCCGTCGCTCTCTGCAGCGGCGAGGCTCTGTTCTAGCCGTGCGTGCCTGCGTAGAGGCGGTTAAGTAGTTATTCCCTCGCTTGCCCGAGAAATGCAGCTATATAGTCACGCAGCTTGCGCTCGCGAGTGGAGGTGCTCACGTGGTTCGTGTGCCTCAACGCCTGTTGAAAAGTGGAGGGCTGCTTAAGCGCCTGGTAGATTTTGGAAGTCGCATGGTCCTTGAGATAAGGGCAAGCAGTTGAGAATTTTGGGACCAACGGAGCTGTACAGATGCCACCTTTTGGACTTCCTGATTGCACAGGGAGCTTTGCTAACTGCAGGAAAAACTGGAACACAAATAAAGAACTCGGGGACAAAATGATTGCTCTCATCTGTTCGTTTGGTTTTAGGTTTTTAGTTTTAATCAACTTTTGTTTTGAAAAATACATGGAATCTGAGACAAACATTTGGATGGTAGGAAACCAAAAACCCCAATCACAGTGTGTACAATTCTTATATTGAAATCTTTCTGTGAAGTAGGAACCCAGCTGTTAGGCTAAGCTGCTCTGTACCCAGGGGAGCCTAAGTGGCAACTGGATTTCACAGCAGCAGCAGCAGAGGCTGGGATTTTGTCTCCCTTCCCCGCTGTGGGGAAAGGGCCCTTTGTTAAGAAAGTCAAAGATAACTATCTCCTTTACCTCAATGGATACCATTTTAAGCTCTATATTATTCTGTTCCCTTCCTTTCAAAAACAAGCCTGTCTTTCCTTTGGAAAGAGGGTGGAACTGTTCCAAATCACAACTTTATGTGCGTCCTTATGAGTCACTTCCCTATGCTTGAGGGCTCAGTCAGCAAGGGTGTGTTGCCGTCACCGCTGTTCGGACACTTCTCACTTCCGTAATGGGGCAGTTGCAGCAGCTCTGGCTAGAAACAAAACTTCTGCACTTTCTTGATATGGTTGGTATATGGGATCCTTTCGGTCTTAGTTTTACGCAGGACATCTGTGCTCTCTGAATTGAACGTTTCCAGAGCTAAACCCATTTAATTTGCATAGGTATCAGTTACAATTATTCTCGCCAGTTTTTAATTCCTTTTTTTTTTCCTCCAACAGTACTGTTTTTAAAGAAGCAACGTTGTCACAGTAACAATGAATTTCTTAATTGCACAGGTCTAGCCTAAGAATCCAGCTTGTGCACAATTATCACTTTTACCTTTCTTTGTTTCATGACAAAAAGAGGAAAGACTTCAAAGCTTTCGGCTTATTTAGAAGTAGATTTTGTAATAACACATCACTTCCTTCCTCTATGATGATGTTTTATGAACTTCCATTATCTTTCTCAGTCAGCTTCACCCTTACGCTGAAGAAACACTACATTTCTTGTGAAAAAAAGAGTTGTTACTGATAGCCTGTGACACTTAAGAGTAAAAATAGAAGCTGAAGTTCCACAGGCTCAAGTTTCACAAGGTTTCCATCCTTACGTTTCACAAAATATGAGCGTCTTCCAACTTCCAGTTTTTATTTCACACAGAGGGTAATTACCCCTTCTCCTCCTTTCAATCCTCTTGAAGGACAGCAGATGAAATATTAGGCAAAAGATCTCACGAGGGTCAATTATAATGTGATTTGTAGTTTTGTGAATGCTTTATCCCGTCATTAAAACAAACCCACAAAATCCAAAATAAAATGTTCATGCTGGCAGCACTAAAACTGGACGCCAAGGAACAAATGAAAACGTGGACTTGCCACCTCTGAGTTTTGCTGCCTTTGGTTTTGTGGAACACCAAAGCGCAGGACATAAACACCTAGTGCTAGGTCTGTTTTCAGCTGTTGGTGCTTCTTTCCTGTGGCTCTGGAACAGTTGTGATAACCCTGCAGAGCTGTTCTGCCCGGCGAGGCTCTCTGGTGAGGAGAACTTCGCACAGAGAAGGCTGGCTTCACCTGTTACAAGTGCCAGACCCCCAGTGTGACCAGGAGGTGGAAAGAGAGGGGAAGCGTAACCAGCTGCGGCGCATCAGCAGAGCTTCTGGAGGAAATCTGACTCTGTCCTGAAAAGTTGAGAAAGAGAAAGTTGACATGTAACCGGTGGCTTGACGTGAAGCGTATCTGAAGTTTGTGTGATACGTCTTACATGAATGCACTGATGGGAGATTGTTTGTAAAATCATGTGGAGTTTGACTCATTTTCAAAATTCTCCTTTTTGTGTGTGTGTGTACCATTCGAAAAACCAGTCTCAAGGTACTGTGGCAAATAGTACCTTGAGAGTAGGTACTATATGAGAACACTTCTTCTCATTCACAGAAAAGGCACAAGACAGTCAGCAACAATGAATACAACTTCCTTTTCTGGATGACTGACAATACTTGTTTAAAATTCTGATAGAACAACAACTACTAAAGGAGTGTAAAATGCATTATCCTTCTTCCTACTCAGGGCCTGAGCTAGGTGTTGCAATTAAGAGTCCGTAAATAATGGTAATAAGTATTAAAAAGTCTAGGCCATAGACACTTCGGTGGTGTCAGCACTGCGTGCCACTACCGGTACGTGGACATGGGGCACAGATTTCCCTCGCCACAGATGGTACCTGCAACCCATGCGGGATGTAGCACGCAAGTAAAAAAAAGACTTGAATGCCTGACTTAAGCAGTAGATAAAAATTTTTCCTATAAGGGTTTAGGTCTAAGTCCTTCTCTGGGAAGATGAGGTTGTCTATTGTTTTTTATACCAATTCTAAGGCTGTTCCTATTGCTGCGGTATCAGCTTTTGGTATGTTGGTGCAGTTAACTTATCGCTAGTTGGGGTGCTTCCTCCCCTTCTTCCTAGAAGGACCACGCGGTATTAATGTTTGAAGAGCAAGTAAACATTTGGTAGTCCTCAGTCATGCTTTGAAGTAAATATAGGAGTATAGCAAGCCTCCTGGCCTCTTACGACTTCTTCCAGGCCTAGGCACTTCCATTTTTCCCAGAAAAAAACATAAAATAAATTTTGATTGACCCAGGAGGAGTCTCGCAAGAAACCCAGAGTAACAGTAAAACTAGGCTCTTTAAAATAATTATAAAAAATAATCAGTCCGGCAAGTAAACAAACGAATGAAACAGAAGTGAAACAGATCAAAACTATTTCTATTTTACATAAAAAATATTAAATATCTGCTGATCTGGTTATGATGACTGCAAAATGTGAGAATGTTTCTGCACACAGTGTCTTTGTTCTCAGCAGGTCATTTAACTTAGAATAAGTCTCTTCCAAAATAACAACTAATAGAAAACAGATTCTCGTCCTCCCTTTCTTAAGTAATAGCTGAAAAAAAACCCGGCAGCTGTTCTGATTATTTTCTTTCAGAGAAGCTGACAACACAAAATATTTTTGCCTTTCTGCAAAAAATTGTTTTTCAAAAGTTAGGCTTTTGTTCTTTCCTCCATCCCCAAACTTGCCAAAATACAGCAGTATGAGAACCTTCAGGTGTCTGAAGTGTGTGATTCGGTTTGGTCTCCTATGGCAAAGTCAAAACACTCCCCCTTTGTCCCAGTGGCTTCCCCCCTCCCCAGTGGAAATACCGTTTCATGGTAAGAAATGGTTTATATTGAGGAACAGTTGTCAGGAAGTTTTCAGCTGAGTCAAGCATATATACAACTGTCTCCTTTACATACAGCCTACTTACCTTTGCGTTCTGAGAAACTTCCATTGCTACTGCGTTAACACGTTTGACCCTTGATAATTTCCTATTTTTGTGGAAGGCAACAGCTAGAGAGATTCTAGGTCCGGTTGTGTTTGCTTTTACAGTGTTACAATGCGGTGCTGTGTCACTGAAGGCACATGATGTTGACTTTAACTTCATGGGTTTCAGACACCTTTAAGCCAGCTGGAGAAGCTGTCTTAGGTCTAAAAATTATATTTTCTGTAATTTTTCAAGTTGTTTATTGCTCACGAAGTACAGAGCTGATTTTTTTTTTTTCTGTGGGGTCATGAGATAAAACACTGGGACAATTTTTTTCCTTAGTTTCTATTTGAGTTTATTTCTGCTTAATTGGGCTGTAACGTCATATTGTGGCGAGCTTACTATGTTCACTGTAATGTAAGTATTGTTATGTAATGGATTATATCTTTCAGCTACACTGAGTAAAATACAAATTGCAGCTATTGGTTTTTATATGAAAAAACATCACAGGCTTGTTACCAGATTAAGATTTTGTAGAGCTAATAATAATTTGGTTTACAAGCAGGATTTTTACAGGAGAAGTTACTGATGGTGACATGTCAGAGCTGGACAGCCCTACCTTCACTTGGGAAGTGTTTACAGATGACCCTAATGTAGTTACTCCTCTGTAGTGGTTAAACCTAGACATTAGCATCTGCACTATACTTCAGAATTGCCTTTGGATGACATCTACTTTAATTTTCCCAAAAGAACTTCTGTGCAGTCATTAATCACTTCTGCGGAGTCATTAATCATGTATTTTTACAATACTTATTACCTTATTTACCCAAAAGGACCTGCCAAATCTCTTGATCTGGCAGTTCATTCATACCAAGGTAATTTACAAAGGCCTTAACTCCCAGAACCAAATGGCTTCTATGTTGCTTGGTTTTTATTGATTTTTATGTTGCCCATAATGATGAGTAGCCTCATGGACTAGTGACCACTGGCACTTAAGTAGTCTTCTTTCTGCAGTCTGGGCCTGTCTTAGTGGTGGAGATATTTTTCCCTGTCTGAGAGAGCTGTATTTTGCTAGACTTAGTAAGAGAGAACAAGCTCCATAAGTCTATTAGACTTTCTCTGTTCAGCACATCTTACAGATTCAGATTAAAGCACTGGAGAAATACTTAGACACTTAGCAGGTTAAGGACTATTGCCTTACCAGAAGGGGAAGGAGCCTCCTCAGTGCTGGATGGTGCTGGAAAAAAACCACAAAAATCAAAGTTATTTGTGAGCCTAGAACGTAAAAAAAGTACTGATGATGATTGATCTAAGGGTTAGTGGTTTATTCTGAGAAAGAATATATTTGTCAAACAAGTTGAAAGTTCAGATATGATCACAGAATTAAATCGGAGTAAAAGACACCTTACTGATCTCAAAAATTAGACAATGAAAACATTTTGATTCTGCATTTTCAAAGCACTTTTTTGTTTTTTAGATTTAGAAAATTGCAAAACATTTCACTTGGAAATTTTCTGAACAGAAGTATTTCACTTTACATTTTAAAACCATTTTTCTCCTGAGAATGTTGTGCATTAAAACAAAGATATTAAAGGGTGCGTATTATTTTAAAAAAGATTTTTTTCTATTTTAAGCTAGAAATAAATGTATGTGGTTGACCATAATGAAAATTTCCAACCGATTTATTCAAGCAAGACACCTTAAAAAAATATTATTGGCTTTGATGTGTATCCTCTTTTTTTAATTTGCTTTTTCAGTTGGCCAAGTGGTCAAAGCCAATGCCCCATCATTCTGTTGGCCTTGCTTGTAGGTAGTTTAAACATGTTAGCTCAGTTGTTTGGCATTATTCAAGCATGTGTTATGGTCTCACTCATTTTCCTAAAGAAGAAAAAATAGTAATTCTTGTTGCATGTGTCCAGCCTTGCCACCAGATCCAGATATTCCAGATGCAAGGAAAAAGGTAGTTAGCAACTGCCTGTCTTTCATTTGACAGGGTATATGGCCTGAACTTTGAAGCCAATTGCCAGAGATGAAACTAATTCTGCTTCACAGACCCAAGTGAAAACAATGAAATAAACTCTCCTGTTCCTCTGGGACAAGGTGGATCCAGGACAATGCAAACCCAGAAATAACCAAATGCTTAGAAGTCGAGAACTCATTATCATCAATGTCTCCTGTGAAAGGAGGGGGAAGAGGCAGGCAGCTTGCCTTCAGGAGTCCTGCTGCTTCTGTGGATATGCTGTGCTGAAGCTTAACAAAGATGCATGGGTTTTTTGCTTCTCACTTAGTCTTCCAACAAAAGCAGGTAACAGGGTGAAACTGAGTGAAATTTGATTTTAAAATTGAAGTCATCCCAGTTGATGGCCGTGTATGGTCTGTCAGAAACGCTGCCCTCAACTCCCTGTCTCTGAACTAAGCAAAATCTTACCTGATACATTGAGTTCAATTTCAGATTTCTGTGTTGGGCTGAGATAATCCCCAGTCTGTTTGTAGATGCAAGTGTATAAACCTGAGTCATTTACTTGGACATTGGAGAGCATTAAGGAAAAGTTGCCATGCTGCATCTGGTCCAAAAAAAGGCTAGTTCTGCCATGGTAACGTTCGTCTTGATGCAGCAGCAAATCCTGCCCGTTATAAACAAAGTGCACTACAGAAGTCATTCTCTGCCAGTAGAGTATGGAACTGGAAAGGATCAGCTCTCCGGGAGAGGTGGCGGTGCAAGGCAAAACGACAGTTTCTCCAAGAAACGCATGGCACGTTGTGGCTGGTTGACCTAGAATAAAAACAAGACAACTTTCTCAGTGCGCCGCAGAGCTAGGGACACCAGGTTTCCTCTAATTTCTCTTCATCGCATCCTTATTGCCTCCCTTCTTCCCCCTTCTGTCTGTGTCCTCCCGCTCCCAGCGAGACAGAAGGCAGTCTGTGCTGTGCCGGAGCTGAGGGCCATGTATGCTCCGTGCCCAGCCAGCTGTGGAGCAGGACAGATGTGGCTATGTGCAAGCTGCGTTCACTTTGTTAGTGTGGGTGCTGCTTGAGTTTGTCTCCTCAGCTGGCCTTTTCTTCTCACAGCTTCTGGGGATCTTAGTCTTTGAGATCAGGTGTCTGATTTGGTTTTAGTCGGTCAGTTCGCAAGAGGAAAAGGGGATGCAGGGAAGTGAAGGTGGGCAGGCATGATGAAGCAAGTTTTGGGGTTTTTTTAGGAAGTCTGGCTGCAAAAAGGGGAAGCGTGAAAAGGGTGTTACATCAGCACGAGAAATGTCCTGGGTAAGTTTGGTGTCCCCCAACTTCCACTGCTTGCCTATCGGATTGCGGCTCTTGATTTGTAAATAACGTGCTAGAGGCCCCCATCTCCTTTCCCCTGCGACAGCTGACAGAGGGTCTGACAGAACAGGGCTTTTTTCTGCAGGTCTGGCTTGGTGGACTCCGGCCAACACCTGTCCTGTGGCCTCTCATACTCTTCAGCATAGTTATCCTCCCTGTATCCCAGAAAACAGGTCTGTCATTCCCACTTGAGGTAAATGACTTTTCCAAGGCCTTGGGGAGACAGGTACTTTGTACCGGGTGGCCTGGGCACCGGGCAGAGATGTTACCAACCTTACCAGCCAATTCCAGCACAGGCAGGGACCGGAGCAAGGGCAGCCTGCTGCTGAACAAACAGGTGGATGGGCAGGGCAGGAAACCAAATGCATCTCACTCGTACACACTGTTAATTTAATAACTTCAATACTAATTATTAATTCTTCCAAGTTAGTTGAAAGCATACTAAAACTTGCACAAATGGGGGAGTCTGCCACTGTCGTGTAGGACAACTCTTACTGAATTGTGCTGTCATATTTTCTAGGGGAAGACTGGGTTATGGAAGAAGGTTTCCACGTGTTTATAAAACACAGACAACTAGGTATTTTCAGCCTACAGTGTGGGCTTAACAGTCTGACCAAATCTGTTTCATAAAATGATTTTGTAAATAAAAATGCAGATGAATTAATTTGGATGGAAAACTCATTCCCAGCAGGGAGCAGAACAAAAGCAGCATGAGTCTACGACAGTGCCAAGAAGAAAAGCTGAAATTCCCTGTGAAACAGCTCAGTATGTTTTCACGGCCAAAGTTCTATGAAGCATAAGCGGTAAGTAATCAGGCTAACTACAGAAATAAATGTTCTTGGTTACGGTGTGGTCATTCCTGTGTTCTAGGCCTGCACCAGCTCTGTGAATGTATTGAGCTAAAGACCAAAGAGAGTCTCTGTTTGCCCAGTTCCCCCTTGGAGTCGCTGGCATCAGCCAGGGCTCCGCTTGTTACATGCTGGGACCTCCGTTTCCATATTAATCAATGTCTGTTTCAAGGCTTGTTTGGTATCACATTGTGTCCATGCAGACAGATATAAAAGCAGGAGGAAAAGTAACATTCAGAAAGCGAAATCACAGAGCCAAGCAAGTGTCTTTGATTATAGCTCTACCACCAAACACCTGCTTTCCTTAGGTTTTCAGATTTTTCAGCTGAAAATTCCAGTCCACTTTTGCCCAACCATGTAAACTTTTAGCTGAGAAAAACCCACCTATCCCCAGTGCTATTTCTGGCTGTCGGTAGAAGGACACTTCCCTTGCTGTGCGGAGAGCTCAACCATTTTCAGTCTGTATCAGTCATTGACTGGGTTTTGCTTCTGAGGGGGAACCTGAATTACACCTGTATCCGAACAAGGGTCTTATTTGTAATAAAGCTCAGCCTCTGCTGTACTGCACCCTTACTGCCACAGCACGTACCACCCTACGCTCCCCAAGGACACCGCCTCGGCCCTGCAATCAGGGACACACTCAAGTAGGGCCATTAGCTGTGCCCAGCCCGCCCAGAAGGGCCACCGCCAGCTGACGAAGGGCAGGGAGCGGAGGGAGTAGCCAGAGACCTGTCCCTGAGGCACGGCAGTGAGGCCCGTGCTCAGCAGAGTCTCTCTGAGGTAAGGCCGCATCCGAAGGCAGGCTGCAGTTATGGCTGACTGTGCTTAGCTAACCGCAGCGGGGCGATGAGCAGGCCTGAGGCTGCTGCGGGTGTTTTGTAAACCCCAGAAGAAGTGAGGCACCATCTTCCTGGTGGGAAGAGGCCTGTCCACAGGATGCCATTAGGAGAGCGCTTGCAATGTATAATGTCGCACAAGGATGAAGAGATGATCCTGGACTCAACAAAACTTGTAGCTGTATTCAGAAAAACAGACAATAAACTTTTGCTTCATGAGCAGAAGAGCGTGAGTCCTGTCTCCTGATTGCGGTCACTTCTAAATTTGGTGTTGGTTTTAGAAGCACGTCTGTTTGCTTTTTGGCTCTTCTTATTCTGAAGACAGAAAACAGTGGTGCCCAGCGTATCTGAGCCAAGCGTAACCATTCCTTTCCTGCAGGATAGTCTTGTAACACTTGTGATAACCCTACTAATGCCCCTGGGGTTCAACCCAAGCTGCCCTACGCTGCCTTCAGCTGGTAAAACCCAGGCAGCAGGAGGCCAAAAAGAAGACCCAGCTGAAGCTGCCTAGGACAAGGCCATGTGTCTGAAATCTAGCTGCAACAAGGTATTTAACAGAGCCCACAGCTGCATGGGGCCTTTTGTAGGCAGGAAGAGCAGACTTGTGGGTACAAATCAGATAAGTGCCCTTAAGGCAGCTGGTATTGGGAAGAGGGGTGAAGTCATGCTGAAGGTTAGTGATGCTGTGTTAAGCTTTGTGTTGAGGCTATTGATGTACCAGGAGATGAGGGAGTAGAGACCTCCGTGGCCAGAGGCTGAAGGAGTTGTGTGGTAGGGATGGTGGGAGCTGCTGCTGGTGTGCTTGTCTGATCTACCTGGTAAGTTTTGCGTGTGGATGGTGTGGTTCTCTACCTTGGAATAAATGTGTGTTGGTGCACAGCTTTCATTTGTAGGTGTAAGACTTGAATGTAAAGTGAGATGAGTTTATTCTGTGAAATTTTGTGTGTGTGTGTTTTAAATATTGTCTAAATGCTCAAGACTATCTAGGTGAAGTTGAGTGTGCTGATTTAATCAAGCTGTAAGATGCCTATAATGAGAAAACACTGCTGCTTTGGTATCCAAAGTGTGGTGCCAGAAAGCTCATAAAGATGGCTTTTTTGTTCCTCCTCCTTTTTCTGTTGAAGAGGATATAGGGTGGTTATCTTTGTTTATTAATTATGCATTGCTTGTGCTAGGGGAATCTGGGGTGCCAGCAGGCAATCTAGAGTTTATGCCTTGTGGAAAAGGGCCTGGAAGTAGAAAGTTCTTGTGTGTGCCTTTCAAGTTCGATCTGGTGATAGTAGTGCAGTTCTGACCGTAGACCAAGTAGTTTAATAGTGGAAGTATTGGGTTAAGCAGAAAAATGGCCCAGTGTTAGAAACAAGGCAACAAGGAATTTCATGTGTTTCTGAGTACTTATGAGCTCGAATTGAAATGTGTTACTCTGACAAGGTAGTGTTTTGTGATTCCTTACAGGCTTATGTCTCACCTACATGCAAAAGTATTTTGGGGAGTGTAGAGGGCTGTTTGCAATCCCAGTTGCTTGCTCAGAAAGACTGAACTTGAATCCCTTTATTTTTTTGGGGGGTGGGTGTGAGGGGAAGGAACAAAGAGTCAAAGGATAGTAACTCAGGTGGCTCTGCGTGCTTGGAGTTGCTCTCAGCTACTGAAAGAGCACATCTTGAGTGGTAATAGACTTTTCACGCTGCACTGTGGAGGCACATAAAAGTTTTCCCTAAAAATGTTGTTTGTGTTCCCAGAAGAGAGGCAGACTAGTCCCAGATGAAGTGTAAGCTCCTGACCCACTGCAATGCCTGGTGAATATGAGGTGCTTCTGGGCAAACAGAAGTCTTGACCACACACGGAGGTCTTAATATTGCAGAATTTTAGTCTCAGATAAGGAAATTACAGGGAGTTGTCCCTGCAGCTTATATAAAACACACTAATACATGCTGGTGAGGGAATCTCTTTGATAGGGAAGATCCTATCTAACCTATGTAACTTCAGAAACCCAACTCTGTTAGTAACAGACTTGGCAGAGCACGTGCAAAGATTCCAGGAGAAAGGCTGCTGCTGGGCTCCAGCCCTTTCACTCACCTGGTTATGTCTGTAGTGAGCACAGCGACTTAATGTGTTTAAATACAAAAACAGATGCAAGGCAGTTGGGGGTTGTAAAGGATGAGATTCCAAGTCGACTGTAATGTAATGGAAATGGTAGGGTATTTTTAAGGATGTGGGCAGGATAAACTGAAGATTTGTGGGCCCTGAAGGACCTTAACCTTGAAGCCACTTATTTCAGATACAGAGGTTTATCTAAAGGTTATTACCTGTACTTGCAAACCTTGGATTGTGATGAAATGTATTCAAAGCAAAGCATGTATTTGTTTTGTTTGACTCCAAGATTTTCAGTTTGTGCATTCATATATAAATACTTCTGCAACCCCCCAGCTGTGTATTACAGTATATTTACCTCTGGGTAGAGATGCAAACAGTAAGCAGGCAGCCATCCAGAGAACAGTCTCCCTAATAAAGTGAGAGAGAAATGCAAAATGTTTTGTTAGAATGCTAAAGCAGAGTTCAAAGACCTCTTTTTTTTTTTTGGCATAATTTATGCCCTGTTTCACAACTTCCTCATCTGTGAAGAGAATTTGGATACAAAGCTGGGTGGGTTAGAAACCCTGACTTTTTCTTCATTTTTTTTTTTTTTGTCTAGTCTTGGCATGGATTGTATCTCCAGCCTGTAGATCTGAGGTTTCTCAACGGGTTATAATGGGATGGGGCTGCAGTTGCAGACACCATACCCATACCTCCTGCTTGTGTTCTCATGTGGACAGAGTTAATTGCGTATGTGTAATCATAGTTTGCTCTTGAGATGGCTTTCTACTGGTAAATAAATGGAATTTCCTCTGCCCCCAAACTTCAGCTGCCTTGCACCATGATAAAAGCCTAGCTTACCATTTCATTTTTTGTGCCTTCCCAGCCCTTAGGAATCCCTCCCTGTTGCAACCTTCACCGGGAACTCCAGCTGCTACTTCTGTCTCTGCAAAGCAAAAGAGTGAAAGGCTTGTAATTTTTGTTGCTGTGTTTCCCCAGAAGGGGATAGGGTATTTACTAGTACCTTGTTTGTGTTGGTTCAGTCTGTTTGCTTTGTGTGCATTGGTATATACAGAGAGTGTATACAACAGTGTGTATTTACACTCTGAATACACTCTTAGAATACACAGTGTATTTATTATCTTGTGGAGGATGGATGTGAGTCACAAGCTGTGCACCGATTAGCCCAGAGCTTTCAATCCAGGGAAGGGATTCTTGTTCCATAGCCAGCTGAGATCAAAGGTGATGGTGAAACCTAGTGAGTGTTGTATTTATCAAGAGGTGTAGACACCATCACTCAGACTACCAAATGCCACCCAAGCCACATATCTACCAAAAAAAAAAAAGAGACGCTAATAATAACTCTATAAGGGAAATTTTGCTTAAAAGAGCCACTTCTTTGAGAAGGGTGTTAAATCAGGTACTTTCTCAAAGAGGAAAACAAAAATGGAGCATGGTGTGGGAGGGGAAGAATGTGGGTTTTGAACTGCTTCTCCCATTCTCATAGCATCTCGTAGCTTAAGGCGTACAAATATCTGAGTGATTGTTCCTCCCTGGTGTGCTCCAGAGATAGTACTGGTGGTGGAAGTAGTGGCTTAGACAAGGTCCTCTTCCCACTGAAGCAGCCCTGTCTGGGGAAGGTCCTGTTCTTATGCCTATTGCTCCTGGTGCAACAGAGCTTCCTGGGCTGAGTAAGACCCTAGAGCTGGATTTCTGAGTTTGTCCCTCTCTCATCATGGCCAAGCGCCAGTCATGCTTCATTTACCGGCCCCTTCCTGACACTCAGTGCAAGCCATTTGCCATCTTTGACTTCTTCGACATTAAAACTAGCGTGTATGGCACGTTTTCGATGAACTTCTCCACTGGTTGCCCCCCTCCCCATTGTAATATTTGTTTCTAGCAAAGGTTACACATTTATGCAAAGCGAGCTTATTCTGTGTTTCCTGCCTTTTGTAAATGAAACTGAGGCGCTGATGGCCACTCTTACCAGCCTGACTAGTTCTCCATCATGCCCCACAGGGTTTATCTTCCCACTCAGCTTTGTACAGATGTTTCCCTCCATATGTCTGCGCTGCAAAAAATACCAGGAGCAAACATATTTGCCCCTGGCACAAGACTGAGGTGGATCTGGAGGGCCCAGGGCTCTGCACCAACTTGCTGTTAGGCAGCAGCAAGGTGTCTTTGCAGGCTGAAGGAGGGCAGCCTAGCAGCTGTGCCCTGTAGTGATGCTGTGACCATGCCCATTCTCCCTGCAGCTAAAGGGTGTCCTTACAATACCTCCCTACACAGACAGAACTAAAGGTTTGGTACGTGTGGCCAGTGAACAACTCAGTGTAAAGGTGCAATAGCAGAAGACAGGAATGACCAAAAAGGCAAGAGCTCCTAGAAGTGATGTCATTCTTCTAGAGAGTCGGTCATTTTCAAACAGTTTTGATTCTGACTCAAGAACCACATGAAGGTGGATGTTCCAGCCCAGCCAGGTTGTTTGCATCTCCAGCTTTGGCTATCTCACTCCCACAGAGTCCTTGCGGGGTTTCTGGTTCTTGCAAATGCCTGTAAAAAAAAGTCTTGGACTAGGGGGAAGTGGGATTAGACCTGAAATACCAAACTGCATCCAAGTTGCATGTCGAGCTCGCTTGCTGTCCACGTGCTTTTGTTACTTCCCTACTGAAGTTTAAGCTTGTGCACAAAGAAGCCAAGCAGGTCTTGTTTTAGGAAGCAGTATCTAACTGCAGGAATGTTTCAGACTGGTCTCACTGGAGCACCTGACCCTTAATTTGGCTTAATTCAGTGCTGTTTAGTTGAAATAACATTTCTTTCTGGATAGAATTGATTCTGCTTGGAACAGAAATGTTTATACTAAGCATCCAAAAGGATTGTTCTTGGTACACTGAAGGGGAGATTTGTTTCTATCTGTGCAGTACAGCTGGTGTAAGATGTTTCAGTCACCAACACGGATCAGCATTTAAAATAATTCATTTCTATTTGATTTTTTTTTTATTTTTAAATGCTGGTTTCAATGGAATGAAAGTTTAGGAAATGAACAGAACTTTTTTCTTTGTAACATTTTTCAAACTTAAAAGTTGGTTGACTTTAATCTGACAAAAGAATTATGTTTGGGACTTATTTTTCAGAGGTTAAAACAGTTAACTGAGTAAGGCTTTGCAACAAAAGTCACTTCCTGAAGAACTAAAATACTAATTAGTAACTTTCACACACTAACCTACCTGAAATAACTAAGGCATGTGACATAATTAAAATGTATGATTAAATTGCAGAACTCTGAACTTCTTGGCAATGTCTCTGTCATCCAATTTTTACGTCATGTGTGCGAGGTCGTTTACTGAATGTGTTAGCTCTGCCTGCAATAAAAGTTAATTAAACAGGTGGGCAAGTAGCCCAGTGTTCCCAGTGCCTGTAGAACATCAGCACTTTGTGTCCCAAAGTAAACTGATTCAAGCTGTCTCTCCCCAGTGCAGGAGGGGTCAGGGTGAGAAAGCATCTACATGCTACTGTTCAAGTGTCTCGGAGCACTAAAACTTGCCCTTTAAAATAAGTTAAGAAGATGGTATTTTCCATATGTCCTCTGTTAACCCTGGAAATATTATTGCTGTGGTATCCCCTGTGAACAGCTCTGCTGGCTGGGACAGCTGGAGTGTCAGGAGGGGAAGATGCTGTGAGTAGAGATGCTGTGCATGAGGCAGGGACCTGTGCTGTGTGCAGATGTTTTTGGGTTTTTCTATTGCCACAAATCCTGTGGGCAGCTGTTCATCAGGGGTGGTGCAGCTGGAGTGTGACCCACCTGCCATCACACAGCGGTGTGCTGGTGGCTGGGCAGACAGGTTATGGTACCAGAAAACCCAGCTGGTTTTAGTCCAGCTTGTAGTCACGGTGCACCCGTCTGCTTCCACTGCAAAGAGTGATCTGTTTGGGATCTGGGAACTGAGAAGCAGAAGGATTGTGAGTGGCTGTTAGGGATGATGTGCTGAAGTAGGGTGCTGGCTGGGGCAGGGGGAGAGGTGCTGAGCTGGAACCCCTTTGCCATGAGGGAGGTACCTCTGTGCAGTGACTATCAAGTGTGACACAGACTGAAAAGTCGTTGTGAACTAAGTGGATGTGACAATTTGGATGCTATATTGCAGGGATTGATTTGTGTGCCAATTCTTGCACTTCACTTGCCAGCCTCCAGTATGGGCTGTGTAACAGGTAACCCAGCTGGGTGCTGAATGAATGGTGAAACAAGCTGGGACAGGCACCAGCTGGAGAAGACACCACTAATTCTGAAAATTAGCCAAAATCACTTAGTGGATGAATGAAGGCCACTGCCAAGGAGGAAGCTGCTTGTTATGCACCTGGCAAAGCTCTGTAGCTTAGTCACCCATTTTTTTCTTCAACTGTGTGTTTCTAACTCTCCCCTCCCTTGCATGCCTTTGGCTTTTGAGAATAGATTTATGCCAGCTGATTGTTGTTACTGATGCCTGTAGGAGGACAGGAGGGATGTTTCTCCCTGAGCAGAGAAGTAGCACCTTACTATTCCTTTTCTGCATCAAGGCAACTTTCTGTCAGTTCTTCAAATGCTCTCCACTCATGTAAGCACACAGTCCTTTTGCCCTCAGGTGAAGGCTAATAGCTAGTAGAAAGCTAATGAGTGAGCTGGCAAGTGGAAATTACAGTCTGGCTGCTTAGAGAAAGTTCTTATGATGCAACAGTAGTGTACCGAAACTGGGTGATTACTTTCAGATAAGATCAGAAGTAACCTGCAAACAAAACAAGGCATCATTTGGAGACCTCTCCTATAATTAGTTCAAGGAAAGATATTTAAGAGATCTCAGTGAGGGACATGCTGGCATGTATCCAAGAATGACAGTGGCTTTCCCTTCTAGGGTTTTAAATTTTGAAATAAATGACCCTAATTGGAAAGCAATTTTCTGGGGATTTGTGAGCTGCAGCAGGCAGCACTTCTGTAGCCAACTGCTGTGAGATTCACCCTCTCAGCTCAGGGCAGTGGGACAAGTGCCCTTTGCCTCCTGGGAGACTATCTGGAGATGTGGCCACAAAATGTGCTGCAGTAGCAGCTGAGTCTTGGATTGGGATCCTTTATCTTCAGGTGCATTGTAGCAAACTTCAAGCACTTGTGAGGGTGGCTGCTTTAGTTTCATGTTTGTTTGCTTTAGCAAAGTTTATAGCCATTTAAAGCTCTCTGAACTTGTCCTTATCTGCTGTGCACTGGAGTGTTGTGTACTCTGTCCATGCTCCCCCTGTTCCCTCCCGGTGCTCTAGTCATTCCTCCTAAGCTGTGGAGGTGGTGTGCAGTGGGTGGAGAGCTGGCTTTGGGCTTGCTTATGTTTCCCCATGCTGCTGGAATTTCCCATTGCCTGCGTAAGGCTTATTGTGGGCTGCAGTTAGGCTCTGGGGACCGAAAGATTTTTACCAAAGGCATATCTAATCTGAAAAGTTAATCCTTCTCTGGGATAAAGAATGTGTGAGTGATAGTGCATCACATGCCCCCAGTGGAAAACTGCACCCCGTGCAGCTGCAGCAGGAACTTGCACACCTTCCTCTGGTTTTGAATAAGTAGTTTTGGTAAGGAGGAATTTATCCATGTGTATGGAAATGTGTGGGAAACAAAAATTACAACTTGTATCTGAGCAGAGTTTCTGGGATTCAAATGCACAAACATCTTCCTGGGGTTTTGGAGGAAAACAGCAAAACTCAATGTGTCTGGCCAAAAAGGGAATGCGTGTGAGCTAGCACGCTCAATAAACTGGAATGCTCAGGAAATTTAAGTTTATTCTTTATTTCAGAATAACGTTTCTAAATAGCTCTCAGAGTGAGCTGAAGTTGGTTGTGGCTTGGCAAAATGGGAAAGGTTTGGGTGGCCGAGCGGATTGGTGCTAAATGTGGCATGTTTCATTTCAAGTTTCAGAAGGAAGGAAACATGCTCTTGGTATGTAAGTGAGCAGAATGCAACACTGATCAGATGATGCTAGTGTCTTGTGGGTGTTTAGTGGTTTCATGTTATGTTTGGCCTAATTGAATTCTCAGGCAGCCAAGATCTATACCATCCATAATTCCAACTCTCATTTCTGAGGAATTGCATGTCATCTGCTTGATTCCCTTGGGTGAAGGTCAGTCCAAGGACTAGAAGGATGTTTGTACACATATTCCAGAGGGATGTTGTGTCCCTGCTGCCTGTGGGGTTTCTGTTAGACAGTTTTGCGTGGCAACTGTCTGTAATTTTCAGTAGTGGGGTTTCATCCCATTGTCTTAACCTGCTTTATTCTTTGTGTAGCATAACTTGGGTGCTCAATTTGGCAGCTAGGTATTCAAGAGAACACTGCTGCTGTACAGAATGGCAGGGTGTTGCCTTTCATTTGTTTTCTTTCTGTTGAAGTGACTCTTGGCTTGGGGAGCAATTTTTGCCCTCCAAATCCTTAGCGGGTGTTCAGAGCTGCACCTATTCCTGTCTTGCATAAAACCACCTGGGTTTCTGGGTGCTGCAGGCTTGATGCTGCCAGGGTGGAAGCTCAGGAAGCAGTCTAAGCAGCATGTGGTGTATCCCACCCTTTTCCTAGCCTTGTGTTTACCGGGTGAGACTTATTTCCTGTGACTAGTGGTGGGTGGTGGACTCATGCCCTTTTGTGAAACTTCTGAAGAGAAACCAAAAAGTTATTGTTCCTTTTTGTAATGTCTTTCTGACAGCTCCCCTCCAAAGTTCTTTTTCTCAATTCCTTTTTGCTCTTCTGAGAGTTTCCACTGCTCTTTATCTGCCAGTTCCAACAAAATGGGTTTTTTTTTTTTCCTCTTTTGCTGAATAAATTCTTCTCAAGAATAAAGAGCTATTCTTTCAAGGGATTGCAGTTACATGAAAAAGGCATAGGTGTGGGGTTTTTTTTGGTTTGGTGTTTTGGAAAACTGTAGCCTTGAAGTAGCTTGTGAGTGATGCAGAAAGAGGCAAGGGTTCCTTCAGCTGGATCAAATATTGTCTTTTTTTCCTGACTTTGGGGGCAGTTCCTCTCTGGATGATGTTTTATTTTACTGTTTAACCTCTGGAGAAAGAGGTAGAGTAAAATGTTTATGTGGAAATAAGGACTTTTAATTTTTCATTCTTCACTGGAGTTTTTTTTCCTCTGGCATCTGCTCAAACTGACCCTTAGATGCAGTGGTATTATACCTGATTCTGGAATGCTGTATTTAACAACCAGACATCTACGCTGATGGTTAGATTCACTTATGTTGAGGAGTCCTGGAGGCATTAAGTTGATGTCAGTAAAACTGTTTGGATGAATACAACACTGACCAATACTAATGTTTCTAAAGGGGGTGATCTGAAGCTAGCTGTGAAACTGAGATGTGGTTTTGAAGGTTGGGGTTACCAGTACTGCTTTGGAGTAGAGCTCAGCTGGTGTGGAAGTGACTCACAGTGGGTGCCTACTTATTGCCATAACCTCTAAAAAGCTTAGTTAGCCCTCTTATGCCTATAAGTGTGTGTGTGGCTCTTGCTGGCTGTAAGATGAGGAGAAACTTTTATATTCAGGTAGCAGAGAAGATGGGTGGAACAAAGTTATCTCACTGCCCTTCCTCTGGCCCTCTCAAATACTTCAACATATTTATTTTAGCCAGTATGTCAAGTGATATGAATCACCCTGTACATAGCTCCTTATAATCCAGATACAGGCAAGAACCAAAATGGATTGAAATACTTGGAAGTTCTTGTGTATTATGGGTGTGGCTGACAGGTATTTCTCCTTGCTCTTCTTTGGCTGATGGCCTTTCCCTCTGGCTGTAGTCATGATTTGCTTTAAAGGGGTTTGTGCCATCTGGATTAGAGATTCCCTAAGTGAAATAATCTTTCTCACTGAAGGACTGATTTGTCTAATGCTGCTGTCAATCTGTTACTTGTAGAAACATCCCTACACTGAAATGTCTCCTCCCAGATTAGATTTCTGCAAAGAGTTTGCAGCTCCACATTCAATGAGCTAAGCTCCTTAACTTGCACCTACACTTGAAATCTCATGATGGTTTGAACTATTCTTTTTTTGCTAAGTCTCTGAAGAGGGACAAGGACTCCCTGATACATATACAGAGCTGGTTCAGGCTTCTTGGAAAGGCAGGCTGCAGGAGGGTATTGCTGCTAGAAATGGTGGAAAGGACAGTGCAGGGTTAGAGGCTGGCAAAGACAGGTGACATGGGGTGTTGCCTCCTGCTATGGAGGGCTGGGCATCGCAGGAGCAGCAGGTGCCTTGTGCTTCCCAGCTCCAGCAGCCACCAGCCTTCTCCATCATCAGGGTGCTTGGTGATTTAAGTGAGAGCATGTTTTGTGCGTGGTCTGACCTCTGCTCTCTGCTTAGCACCTAGATTATCTCAGCAGTCTTTGATTCCTTCCACTGCTTACAGCTGTTAAGTCTCTAAAAGCTCATGATTGAGATTACTTTTATCTTTCTTCTTCATCCCATCTGTAGTGTTGTGACAGAGTGCAGATGATGGCCTATAAAACATAGGGAGGATATAGCTCGACAAAAACTGAGTTACTGAATGCACAGAGCTATTGTAAAGCTCCAATGGAAAAAAAAAAACCAACAACCCTAAGAATCTTAAACTGACAAACTGTCAGCATTTAGTGTAATAATTTCATAAGTGTTTGTGGGGATGGCTTTAGCTGTGTCTAAAATGGATATATTATCCATTTTAGAAGTGTGGGGTGTTGTGGTTTTTCCTCTTCAGTCAGCAGTTATCGTTCACACCGAGCCAGGATTATAAAACCCCCCTGGTAAATGTCATCAGTCCAAAGAAGGAAAGAGGAAAACTCCCTCCTTTTGAACTTTCAAAGTTTTATAGTGGATAAAGCCTGGTCACAAGGGAAAGGGAGAAAGGGAAATTCTGGGGGACTTTCCTAGGAAGCAGAATGGAAACTATGTCAGGCTCAAGAGACTGCTTTGAGCTGATGAGATAGTCAATAAAGTCTCTTTATTACTTTTGTTCAATGTCTTGTCTAGGAGGAAGTATAACATACTAATGCCAGAGAATTTCCGTTCTCCAAAATTACTTTCCAGCTCCACACTGTGAGACCAGGGAAAATCCTGCCCTGCAGATTTATTTTTTTTTAAGGTTTAAGGACTTCTAGTTGCTTTCCTGGATCGTGAGTGTCTCTCCTCTTAGCTACTTGCATATTGTAGAAACCACCTTCCTTCAAGATAAGATGATGGTATTAGTGATACATATACACAATTCCACTATGATAAAGTTAAAATACAGTCAATCAAATGTATTTTTCAGCCAAACCTGTTACTAGACAAAACATATCTTCCCTGACTTTTGTAACTCTATGATCAGTTGGATCTGTGCAACTTTCTTCCTTTGCTCACCTGTCAAGAAATATGAAGGATGATGTTCAGAAAATATTTATTACTGTTGTCTAGGAAGATGTAAAGTATTCATGAACAAAGTGGTGAGCCTTGCAGATAAAAGACTAATTAGCAGCCAACACTGTTGTAGTTGCTGCACTGGACATGAAAACACTGGAAATGGTGGTGGGTCTGAAAATGGAAGCTCAGAATGCCAGGGTGAGAGGAGAAAAAGGGAGGTTAACTGAAGTTGGTGTAATTTCTCTTGGCTCTTCTCCAAAGAATGAGTTTAACTTGTGACTGAACTGATGGAGCCCTGTGCCAGGCACATTGCTGAGGGTTTGTACACCTAGAAGACATGCTCTACAGCAATGGCTCCTCCGAGTGAGAGGAACCACGTGAATCACATCCAGGGTTTTTCTACTAATCTACAAAATGCAGGTAGTTGAACCTGCTTATAAGGAACTCTTCTTCATAAAGTCTTTATAGCCCTGGAACAAATCCTAGGGCCAATCAATGATATTAAACTTGCTGATGTCAGAGCTACTGAAACCAAAAGTAGCTGGTCTCTCAGAGCTTTTCTCTTAAAGCAAAAGTGAAGGTGTCTGGATTTTCTGTGGTTTATTTTCTTTTAATTGTTGCAAACAGACCTGCAGTCTGTGAGAGTGTGTTGAGGAAGGAGGAGCTGTTTATAGAACAAATTTCCCTGAGAGTAATTCACAGCATGTACCTTGTTAGGACACAGGTGATACCCAGTATCTCTGACATTCCTGCATGTTGTGGTAGCACCTTTCTTGTGCAAGGAAAAACAGATCAGCACAGTGAATGTGAACAACTGAGACAAGGAAGAGCTATTACCTTCTCCAGGAGCCCATCTTGGCCTTCTCCATAGTTACCCAGGGAAAAGCACAAAGTACTCATGGAATACCTTGTACTAGTAAAAAGATGAAGTCCTAATGGTTCAAGGACTCTTGAACCACTGACAAATGTAAGTCTGACAGTTGCCAAATATTGCGGGCTTAAATCTGCACCCCTCCTCCCAATGGAATTGCCTTCCCAACCCCTGCTTTTTGAAAATATTTACAAAGCTGAAGCTTAGTCTTAAACCCAGATGCTCTGGTATCAGAGCAGGAATTTTCTAGTTGTATGGCTGTGTTACAAGCCCAAGAATGTTAATTTCCAATTAACTTCTGTCCCTCAGCGATAGACACAAATAGGTTCCTAAACAGGGGCCCCTAAAAGTGCCTGTAAGCACTTCATGCTTATTTTGTGAAGCTGTAAAATGGTTGTTCCAAGTGGAGAACAGTCATACATAGAGCTACTGGGATGTACATGGAATACACAAAGAGTTGCATTGAGATGCCCAGGTCTTGGAGGACTGTAGACTATTGACTTGATATGAGATAGATGTATTTATTGTCTGAAGGAAATATTGAACAACTGATTTGTATAAGTAGTAAAAAGAAGAGTGGGGATCATCAGCACTTTGTGTAGGTCATCTACTCTGGAATGTTTCTCGATCTTCTTAAAATGTTCAGATTTTATTGTTAATGCTCAGTTTAGATCTAGTTCAGCCAAATAATTTTACAGTCTGAAGCACCACACATCTCCAGCATTTTAAGCATGATCAGATCTTGACTCAGTCTTGTCCCACCAGCAGAAGTGCTGCTTCTGCTATCAGGGCAATAGCACTGCATTTTGTACCCCCATCTGTGATCAGGACTGTGCAGGGTTGTGGCGGCTTCTTTTCAAAGTAGCAAGCTTGGGGTGTGGAAGCAACCAAAGCAACTCCTTTCTTTCAAAGCATTCTGAAACACCACTTGTGTTTGCTTCCTATAGAGGTGTTTCCATTCAGAACCATGGCACAAAAAGAGGTGGCATCCTCCCCCTTACCCTTTTCTGACAGCAGTACCCTATTCTTATATGCACATACAACAAATCTTCACATGTTGCCTGCTCATTCCTTTAAGATATTTGTGGGAAACAGACTGCAGATAGTTCCATTACTGTTAACTGTGCATGTCTCTTGGGGAGCCGGAGGGAGGGAGTTGTATGTGTTTTCCTGTGGTGGTTCAGTGCCTTGACTGTTAGGAACTGTAGGACATAAGTTTCTTGTGATTGTTTTTTAGGTGAGGGCTGTACTTGGCAGAAGTACTGCTTTTCCAGGACTGGAAGATGACTCTCAGCAATGTTTGGGACATTTTTTTGAAAAAGGAGAGGGAAGAGGAGAAAGTGAAAAAAGCCAAACAAAAACCCCACCTCCTCCCATTCCTTTTCTCCCCCTTCCATCAGTGGGCTACTTTGCAGTAGGAGAGTCGCTTCCTCCAGAAGAAAGCAGAAGAGTGATGTAAGATGGAAGCCACAATTTCTTATGCTGTCACATTTCTTATTGGAATATTTTCCTGTGACTTCACTTTCCTATTGCAAATCAGCACAGGCAGCCTTGCAAGCCCTCCTCTTCACAGGGCACAACTGATCTCCTGTTCCCCCTCCCCCCATTTTTCTCCTTTAAGATTCTGCTCTGTAGGGTGTCTGGCTGCTGGTTTATGCACTAACATGTTTTGAACTGATAATGGATTAGGCTTCATGCACTTCTCAACAGTGACCCTAACAGCTCTATCACAGCTGAGGCAGCAAAAAACCAAGCTGAAGTTTTTGGACCCAAACTCTGCTGGCTTCAATTTCTGTTCTTGAAGCAATAGCTTCTAGTGTGCTTTGGGGCAGTAATGCTGCCACAGACAAGTTTGGAGCTTTTAGAGGCCGAAACCAAGCTTAGGAGAATTTGGAGAAACTACTGTTCAACCTTTGGGCTAAACCACGTGGTGGTGGTTCTCCCTTGTAGCACAGAGGTGACTGTAGGGCCAGAGGTAGTGGTGTGTTCTAGCCATGCAGTGTGGTGATGGAGTTGAGGCAATGCAACAGGACAAAAAACTCCAGAATCATAAGAGATGTAGCTAAGGATGACCTGGGCTAGTCTGCAGTGGCAACCTGGTGCTGGGAAAGGCCTGAGGTGGAGCTATAGGAGGTGATTCTGAAACACAGGTACACTTAATGATCAGAGGTGTGAGGGGTGCATAAGTTAAAGTTAGCAAACACTAATTGCTATGATGACTTGGGTAATGTCTATGTCCCTCCTCTGGCTTTGGTTGTAATTAGCTGGCATAGGCAGTAAAACTTCTCATGTAGTCCTGCATGAAGTATTGTGGCTGCTGGCGGGAGTACAAGGGCAGTATAGACCTTGCCAGGATCTGAGATACCCCTGCTATCCCTCAATAGTGTTTCCTGTTGTTACTGCTGGAGTAACATACTAGGCTAGATTTGTATGATCCAGTGGGACACTTCTTATTTGGGCAAGAGCCACAGAGCCTAACTCATGCTTTTCTTAAACACAAGGAAATAAATAACTGAGAGACTAGGAACTCCAAATGATGTTGCAGGAGCAATACAGGTGACATTACAAAGGATGCCTGAAGAACTGAGAGTTGGAAAGGCAAGTTGGGAATGTTTTGCCTTGATGTTGTATTCCCTAGTAGAATGGCTGTGTGGAAGACAAACTGTTCTTCCATAACTGCTGGAAGAAAACTGCACAAAAGCACATGGAACAGGCACATGAATTCTGGCATGGATTCTCTGTCTCCTGGAGTTAATGCTTCTGATCTCTAACACACATTCTCTGGACTCTTGTAAGACCTCATTTTACAAGGCTGTCTTGGTTTTGTCTTTTCTCTTGAACAGTGCTAACAATCTCCTCTGGTTTAGGTGTGTGTTTGCTGATTTTTGAAAGATTTGTCAAAGGGATGTTGGGGAGAAGAGGGAGGAGTTATACAGGTACTTTACTTGATCACATAAGCCTTATTTTTCTCTAGAAACCAGGTTGTGAACTGTTAATTGCCTCTTCATACAACTGTCTGATATTAATCTTTTTAAGAACTGTGGAGGATATAAGTTCTAGAAGTTGCTGGTTTTCAAGTGGCCTTTAACTTGCTTTTCTAAGGTAATATAGTTTAGTGCTGATGGAGCTCTGGTAGCAAAATGTTCTCCTTTCCTCAAAGGAAGCCTACTTTAACTATAGCCATGTAACTCTTTCATCAGTGACTATGTTTAACACCGGAGAGCATAACACTTGTCATTTGAAAGGAGGACATAGCTGAAAGTGAGCTGGGGAATTAATATTTGAAAGCATCTGGATGGTGTCAAGCTTATGAGTGTTATCCAGATGTCTTGTGTTCTGATGGTCATTTGATAGTGGACAATATGGTCATCTTGAGGGTTGTGGTGGAGGTAATGTTAGATATGGTCTTAGGCCCAGATTAAGTACCTTAGTGATGAGTCACTGGATCAAGTCTGTACAACTCTGCTATAAAGGCAACTTGCTGGCTAGGTAGGTGGGCTACACCTGCACTGAGAGCTGTGCACGGGTAGCTGCTGCAGTTGAGAGTCCACCAGACTTAGCCGTTCTCAGTGTCAGAGGTGTTGAACAGAACTTTCATGTTTATGCTGTTTTTAAGTGTGTTGGTAAGTAAGGACTTGAAAAGAAAGATGAGCATGCAGCTTGTGTGAAACCACAACCTTTCATGCTGTGCAAGATCAGCCTGGCCTCTCTGTGGGTTCTACACTTTCAATATAGGAAACTCCCTGTGAGAGTTTATGTAAACTTAGTTTTACAGTATATTTTCAACTAGCCCCAAACTGGAAATTGAGGGTGTGAAATGCACATCCCAAATAAGGCTTGAAAATTCATCAGTGCGTTGCACTGACATATGGTTTGGTCTCTAGGCATTGCCTTTCCCCACTGAAGAGGTAAGTTTTGTGAATGGATTCAATTATCAGTCTTGGGAATGATAGGTACAGTCAAATGTCTTTACAATCAATGAACTGATCTAAAGCAAAATCACCTGAAATCTTGTAGGGGATTTAATCCTGCAGTATGGGGCTCTTCAGACAGCAGCATCCTTCAGGCACAGGAGGCAGCTGCCTATGGCACTAGTCTGCACTGAGCAGCTGGAGCTTGAGGAACCAGCAGCCACCACAGTGGAAGGATTGGTAGCTACTGTTTGGAGAGAGGGTGGTAGAAGACAGAGACAGCTTCTCCACAATCTTGCTTTACCCCTTCCCATTCCTTCCTCCTCCCCTCTGTTCTGTAGTGGCAGGAGTGACTGACTCCTTTCCTTTCCAAAACAGCAACATTTAGCTTTACTAGTGTTGTTGAGAAATCTTGACAGTGCTCTAGCTGAAGTACCCCTTGTATGCCACCTCCCTGCTCCCACCATACACACATTTATCTCCCTTGCATGCCTGCTCTTTCCCTTCCATTGACTAACACCCTGTGAAATACTTTCTGATGGCATCTCGCATCAGGGTGTTTTCCCTAGGATGATCCAGGTCCAGTAGCTCCTTCTGCAAGGGCTTATCAGGCTGTAGCTCCACTGGTTGTGATCTAGTAGCTCTAGATAGCTGGAAGAGCTGGTTTGGTCTCTACAGTGCCATAACTGCAGAGTACCAGGAGCCAGTGGCACATCTGTTTTGGCACCCTTCAATCTGCAGACCTCCAGCCAAGATGGTGAGGCTTTACATCATCCAGATAAGAATTGTTCTTTGGAAACACAGGAATACATAGGTTGGAGCATTACAGTGATAAGGTCTGTGCCAGTGACTTTGGAAATGCTATTCAGTATGTGTTTTGTGCAGCACATGAAGTTCCTTGGAGTATAAAGGGCACAAAGATGTGCTGTATTGTTCTAGCAATATAGAAAAAATGTGCATGAGTGGGATTCTCTGATAATATCACCTCACAACTCTGCATCCTTGGATAACTTCTCCAAGAATGTCAGAGAACCAATGTAATCTGGGAGGCCACCCATAACTGAGCAGATGGTTATGACTATGTAGTTGCAGGGCAGGTCTTCTCAAATGTTTCTCTGTCCCCATATCCTAGAGCCACGATGCAAACGTTGGGCATCCTAGTTGTGATAATTCTTAAGGGTTCATTCTCAAGATCTTCTGAGAGTCTCTGCTTCAGTGATCTTTTAAGGTGCATATTTACCCGAATCAGAGACAGGGACAAGATCTTAGCTTTCTGTCCTATCATACACATTCTTGGAACCCTAAACACCAGTGAATAGCCCTGTTTGCCTTAAGCGAGAGCCAGACATGGGAAATACCAGCTGATGGGATTGTAAGTACTTGCGTGAGGGATCACAGGTTGTCTTCAGGTTTCTCTAACCAAAAGCTCCTGTTATAAGGAGTTTTAAACTCCTTAAAAAAAGACTTTTCAGTTCTTGCAGAAGGTGCATTTAAAAATCATAGGCCAAATACTTTAAAGAAGTAGTTATCCATGTGCAGAATATAGAAGCAGAGCCATATCTGGCTAGGTTCTATGGCACCTTGTAGTATGCTGCAGATAGTTTGTTAGGATTGCAGGGTTGTCCAGTCTTGCATGTCTCAAAGTACTTATGAATATGTTTCTGATACAGTAAAACCCTCCTAAAACACAATATTATTCAATGCACAGCTGTTACTGCTAGAGTAAACAATTGATTTTCTGCTTTGCTACCAGATTCTAGGGAAGCAAACCCCTCTAGGGAGACATCTAACAAAGCTGTGGCCAGCAGGATTTTTCACTGTATGCCACTGGCTCTTAGCCTCGACAGATGTAGCAACTGACCGAGCCTTCCTACTGCTGCTGGGAAGAGACGTGATCCCTGGGCCCCCCATGTTTCCCACAGCTGGGCTGCCTGAATCCCCATCCTCTCTTGCCACTAACACTTCATGAAAACCCATCTTTTAGAGGTGGCCAAAGCCTGAGTTCTGTTTATCTGTGGTAATGTATGACAAGACTTGGGGCCTCAGGAATTACTAAGCTTGGAGTCATAACTATACAGAAACTTTGATTTGGAAAGGCAGGATTCCTTCTCCCATTTGTGTTTGCTTACTAATAAAGGAGCTGCTGTGTTCAATGAGAACTTAAATTGATAGGTCTTTGATGGGAATGTGGAGATGACCTACTGCTTACCTGAACTGCATCTTTTCATTTCAGCTGGGGACGTGGGGAGAAGAGTTGTTTAACAGGACTTGCTGTGCAACCTACTGCATATCTAACTCTCACAGGAGAAGTGATGTGATGTCCTCAGATAAGAAAGTATAAAGTGCTAATTGATTAGATATGGCATTGTACTGGGTTTACTGGTAGCTGCCAAACACCTTGAGGGCTCATAATGCAGGCAAACAAAATATTGTTTGGCTCTTTATAGGACTATTTAATGGCATTAAACATTACAGCTGCCCTTGTTGTGGATAGAAACATCTGTTTCTGAGAATAGGTAATGGAATAACCTCTTTATTTCTTACCTTGCTTACATATTTGTGGGGAGTTGTGATTGGTATTGTGCTTTAACTGATAACTGAGTGCAGTAGAAGCTCGAGTTCAACACAAAGGAGAAATAATTTGTAGAAAGCACTCGAACTATGTGAACTTTAAATGGACTAGTTTTGAAGCACTTCCTCTGAGCACTCAGGGAAATCTTCTCTAGATGTTAACATGATGATCTCATGCCTGCAGTTCAAAGCCCTTACTACCAGATGGGATTTGAAGAGCCTCATTAGTTATGTATCTTACAGAGCCTCAAAGCTGACCTTGGCACTTGTAGGACTGTTTAGAGAACTGAACTAAGAGTACTACATGTTGGTTGTTTATAATCTTTCATTCAAGCTGTAAACAGTCATCTGGGAGATGAAGCTGAGGTGGTAGCTGGAGAAGGATGATGAACTCCTTAGAGCAGCTCTGAAGTGGAACATAGAGGTTTTAGGAATGGAAGTAACCCTATTTCTAAGCAGTTGTTCAGAGGAGGCAAATTGTCTGATGATTAACTTTGCAGCCTTGGAGCCCATTGAGATGAAATACTTGCTCTGGCCTAAACAGGGTAAGTCACAGGGTGTCTCTGATCTGCACCTTGCTGGTAGTGAGCTGATGGTGGTCTTAGTCATGGCTTGTGTAGCTTCAGCTGTGCCTTATTTCTTACAGCAGCTCCATGCCAAAAAATCTACTGTACCATGGGCTGCAAGTGCGAGGATGATTGGAGCTGAAGTAGCACTTTTCCACGCCCTGGAGATGATCCTTGCCACAAGGACTGTTTCTGGGTAGCAACTTGTTTGTGCCCCTCAACACAGAAGAAAAGGGAAAGTGGGAACCCAGACAATAAAACTAAATTTTAATCAGTTAAGGCTATCTTTACTTAGATCCTCCGCTCCCTTCTGATCGGTGGAACAGATCTGTGGCTGGGGTGAGGTAGGGGCACCCTGACAACCGTTTGTCAAGCCAGCAATGTTACTCTGGCTTAGATCAGCTTGTGCATGTCAGTTTGCATCTGAATCAAGATGTTGAACTTCAGCTGTGAAACCAGTGTTCAGTAGACACCTGTAAATTAATACAGTGGCTTCACACCATGGCCACCATGAAACTTGTGGCTGTAGGGAAGTACTCAAAGGTGAAATTAATTGTGTGGAGGATAATCTTTGAGGACAGAAGTTTCCCATGAGGAAATTCAAAGATCCCCTGGCCAGACCTACCATACAACCCTGCTAGATCTTTAATAAGGTATTTTGCTTTTGGTTTGAGAATATTAATATTTCATCCAGACCATAGTACAGCCACATCCTGGTGCCATAGAAGGAGTGTGCTCAGCAAGGTGCTGCTTTTCTCCTTGGCATCAATAGACCTGAACTGTGGGCAAAAGAGCTGTTTATGGAGTTGAGTTTCCCCAGAGTATGCTTATTGGGTGGATGACCATGCTCTAGCACAAATAAATAGATTCTTTTCCAGTTCATTCCTCTGTGAGGAGTGAAGAAATGAGGGAGGAGGTAGTAAATGAGTCGTATAGTATAGGGACTTACATGAATGTTAGTCACAAAATCTTTTAGTCTCAAAGGTTGTGGTCCCCCCGGCCAAGGGAGCTCTCATTCCCATCCTCTGAACTGCATGTTGTTGCACTCTTTCTTGTCAGGAAAGATTTTTTCCTCATCTCAAACAACAACAAAATATTGCTCTGTAAAAATACAAATTTTGTGATAGGAGACAGTAGATGCTCTAATAGTTTCTGCTGTATAGATCCTAGCACAAAGAGGCCTCACATGCCTATGGGGTCATGCTCTGCTTTCAAATACCTCTTGGAAATAAACTCTGATGCAGTTGCTGCAGGGTGTGCAGATGTCTGAGCCAGCTTTGAAGCCAGCGCTGTGTGTTTTGCTGACAGATGAGTGGTGTGTAGCAGTTCAGGACTTGGTGGGCAGCGATGCACGCTGTTAGTCTGTGCCAAACACTGCGCCGCCGCAGGCAGCTGGCTGCAGCACTATAGCTGGCTGCAATTCTGTCAGCTGTAAGGAAAACTTAGCTCGCAGTCCGAGTAGCCAGAAGCATTGCTATGGCTGAGGAACGCAATGACCATGGAATGGCCCTTGCTGGATATGCGGTAGAGCTGGAAAAGTGGTTACAATCCCTGTCACCATTTCCTCTTGCATCTTGGGTTTCACAAATGTTTCTGGGTATATATTTTTTTCTTTGGAAGTCCTAAATGTGCTTTTCTGGTGGGTGGAGGGGAAGAATGTGGCTATTATTATTTGTCATAACTATTTAAGAGTTATGTCCTTCTCTGGATAGTGAAATACATTTGGGTAAGAGGAAACAGTCACCTTTCAGAAAGTAAGAGTTCATGGTAACCGCAAGGTAAGTGTGTTGAGTGCAGTTCGGTGGTGTTAGCACTGTTCATTAGTGCTAATGGGAAAGAAAGATGATCCTAGCCCCTCCAAAGCTGGGTAGCTGGAATGTGCTGAATCTGCAGATGTACACAGCAGACAGTTTGCATGCATGCAAGGATGCAGAAGGCAAAATGCAGCAACTCCTTATAGACCGTCTAAATCTCCTCTTTAAAAAGAACAACAAAGTTTAACCTGGGCTGCCTCACCAGGGGAAACATAGGGAGTTCTGGATCCATTTCCCTTTACTGATGTCCAAATAAAATAATCTTCCCTTCAGAAATGAGGGCAAGGATCTGTTTGGCTCTAGCTCAGATAGCTCTCTGACTCTGGTGGCGGCTGACGTTGCTCTGGCAAGGCTACTGAGAAAGGAGCTGGAAGCAAGTTTGCTTTACGAAAAACCTTCTGGTTCATAATTTAAGCACAAGGCAATGTAGAACAGAGGGAAAATCGGATGTTAGGAAACGACATCTGGGGAGCTAGAGGTGAAGAGATTCTTCAAACACACTTAGTTGAGAAATACATTGGACTCTGACTAACTTCATGAATAAACTGAGATGGTGGAAATCAAGCAAATAGCAGTCTACTTCATCTCCTTGTAAGGCTGCTGGAAAGACTAGGTACAAGGAAACTGTAAGTGAAATAAAATAATACAGAAAACTGCACAATAATATATGCACAAGGAGGCATGAGGAAAATATCTGCATGAAAAAATAAGTTGTAGAAATTTTTAAAATTAAAAAAACACCTAGTGTTCTCTGGATGAATAACTTGCCTTTTTTTCCTCCATCTTCTCCACTCTTCATTAAAGCTGCACAGTTCAGCTACACCAAGGAAAAGCTAAATTATACCAGTTATCAGCACTCTGCTTTTATAGAACCAAAATTAATTTGGAGGGAAGCTTTGGTAAACGGCAGTAACAGAAACTAAAATACATTAAATGAATCCTAGCAAAATCCCTCATGGAGGACTTCAATGACCCCAATACCTGTTGGAGGGACAACACAGCAGGGCATAAGCAATCCAGGAGGTTCCTGGAATGTGTTGATGGTAACTTCCTCCTCCAAGTGATAGAGGAGCTGATGAGAAGAGGTACCATGTGGGACCTTATTCTCACCAACAGGGAGGGGCTGGTGAGGAATGTGAAGCTCAAGGGCAGCCTTGGCTGCAGCAACCATGAAATGGTGGAGTTTGAAACCCTTAGGACAGTGAGGATGACACACAGCAAGCTCACTACCATGGACTTCAGGAGAGCAGATTTTGGCCTCTTGGAGATCTGCAGGACAGAGTACCATGGGATGAAGCCCTGGAGGAAAGAGGGGTACAAGAAAGTTGCTTAATATTTAAGGATCACCTGCTCCAAGCTCAGGAGTGATGTGTCCCAACAAAGAGGAAGTTGAGTAAGAACATTGGACATCCTCAGGGGATGAACAGGGAGCTCCTGGACAAACTCAAACACAAAAAGGAAGCCTACAGAGAGTGGAAGAAGGGACAGGTAGCCTGGGAGGAATGCAGAGAAATTGTCTGAGCAGCCAGGGATCAGGTTAGAAAAGCTAAAGCCCTGACAGAATTAAATCTGGCCAGGGATGTCAAGGGCAACAAGAAAAACCTCTATAGGTAGGTCAGGGACAGAAGGAAGACTAGGGGAAAATGTGGGCCCTCTCTGAAAGGAAATGGGAGACCTCGTTATCTGGGATGTGGAGAAGGCTGAGGTACTCAATGACTTAGTCTCAGTCTTCACCAGCAAGTGCTCAGTTCACAGAAGGCAAAGGCAGGGACTGGGAGAATGAAAAATGTCCTGCTGTAGGAGAAGACCAGGTTCAAGACCATCTAAGAAACCTGAGGGTGTACAAGCCCATGGGACCTGGCAAGATGCATCTGCAGATCCTGAGAGAACTGGCAGATGAAGTGTCCAAGCTACTATCCACCATATTTGAGAAGATGTGGTGGTCTGAGGAAGATTCCCCTGACTGGAAAAGGGGAAAAATAACCCCCATCTTTAAAAAGGGAAATAAGGAGGATCCAGGGAACTATGGGCAAGTCAGTCTTGCTTTTCTGCCTGGCAAGATCATGGAGCAGATTCTCCTGGAAGCTATGCTAAGGCACATGGAAAATGAGGAGGTGATTGGTGACAGCCAACATGGCTTCACTAAAGGCAAATTGTGCCTGACAAGTTTGGTGGCCTTTTACAATGGAGTTACAGTGTTGGTGGTCAGAAGAACAAGTGATATAATCTACCTGGACTTGTGCAAAGGATTTGGAAATGGGTACTGGTGGATGAGAAGCTGGACATGAGCCAGCAGTGCACGCTGGCAGCCCAGAAAGCCAACCGTATCCTGGGTTGTATCCAGAGAAGTGTGGCCAGCAGGTTGAGGGAGGGGATTCTCCCCCTCTACTGTGCTCTTGTGAGACCCCACCTGGAGTTCTGTGTCCAGCTCTGGGGCCCCCAACATTAGAAGGGTATAGACCAGTTGGAGCAAGTCCAGAGGAGGCCACAAAGATGCTCAGAGGACTGGAGCCCCGCTGCTATGGGGACAGGCTGAGAGAGTTGGGCTTCTTCAGCCTGGAGAAGAGAAGGCTCCAGGGAGACCTTATTGCAGCCTTCCAGTACCTGGAGTGGGACTTTTTACAAGGGGTAATGGGTTTAAATTGAAAGCGGGGAAATTTAGATTAGATATCAGGAAGAAATTCTTCACAAAGAGGGTGGTGGAACAGAGCACTGGAATGTGTTGCCCAGAGAAGCTGTGGATGCCTTATCGCTCGAAGTGTTCTCAAGGCCAGGCTGGATGAGGCTCTGAGGAACCTGGTCTAATGGAAGGTGTCCCTGACCATGACAGGGTTCCTGGAACTATGTGATATATAAGGTCCATTCCAACCCAAACCACTCTATGAAATGACAGTCCTGTGGTTTTATCCATGTCAGGTGTGCTTTCTGAGGGTGCTACTAGGTGCTCTTACTGTTACACTGCCTTCATGCCTGCTGCTCAGTAGGTGTGCTGGGTGTGTTGAATAATTCTGCTTTCCCAGGGGTAGATTGCTGTGTGGTTTCAATAGTCATAGGTTTTGTGTTAGCTCTTGATGCCTTTGTAGGTCTGTGCAAATGGAATTTTACTCCTGTTAATGTCTTGCTTGTGCCTTGTCCTCTCTGCTAACAGAGCAAGTCCCTTGCTGAAAGGGCACAGTGTAACCACTTCCACTAAGAGTAGTAAATGGTCCAAAGGATGTGGTAAAGAAAATCATATATGGGCAGCATTTGCTGGAGTGTAAGTACAAGGTTGACAACGTGGGTTCAAGACCTTCTCTCCCATGTGTACCTGCCAGGAGCTGGATACTGAGACAGTGGCTGAACTGAAGTGGCATCTGTTGCCAAAGGTGCTGTTATGCTGTAACTAGAAAAGCTGCGGTGGGTTGAGCTTTTCTGCTGTGCATGAGGGAATTTTTTTTCTGTGGTTACTTTAAAAGCAAAACCAAAAAGTGGTAACCCACAGATGGGGATTTAAAGCCCTTTTGTGTTTGGTTGTTGTTTTGGGTGTTTATTTTATTTCTAGATGGTTGGCTCTGGGATGTTAGCAAATCTTAACTGAAGTTAGAGTGTGGTCACATCCCTTGTAAGAAGTTGCACGACTTAATGTGCACAAACTCAAAGCAAGTCTTCTGTGCCTGGAAATTGTCTCGCTTGGAGTCCTTGAGGTAGCTATATATTTATTGTTCTTAAGCTGTTTGTGCTGAGGAGACAGAGTTGTTCTGAGCAAGACACCTCTGCAGTTTGGAACTTTCATATATTCTGGTCCTTCTAGAACAGATTTTCTGCTATTTGTGATTTTTCTTTTTATACTTTCCTTGCCCCTCCTTCCTTACTCAGCAGGCATTTTGAAACAGAAAATGACTATGGGATACACACTTTCTTCCTTCAGTCTTACTGGGCACTTCACTGAAGATGCTGTCCTAGTACCAGCAATTTATTCCATTCTCTAACAGATGACTTTACCAGTCCTTCCCTATACTGGTTGCTAGAAAAGTCTGGTATTTGGATTCTGAGTTTAGAAAAGAGAAGATACAGAGACAATAGAGGGAAAGGCAGCTGAGAGAACAACCAAATCTGAAATTAGCTACAGACATAAAATGGAAATTCCTTGTAGTGATGCTGAAGGTGGCTGTATTTTTACTTATGTGGTTCTTTGTGAGCAGGAAGGAAAACCTGGAGAAAAATACCCAAGAGAGGAGAGAGAGAAAAAAAAAAAACCACCACACCACCAAAAAAACCCCAAACAAAACCAGCCTCTCCTTTCTCCCTCCCAGCAACAAACCCAGTTAACCCAAGCTAGTCTGGGTTCTGGTCTGCCTCAACTATACACTGCAGGTGGTTCGGATGCCTCAGGCCAGGGCGAGGGTGCCCATGCAGATCAGAGCTCCTCTCCCAGACCAGGAGCAGCAGAGCCCTGTGAAGCATGGGGGGGAGCTGCAATTAGTAACTCCATGTGCTGACAGCGAACTTGTGCTGGTGCAATGCTACGAGGAGACAGTGGCCCATCTCCAGACCCTGTTAGCACAGGCATTTCTGCCCACGCTTTGCTGTGCAGTTAAGATGTGCCTGAAGGTGCTGAGGCACCATTTTAAAGACATGCGGACAGATGTGAACTGAAATCAAGGACTGGAAGTCTGAAGCTCAGGGTGCTTTGAAAAAAATCTGTCTGAAGGTACATCTGCAGTGTATATATAGCCCCACACGCCTCCTGAAAATTGTCAGTGTTCCACAAGATGTCTCACTGAGTATATATTCAGTATATGTGTGTGTATATTTAATGGGCTGTGGCAGAAAAGCATCTCATTGTTCAGAAGATAGTTCATATTTCTTCCTCCCTTCCCCTCCTTTCTCTCACCTGTTGAAACAAAGCTCTGTCCATTGACAAGTGCCTATGTTGTCCCCTTGCCCGAGCTGGATGGCCACCTTCTGTATGTGTTTAGGAGTGCTCAGCTTCCATAGAGGGTGGTTGGCTTTATAGCCTCCTCATCCTGAGTGGGAGGGAAGGCTGTAACGCAGTTCAGAAAAGGAATGTAAATAGCAGTGTAAGAGATGGAAACCAGCTCAACTTTTTCAAAGGATTCTGAAGTACTAATCATAGAAGCATAGACTGGGTTGGAAGGGACCCTGAAAGACCATCTAGTTCCAACCCCCCCTGCCATGGACAGGGACACCTTCCACTAAACCAGGTTGTTCAGAGCCTCATCCAGCCTGGCCTTGAACACTTCCAGGGATGGGGCACCCACAGCTTCTCTGGGCAACCTGTGCCAGTGCCTCACCACCCTCATCATAAAGAATATCTTTTATGTCCAATCTAAATCTACCCTCTTTCAGTTTAAAACCATTGGCCCTTGTCTTATCATGACAGGCCCTGGTAAAAAGTCTTTCCATCTTTCTTATAAGTCACTTCTAAGTATTGAAAGGCTTCTGTAAGGTCTCCCTGGGCTGAGCAACCCCAACTGTCAGCTTCTCAGAGGAGAGGTGTCCGAGCGCTGGTCATTTTGTGGACCTCCTGTACACTCACTCCCACAGGTCCATATCTGGCTTGTGCTAGCTACATGCCATCTACAGCGATAAGATGGGTAAAGCCAACAAACCCCCTAAAAGAGCTGATTGTACTGTTGTGTGTGTGGGGGTTTTTTTTAATAATATAGGATTTTTTTCTTTTGAAGAGAAAAATCTTGTTCCCCCAAGAGTGGATCCTCTGACAGGCAAAATGTCAAGAAGTGATGATGGTTCCACCAGAGGATCAGTCTCTTGAATGTAGTATTTGCATCCAGGTGACCTTATGTTGGGACTTTCATCACTGGAGAACAGTGTATTGTAGACTTTTTGGTGTGTTCATCTTGGTAAATATTTCAGTAGCCTGGTCTGCATTACAAGAAGGAGGCTTAGAGATGAGAATTTACTACCACCTCCTCCTTCTCTGGAAATAACTAATTTCTCAAAGTAAAACATCTGTACTGAAATCTGCCTTTATATTGCTTATACTTATGTTACCAAATGAAACTCAAAACAATAGCAAGCTTGTTGATTTCACGGGAACTGAAATCTATAGCTGTGTGGTTTTGCTGCTTACTCAGGATTCAGTTTTAGTCAACTGGTGAAATACTTCTGTCAACTTAATCTTCAAAAAGGCAAAATAGTCTGGCACGAGCTGGCTCTTGAGGGGCCTGAGTTCCAAGTTCACACAGAGGTATGAAAAACTGACATCAGTTGCTTTGTGCTTTTGACAAGGTGTCTCTCTTCTACTGTCCTCTCTCCCTGTGTTACATTGGTGGGTACAGATTCATCTGAAGAAGGGACAGGAGATCAAGAATAAAAATAGATTTTAAAAATTGAGAAGTTTTTTTAAAATGCCCTGCTGTAGGGACTGGTATGCACATCTGTGGCTGTGTGTGGAGGTTTTCTATTATTCATCTAATATGAACCTTCCATCAAAACTCAAAGACAATGAGTTTGTCTGAATTCTACTTGAGCAACAGTATCTTCTTTTTCAAAGTCCGCAAATGTGGCACAGAAACCATGGTGACTCACGACTGGGGCAAATCCTCTTATGCAATTGCTTGCCCTCTTTCTTGACTTTTCACTCGTGCACTTGATTTCATCGCTAACTGCAAACCGAGACCTTGGGTTTTGTGCAGTACTGACTTTGTGCTTGTGCTGCTCAATGGGACTCCTTATCTCCCTCACACAGGGATTTCTAGCTGCTGTTGGTTTGTAAACAGTGACTGTTCAGAACCTGAAAAGTTACGTTGGGTTTCATTTTTGGTGTAAGTGTGCTGAATGTCTTGTCTGAAGCTTTTCTCTTACTCAGCTGATATTTTGAGTCAGTAAGTGTGACTGATTATTTTTTTCCAGCCTCGTGTTCAGTCTCTGAACTTCACAAAAGTGAAACTCCCTGGTTGGTCAGTTCTGTTAGTGTGTCGGTTTAATGAGTAATAAAAAGCAAAAAGATAAAGAACAAAAATAAAGGCAAAACTGCACTTAGTGAGTAAATTAGCTAGAGATGCCTTTTGGAGTGTCAAATGAAAGCTGCCTTTTGTTTTACCGGTAGCCTTAGACTGCAAAATAAAAAGTGAGGCAAAGTACACCCCAGATGGCAATCAGTTAAGGGGAGTGGAGTTACAGAGCCAAATATTTTAACTTGGGAAACCTCTCAACCTGTCTTAAGTGGCAGTTGGCTGGTGAGAAAACAATACAAAGAAAAAACTAAAACCCACCCAACAAAAAAGAAACCAAACTACTAAACCAAATTCTGATTTTTTCTATTTGATTTTTCCCACATTCACATCATCTGAAGCAATTGTAAAAGACTTTAGCTAAAACAGCATAGCCAAGATAGTGCAGTTTTAGCACTTTCTTAATACAAGACTTAAAAATCGATCTTACTTACCTAAGTGGAATTTTTCAGTATCCTGTCTGTATGTGTTGAGATTCAAACGTGCTGCTGCAAGAAGCCTCTGCCTTAAATGAGGAAATGCTGAAGCAGGGCAGGATGTGAAGCAATGACTCAGATATCGAGGGCTGTGTTTCCTGACTTGCTGAGAAATAAAAGGAATTATTTATGGCGCTCACTGTACTGTGCTCAGTGATGTAAGGGCTTGCTACCACTTTACCAATAGTAAAAGCTCAGAAACATTCAATATTTCACCTTTCATCCTTTCTTTACCCCAAGGCTAGCACTGCACAGGGGAAGAAAGCATTCCTGAGGATCATAAACCTTGAGATGCTGCATGCAGGGGTAGAAGATCTACAAAACATGAAGTGGATCTCAGATGTAGTGACTTACCTTGTGACGGTCTGTCTACAGCCTTCTGGCTGTGTGAGGTTGTACTGAGGCTTGGTTTTTTTTTGAATACTAGAGGAAGTGCATGATAGACCAATTGAACTTGTTTCATAATTTTATTTAATACCTGCAACTTCAGCTGCTTATAATAATGCAGTGCTCTGGTATTAGAGTACTTTCTAGGAGGACTATCTACCTCTTTCCTGTAAAATATGTCCCTGACAAGAAGCATTTTTTGCATGAATATGCCACTTGAAGACTTTCAGAATAAGCATTTTTGGTAATGCTTCTGAAACACTTCTTGCCTTGTAGCTCAAGCAGGCATTTGAGACTTTGCTTGGTTCCTTCTATTAGGAAAAGAAAATGATTTAAAAAAACCCAGAACATGCCTCCTCTTACAACTTTAGCTGATGTTCATGTATTTAGTGTCCTATACATCTGAACAGAGACTACCACCAGCAGTCTCTAAGCATTCATTTCCAAACACTACATTGTGAAAAAAGGCTGTGTCTCATTTGCTCTGCAATCAAGCACTGTTGTTTCACTGGCTCTCTGCTTTTGATGCACTGGTACCCCTTATGTTTTCAGCCAGTCACAGAAGCTTTTCTTTCTCCTCAAGAAAGAGCTCTTGCTTGCATCTTGCCAAGTTGTCGACTTAGTGTGGGTGCCTGGCATGCTCTGCTATGGCATTTCATAAGGGAATTTGAGTTTTCTTTCTATGGGCATTTGCTACATGGCCATCGCTTTGCTGGTGTTTTGTTGAACACAGTTGCATAATCACACAATTCAGCACTCGTGCATCAGAAATGGCAAAATGTATTGGGTGGATGCCGTTCAACTCTTGTCTTTAAACTACCAGTTTCTGGATAGTCTCTCTTGCATTGAATTGAATCCTTCTGATATCTCCCTTTGTTTATTTTAAGAAGTGTGTGTATACACCTATAATGCACTGTTAGTGTTGAACTTTTCATTATATGAAAATGCTGTAAAAGGCATACCAATTGATTTAAAATAACTAGTATTCAAAACAATGTTCTCATTCATCTCAGCTCTTCTGTTTGGGCTAAGCAGAGAACTAGATACTTAATAATGCTGAATGAACTTAAATATTGATATATATATAGTACCCATATACCAAGAAAAATTGCTTGAAGTTCAGAGTAAGTCTGAATTTTTAAATAATAATTCAGAAGTTCAATAATTGAAGAAACTCTAGGAAATCATGTTTCATTATGCCTAGAAAACAAACAAAACCCCTGTACTCAATGTTTTGAGAAGTAATACTTGATAAATTAGTCAGGGTAGTATTTCAGCAATACAGTTTCTCACTCAAATGATGCTGTAATGGAATTGCTCATTCTCTCCTGTGACAATAATGATCCTGAGTATTTCCTGAGACACTTCACTTTTGGAAAGCTTTGCCTGATGCAATTGTCATTAGATGAGTGGTAAGACACAGAGGAAAATACTTCACAGATTATAGAATCTATTCTGTGTCTGGCACTGAAGCACAAAGAGGAAGGCTTCCAAGACTAAAATTCCTGATGAAGTACCAAAAACCTCTATGGCCGCACTAATGTAATGACAAAGATGTATCTTTTTTTTCCCCCCGTGCTCTTCTGACATTTCTTGATAAGGATAGCATGCCAAGAGTCCCTCTTACATCAAAGTAGAAGCATTGTCCAAGTTCACACAGCTGTTGGAATCTGACTTGCAGATGCTATGTCCAACCTCCAGTAGAAGAAAATCACTGCATAACTAAGTTCTAGAATTTGGAGATGTGTTCCTGATGCTTCATGTGCTATTTCTTTTTTCACGTGCTTGGAACAGATCCCTAAAATACTATGTAGCCCAGCCTAAACTTAAGCTATCAGCTGAGGTAGTTCCTTAGTGTGTCCAATGATTTGAATAGCCTTTTGCAGTACATACCCTTTAAAGTCCTGTGTCACCAAATGCTGTTTCTTGCACTTGACCTTTGAAGCACACTGACACAGTGCTTAAGGTACTATCTCGCTAAAAAATCATGAACAAAAAGGCTGCTGTACTCTAGCTTTGTGCCTAGGTATCCTGTGTCTTTCCATCCTTTTCTCACCTTATTGCTGTCCTCTCACCTTACAGGAGGAGGTAGCAGATCTGGGTTATGAATGCATTATTCAAAAACTTCTCAGTGTACAAAAATACCAGTCACACGTGTATTCTAGTGGTCTGAAGTGAAGGTTGTGTGTCTGGAGGGCATGGCCATACAGCTGTTAGTCAATGTGATTTTTCGGTGATAAAGATACAGAAATCATGCTGATCTGTGGTGACTGCTCACCAGGATTAATCCCATCAACATGTACAGTGGGTGCGGTTGCTTTTTTGTTTTGTTTTTTTTTCTAAGTGTGCTGATTGCTCCTGTGACAGAAGTGAGGTACTGTGACTGTTTAATGTTCCACTGCACTACACTGGGTGTAGTTAAATATGAAATTAAATGGGGACCCAGCAGTACTGCAATACTGGCTTAGAACTGTTTATCTTGACAGATAAATTTCCTTTTTCTTTTTACCCTGTTTTGCCGATGTGCCCTGTTAAACTAAGCATGGGTTGAATCACCTGAAGGAGAATGCTGTTGGTATGGCTATACAATTTGTTCAAGTTCTTGAAATCCAGCTATAACTTTCCCAGAACCACAGAATGGTTGAGGTTGGAAGGGACCTCTGGAAGTGATCTGGTCCAAACCCCCTGTTCAAGCAGGGCCACCTGGCTGTGTACTCTTTGCACCCTGCTGTGCTGTTTAATATTAAATTGTTGTAGTATTTTTTGATACTTGAGGTATTTATATACACTGAAATCCCACCAGAGCTTTCTCTTCTTCAGACTGAACAGTCTCAGCTTTTCTTCACAGTAAAGGTACTCAGGTCTCTTCATCTTTCTGACCCTTAATTGCATTCTCTCCTGTAGATTAATATTTCTTATACTGGGGAACACAAAACTGGACCCAGCACTCTGGGTGTGGTATCACCACTGCTGAGGAAAGGTGAAGAATCACCTCCCTTGACCTGCTGGGCAATAATTTGCCTAATGCAGCCCAGGATATCATTAGCCTTCTTTGCTAAAAGTGCATACTGGTGGCACATGTTCAACTTCTTGCCCACCAGCACACCCCCAGGGTCCTTTCTGCAAAGCTGCTCTCAAGCTGGGTGCCCTCCAGCATCTACTGGTGCATGAGGTTGTCCCTCTCCAGGTGGAGGACTTTGCAGTTCTCCATGTTGAACTTCATGAGGTTCCTGTCAGCTTGTTTTTCCATCCTGTTGATGTCTAGAGGGTCACACTGCCATCCCAAGGGTACATCAGTCACATGCCCCAGTTTTGTGTTGTCAGCAAACTTGCTGAAGGAGCACTCTGTCCCATCATCCAGATAATTATTGAAGGTTTTGAACAGGAGTGGACCCAGTATTGCCCCCTGGGGTACACCCCTAGTTACTGGCCTCCACCTAGACTTCATGTCACTGACCACCACCCTCTAGGCCAGACTGTTCAACCAGATTTCAATCCACTGTCTGCTCAGCCAGTCCATATGTCCATGGAAGTCCTTTATAGACAAGTTGATGGAGAGTGTCAAAGGCTTGGGTAGTCAATGTCTACTGCTCTCCCCTTGCCTACCAAGCCAGTTGTTTCATCATACAAGTTTCTCAGATTGGACAAGCATTACTTACCCTTGATGAATCTGTGCTGACTACTACGGATGACTTTGTTGTCCTTCATGTGCCTGAAAATGGTTTCTATGTTTAGCTGCTCTATCACTTCCCTAGGGATAAAAGTGAGACTGACTGGCCTGTGGCTCCCTGGGTCCTCCTTGCTCTTGAAGACAGGAGTGACATTCTCTTCTAGTCCTCTGGCACTTCTCACAGCTGCCAAGATCAGAGGTAACTGAGAGTGCAATAACCTCTGCCATCTTCCTCAGCACTCATGGGTGCATGCTATCAAGGCCTGTGGGGCTTATGTATGTTCTGTTTATTTAGGTGCTCCCTGATGTGATCCCCTTCTGCCAAGGGTATGTCTTACTTGCTGTAAACTTTTCCCTGGTCTCCGGGATTTTTGAAGGCTGATCTTGCTTGTAAAGACTGAGGCAAAGGCAACATTTGGTATCTTGGCCTTTACCACATCCTGTATAACCAGCTCCCCTGTCTCCTTCAGCAGTGAGCCCACATTTGCCCTAGCCTTTCCTTCTTTTTGCCTCCTATGTACATATAGAAGACTTTCTTGTCTTTGACATCCCTGACTGGAACCAATCCCAGGTGGACTTTGGCTTTCTTAACCATGCTTCTGTGTGCATAGACAGTGTCTCTTCATTCCTTCCAGCACTCACCCTTGTTCCCACACTCTGTATGCTTCCTCTTTGTGTTTGAGCTTTGCCAGGAGCTCCTTGTCTGTCCATGCAGGCCTCCTGGTGTGTGTGTGGTTTTTTCTTACTTCCTTCTTGCTAGGATGGAGCAAACAGAGCACAAATATGTTGAGACAAGATACCAAGCTGACATCAAAACCTTAAGCTGATACATGTATGAAAGACCATTGCCTAAAGCTTTGTTTGTTTTTCAGTTCCCAGGCTTCTTACCTCAGTGTTTGGGGGTGTTCAAATGATCAGGAGATTTTTAATTCTACTTTAAGTTTTTATAAATGTGCTTTTTTTTTTTACCATCCCTCTCAACTTGCTGTACCTTGCATATTTACTAAAAGGCTTCCAATAGAAGAAAAATAGTCTCCTTTTCCACAGAATACAGCAATCCCCTTTAGACATCTTCCTAACTTTGTTATGAAACAGTTGTCTACACATCTGCTAATTAAAACAATGTTTTCCAAAGTCAAAGCCAGAGTGGTTTCACCACATATAGGTGAATGCATGGAAGAAGAGAGGATTTATATAGTTTAATCTCCAGTATCTGGAATATAAATTTGGATTCCACTAAGTACTGCTGTAGACTGGATAAGGGACCTGTGTAACTTCCTTTGGTGCTGTGTTAGCATGTTGTAACCTTGCAGTGTTCCTTTTTTAGTTGTATTTTTCTCTCTGCTTATGTTTATAGTTACAGTGGCTTCCAACCCTGCTGACAGAGTACCCCAAAAAAAGGGGGCAATGCCTTTTTGACTGTTCTGTGTCACTAATACTGATGACCTTACATAAACCTATTGATAACTTCAAGTTTTTCTTTGTCATCCTCCCTCCTTTTGTTATCAGATGAACCAAGTAATATGAACAGCCTTAGTCAGGCTCACTTCAAACAAAAAGTGCAAACTCCATTTGTCATTCTGAGCTGAAGACAGCAAGTTTTTTAGTGGGTAAGGCAGTATAGCCCAGCAGTAGCTGTAGCTTGCCACGATCATCTCCTCTACTTCATTTTGCTAAACCTTATTGCTTCTTCAGTCCTGGTGGAAATAAAAAGACTATTTACACCAGGCTAGTGAACACTTGACATCAGTGTACTTTAATTGCCATTTTGGGTTTAGCTGTAGCTGAAACTTTCCAGCATGTGAGCTTTCCCAGTTGTGACTGGTTTCACTTGTTTCTGCTCATTTGAGGTAACACAGTCCATTCATGTTATGTGGCTAGGACTTTTACCCCAGAATGAGGGAAGACACAGAAATATGAAGAAATAGTGAGTATTTGCACTGGCTTTCAAACAGCTTGAGCAACTGATGAGGTCCTTTCACGGTGCAACTAGACTAGCAAAAATTGAAACAGCATGTTTGTTTGCAAATGAAGAAGCAACAGTCAGCAGTGTTGCCATCCAAGATTAGAAATGTTCTTTTAAGTTCTGGCAATAGGAGATACTTGGCAAGAAATGTGCATACATGGCTGAGGCCTAATGACCTGAATGTGCAAGCAGAAATAGGAATAAAAATTCAGCTTGACTGTGAGAATGGAATGAGAGTGAAGCTGAGCTTTTGCTACTTGTTGGTCTGATCCTTTAAGTGACAAAACTTCCAGGCTGATCAATTAGCTGCTTGTTCCTCTCTGAAGTCACTTTTCCCCTTTTTAACAGAATACCCTGAAGTGAGTGGCTGTGTGAGTGCTCAGAATTTTAGGCACTTAATAGAGGCGATTCATGCTTTTTCTGAAAATGTGTTATTGATTACATTTGCCACAAGGCTTCTGGCCTTTCCTATGTAATAGCAACAAATGCTGGGAGGCATTGAAAACATAAGTTGCTCCATGCATCTCCCACTTTCCTCCCAGCATAAGCGAGGTATAGAACAGTTTGGTTGGAAGGGACCTACAGTGACTATTTAGTCCAACTGCTTGAACGCTTCAGGGCTGATCAAAGTCAAAGCATGTTATGGGCATTGTGTCCAAGTGCCTCTTAAACACTGACAAGCTTGAGGCATAGACCACCTCTCTTGGAAGACTGTTCCAGTGTTTGACCACCCTCTTGGTAAATAAATGTTTCCTAATATCAAGTCTGAAACTCCACTAGAATCATATCTCTATTTGGAGGGGACCCATGAGAACCATAAAGTCCAACTCCCTGCTGCTCACTGAACTACCCAAAACTAAACCATATGACTAAGTGTCCCCCACATGGTCCTTAAATTCTGACAGGCTAGTGCTGTGACCACCTCCCTGAGGACCCTGTTCCCTATGCAGCTTTGAACTATTCCCATGTGTTTTATCACTGGACACTAGGGAAAAGATATCAGTGCCACCTCCTCCAATTCTCCTCCTCAGGAAGCTGTAGAAGGCAATGAGGTCACTGCTCAGCCTCCTTTTCTCCACGCTAGACAAAATGATGTGGGCTGGCCTGCCTGGTTGGCTAAGAGCTGGGCAAGGATGCTTGCTCTTGCTGCTTTCCACCATCTCTGCAGCCCTCTGAGCAATTCAGTGGAAAAACATTTTGTTACACTTGATCTCTCTGTGCTGGACCATGGCACATCTCAAAAGGTGCAAGTCTCTGATCATAGAATGGTTTGGGCTGGAAGGGACCTCTAAATGTTATGTAGTTCCAACCCCCCTGCCATGGACAGGGATACCCTCCACTAGACCAGGTTGCTCAAAGCCTCATCCAGCCTGGCCTTGAACACTCCCAGGGATGGGGCACCCACAGCTTCTCTGGGCAACCTGTGCCAGTGCCTCAACACCGATTTCGTGAAGAGTATTTTCTTGATATGCAATCTAAATTTCCCCACTTTAAATTTAAACCTGTTACCCCTTGTCCTGTCACTACAGACCTTTGTAAAAAGCACCCCCCACCCCCAGCTTTCTTATAGGCCCCTTCAGGCACTGGAAGGTGCTATAAGTTCTCCCCAGAGCCTTCTCTTCTCCAGGCTGAACAAGCCCAACTCTCTCAGCCTGTCCCCATAGCAGAGGGGCTCCAGCCCTCTGACCATCTTTGTGGCCTCCTCTGGACTTGCTCCAACCAGTCAAAATCCTTCTTAAGTTGCGGGCCCCAGAGCTGGATGCAGGACTCCAGGTGGGGTCTCAGGAGAGCAGAGTAGAGGGGGAGGGGGAGAATCCCCTCCCTCGGCCTGCTGACCACGCTTCTCTGGATACAGCCCAGGATACGGTTGGCTTTCTGGGCTGCCAGCGCACACTGCCGGCTCATGTCCAGCTTCTCATCCACCAGTACCCCCAAGTCCTTCTCCTCAGGGCTGCTCTCGATCCATTCTGCACCCAGCCTGTACTTGTGCTTGGGATTGCCCCGACCCAGGTGCAGGACCTTGCCCTTGGCCTTGTTGTCCTCCATGAGGTTGGCAGTGGCCCACCTCTCCAGCCTGTCCAGGTCCCTCTGGATGGTATCCCTTCCCTCCAGTATGTTGACTGCACCACACTGCTTGGTGTCATTGCTTTCTCAACCACTCTCTTTCCTTCTTCCCTATTACAGCCATGGTTTTACTATCCTACCCTGTCCTGGCCAAAACAGGGCTCAGAATCCTAGTCAGGATGGAGAGCTGAATTGGTGATGGGGAGTCTGGTTTTGTGCATGGGGCTGGCTCAGTAATGGTGGGGAGGGGGCTCTGTTCTGTCTAGAAATGCCTAAGGAGCACACCCACCTTCTGACAGGTATTTCACATTCCAACCAGTTTATTTGCAACTGTAACAAAATACTTGGGAATGTAACTGGGTTTCTCTCTGGCCCTGCTAACTGTACAAGCAAAGTGCTGAACATCCACCCTGTGCTCTGTCAGGGTAGAGAGGTATGTACTTTGGAGGTTCAGCATAGCCATGGTAATGCCAGCTGCAGTCTTTCAGAAATGCAGTGGTCAGACTACTGCTGATCATAGGAGTGGCTCTTTCATTGAGACACAGCAGAGAAACCATCAAATCCAACAACATAAAAGCCCTAGAACCTGGTTTATGCAAAACTAAGTATGATGTGTGGTACCTTGTGTAAGTTTGGCTAAGCGTAATGCATACATTTCTAAACAGAAGCAATGAAATGGTTGCATCCCAGAATGCAATTCTCCATGAGTGACACTCTTCCTCTAGACCTCATCTCAGGGTCTGTAAAGTGCACAAGTTCAGTTTGCCACTCTATCTGCTGTGGAAGAGGAACCACCTGGGGCATTCCTGTTGTTCCAGTTTTAGGCTGCTTTTCAGGAAGACTGTCGGCTCTGTTTTCTCCTAGGAGTGTTTTCTACCCTGCCTGATGATCTAAGTCTGTATGCCAACCTTAAGACCTGTCTGGCATCTGTGTCTTACACAACTGCTACAGCGGCTTGAGTGTCCCTGAGCCTTGTGCAAGGCACAGCTCCATGATTTGTACTGTTTTTCTGAAGGCATGCAAATCTCCTTTCCTTTGATCCCTGTGGCAGCTTGGTCCACACCTTCTCTAAAGGAGAGGTGCCTTCCAGGGTTGACTGAACTGTTAGCGTCATTAAGACAAGCCATCCTAGTTTAGCTCTGTACCCAGCACAGCTCTTGCTCTTCCGGTGGCTGTGGCCATGGTGGGACTGCTCCCCTCCTCTGCAAGGTGCTCCGGTTCCAGGAGCAAAGGAACTCTCACTTCTAATCCTGTTGAAATCTGAGATTTACTGCATATAGTACTGCAGGTCTGGTTTATTGCTCTTGCTGGGTTTTTTTCTTTTTTTTTTTTTTTTCAGAGGTCTTTTTGTTTCTGGAAGGTTCTACTCTGTAAATACTAGTAGCAACTGAAGTGCCCATTTTACAGATGCTCCCTACAGTCCTTTAGCCCTGACCTATCAAAAATTGGTCTAGGAGCAGGGGAGCTCTTTAGTTCAGCAACGGCTGCTATGCTGTGAGTATCCAAAGGCACTTACAGCCCAACACCTCTCCGTGGCTGTGACTATGGGAGCAGCGTGAGCAGAGACTTTGGGACTGGGGAAGAACATAGCAGTAGCTCTACAGATCTCTCCCTGGCCTTCTCTTAGCAACCAAGTATTGATTTTTAGCTAGGTTTCATGAGAGGTGGCATTATTTTTCCTAGTGTGAAAGTTCAGCCAGGCTCTAATAATTGCCTGTGTAGTTGCTGGTGTTCTGCCAACCTACAGGGAGCAGCATTTGAAGAGAGCAAAACCAAGTATGTGCTGTCTTGGCAGTTAAAAGCAACACTAGCTTTGATGTATTGGGGTGGGGAGAGATAGGATACCAATCTTTCCTCCTTGAAAAGCAAATAGTCTGAAGGAAAGCAGTGACATCGGGATTGTGTTTGCATTGTCTGTGGTGCAGTCCTGCCACGCAACAAGTGCAGGCGTTCATTGCAGAAGTCATGTGTCTTCTCATTCATATCCTTGCAAAATTTGCTCTGTGCCCTGCGTTTGGCACGCTGATTCATTGTGCTTTATCTCTGTTCAGATAAGCTTTGGAATGCTGCTCCACTGCGCTCACCTCTGTGCAATTCTGCTGACTGCTTGTGTGGAGTTTCCAGCTGACAGAGATGTGCTATACAATTATTTATGTACAGGCTGAGCACTCCATCCCAGTGTCTGGGTGTGCAGTGATTAAGATTATAGTAGGCTTTCTAAAACATGCAGTGAGCAACGTGTGAGAGCGCTGGGCTGTACAGCCAGACCCTCATAGGAGAGGGTTAGGGTCTGTTTCCAGCTTCACAGTAAACCTACCTGGCTTCAGACTAGGTGCAAAAGTTTAGTGGTTTCCACCAAGCTGTGCAGAGCAGCATTGCCTAGAGACTAAAACAAAGCAAAACTCCTTTGCTCCCTTGCCTTTCAACCCCACCCCAAAGGCATCTGAGAAGTATGCAGGTGTGACTACACCCCTGAGCCTGGGATCCTACGTGTCTGTGGGGTGCTCAAGTCTAAGCATCTGTGACCTGGGGACATTGAAACCAGTTTTAATGCAAAAAAATGGTTCTTATCAGAGGTATTTGAAACGTGGAATACCTACTACTGTTTCCCAAGACTTGAAGGCCTACTGACGCAGTAAATCCAGCTGCAGAAATTGGTGGATGACAAATTTTTCTTTTGCCAAGTTTTCTGTTGCCGAGGAAGTGTTTGTTTGACTATGTTTGTTTGTTTAGAATTAATTTTCTATCCAGATATGTTGTGATGCAATAGGAATTGCTCAAAAATAAAGCTAAGACACGTTGTATGAAGCCTGTCAGCAGCTGCCGCATTGCCAAAAACACTAATGAAAGGCACTGGCTCACTGTGTGCATGCCTGGTGGGTTTTGTGGTTAATGATTCCAACCAGCCAGAGCATATGCTTGTCAATAGGAACTTTTCTTAAGGGCTACTTTTTAAAACAAGAGAAAAAAAAATCCCACATACTTCCCACATACTTCCCACACAGAGCTTCATCTCTAGAGGAACTGGTAAAGTGCCACTGGGCTGGAGCAGATTAAAAGACTATTTATTCCCCCCCACCCCAGTTAGTTCTTGTTCCTACTCTCAGTTGGATCAAACTGTTCCATGAGAAATACCTTGACAGACAGCTGTCTGCCCCATGGTGTGCATGAAAAAAATCAACATTAAATAAACCAAAGAATCTGAACTTAAACACACCAGATGGGTAGAGTTTTGTAGTTTGTTGGGGTATATTGTGGTTTTGTTTTTTTTAATCTTTTGCTTTTTCCTGCTTGAAGGCTCTTATTCCTCAGAGCTGAGCTGTGCCCTGGCTTGCCAGGACTCCTGATGGGGTAACTGTCTACTGAGCAGAGACCTGGCATGATGTTCTGCCATGGCTGGGGACCCTTGGAGACATGCCTGTCTCCATGCCACTTCCTTTACTTCTCAAGTCCTTCAGTTTCTGTGCGTGCTTCTTGTGTGAACTAGTGCCAGGAGTCTGGGAGACCTTCCTGGGGTACTGGCTCCCTTCCCTGCTGTGTATAGAAAACGTCAATAAATTTCCCTGGAAGGATAGTCATTGTCTGGCCAGCCCGGTTGCCTGGTTCAGTAGATCAGGAATCAACATAGGGCTGGATTTGTCTCATTACTCTAATAAGAGGATTCAGTAATGTATCTCAAATAAGAGAACAGCCCCCTGTGCTGCAGGTCGTGCCAGGTACATGCGGAAATATGAGCATACACACAGGAAACCAAAGAAAGGGCTTTAAAAGACCAGTCTTATGATAGGACTTCTAGTACTTTGTGGACACAGTTTAATGTTATTTTGTTTTTCTTGTGATATAAAAGCAGCTATAGTGCTTTTCAGACACTTGTCTGTATCCCTTGACCTCTTTTTAGTTCACAGAATGGTTTGGGTTGGAAGGCACCTTAAAGACCATCTAGTTCCAACCCCCTGCCATGGGCAGGGACACCCTCCACTAGACCAGGTTGCTCAGAGCCTCATCCAGCCTGGCCTTGAACACTCCCAGGGATGGGGCACCCACAGCTTCTCTGGGCAACCTGTTCCAGTGCCTCACCACCCTCTCTGAATATCAGGAAGAAATCCTTCCCAGTCTAAATCTACACTGCTTTCAATTTAACCCTGCTACCCCTTGTCCTATCATTACTGGTCGTTGTAAAAAGTCCCCCTCCAGCTTTTCAGCTACAGCCTTGTGTGACTAAGAATGTGACTTCTGTCTCCAAGTTTTCTAAGTATAAAATGGCTCCAAGCAGCACTTCTTGGAATCACAGGAAAACAAATCATTATTACTAAACTGTTGGGACCTATTTTGGGCAAATTGGAAGCTTAGCCTTAAGTGTCTGATAAGAGCATCTATCTGTATGCAGCAATTTTCTGTGTCAGACTAAAATGGGAGACAGGCTCTTTCCTAACAAAGTACCCGAGTAGGTGATTAATGATAAGGTCATGAGCAATTCCCAAGGTCTTGTGTTTTGCAGCACAGGACACTGTTTTGGATACACATACTTATTAGTGGTGCTGATAGCACATGAAGCACTGGAAGTGGTTTTTCTCATGTTGCAAGGTAATTGTACAAATTACCGCATTGTCATGTAAGTGTGTCTTGAACGATGAGACAGAGGCTATTGGTCTGTGGCCTGTAATTCCCTGGACTGCCAGATACAGAGGAGATCACCTCTAGGAACACAAAGGGTGTCTTTCATAATCCTCAGTAAGGGATCAGTTTAAAATAATTCCATCCTGTATCATCCAGTGAATGTGGTGAAGGTCCTAATGCCCCATCACATGTTGAATGGAAGAGTGCCAAGAGCTTAACTAATTTCAGTGTGTGTGTGTGCATGTGTCTTCCTCTGGAGCTGGGCTGTACTGAATTATTCTTTAGAACAGTTTCTCTTGCCCTGGAACAGAGAGAGGTTAGAGAGAATTACCCTCACAGGGTAATGTGAACTCATATTTGTGCATATTTGCTACAAATATAAAAAGGATCCACTTTGCAATTTAGAAAAGCAATTAATAAACTTTCTTTGACATAGCACAAGTAGCTATTGAGAAAAATGGAAAAAGGGAATGCATTTTTGAGCAAAAGAGATTTCAGCTCTTACAGGTGAAAAGATTTAAATAATGAATTTGACTACAGGACGGATGGATTCAGACCAGTAAGTAGCAACACATGTTCTCTCTCGGGGCTTTCCATCTGTGGTTTACCAGCCATGCCACAATGAAAGCCTTTCACTTTTCTGTGAAAGTAAGTCCGTTTCTTAGAGTCTTCCCACAAAGCTGCATCAAGCGGTGCTTTCCTGTTCATGTGTTTAACTTGCTTGGGATGTGCACTTCATGTGAACCACTCTTCAACGAAGGGGAAATGGGGATGCTGGTGTTACACTGACCTGTGATGGTGCAGTGAGCTAGTTTCGGTTCTGGAAGCGCGAGAATGTGTTGTACCTTTGCTCTGCTACGGGTTGTTAAGTTGGGTGAGAAAAAGATGTATCAGCCTTGGCTTGGTGCTGCCTTCAGACTACTGTGTAGCTTAGTTCAAGGTATTTTGTTGTGCAAGCTAAATATAGAGCAATGCTTGTCAAGTCTTGGTGTTGCGTTGGTCTCTCCTCACCCGAGGGCTTTGGAGAAGAGCACTTGTGTGTCCCACGGGATGCGTCTGAAAGTAAAACTGTCACTTTGGTTGGGGGCAATGGTTTGGAGTGGCTTGTCTTTATGTGCTGATAATTCAGTCAAACACCCAGAGGAATTAATGGATTTTATTTAAAATACAGACATGGTACATGATGATAAACTCTATTACAGAATTCTGAAGTCCTTTGAATGGTAACAAACAACCATCATCTAGGATTTACTTGCTTTCAAAAATAGCTGGACACCCAATCCAATAGCAAGTATGGGTGTTGCAAGGGTAGCCTGTTGCATTTAGGTGTATTCACTGTGTACCGTGAAGTAGCCCAGAAATAAGAAAATCCAACCAGTCTAAATTAGCCTAACAGCATATTGCAAAGCAACTGCTAAGTCACTTCTTGCATCTCCAAGCCATTACAGCTGCTTACAGTTGCAGAATATAAAGGTGGAAAACTTTTTTTGTTTAAAAAAGGTTTCTGTCAGTTACAGCAGCTCCAAAGAGGCTATATAGAACAACTTCATGTGATGGATAGTGAGGAAATGTCTGCAGGACACCTTTAGCAAATGAATAGGAAATGGTTACCCTTCACATCTGCACAGATGTTGGTCACAGTTTTAAGGTGTCTGCAAGCTTGCATGCTTACTTCAAGAAAATTCCCTTTAGGGTTCAATGAAGACTAGATATGGACTCAGAAAATACCTAACACCTAGGCTAATGGGCATCAGAGAGAAGACAAGGCAAGGCTGATGTTTGAAGTAACTTATGGCACCTCAGATCACAGTTTTTGTCAGATAACTAAATGCCCTACCTGACTAAATACCCAGCACACAGGGTATGTTACAGTTCTAGGTTGGAAGGCAACAGAGGACAAAAGTGAAACTAATAAATAAAACAGAGCATTTTTCACAGATATTCAAGATTAGCAAATATGCAATATACTTCTTTTGATAGATAAAATGTATTGTAAAAAACACAATTGTACAGTTACTTACAATCTAAACAGGAGGAAAGAGGAGCTTAATTATCTAGCGGCAGCCTGGCTTTTTTTTAATTAAAACCAATTTCCTTATCCTGCTCAAATTGGTAAGGAAGCCTAGATTGCATCAAGTGAGAGCTAAACTGCCACTCCTCTTAAATGTCATGGAAGTTGAGCCTGTGCAGCCATCCCATAAGATACTAGTCAGGCAGTGATGCACAGCTACCCGACTCTGAGCCTCCTTGGGAGTATTGCTTCAAATACCTTAAAAATAAATGTCCTATCTCACATTTGACACTGAAGTGACTTCCCCCTGCAGAGCTAAGACAAGCAAGGCTGTGACTTATTCACAAATGGGTAGGATTTTAGTCCAGCAACTGGTGCGGGAGAAGCCAAGTGTTTCCAGGGCTCAGTTTAAAATCATCACCTCCACCCACTCCATGACAAGAGCAGGAAGGAATCCCCACTTCAGCAAGAGAGCTAGTATAGATTCCTCCTCCTTCAAAACCTCATACTGTCAGCCAAGTTTACTGCTTCACTGTTTTTAACTAGTTTCTCTTGGCTGCCTCGGGGCTGAACCAGTGAGGTATGGGCACTGGCAGAAGGAAACTGCAGTTTTTGGCTTTCTCAATACTCATGGTCAATACAGTGATATAGTGCTTTTTTTTTCCTTTTTGAGGGGAGGAGGGATGGAGGGATGGGACACAAGGAGAGGTTCAGTTAAAAAAATTTCAGTTTAGAATCTTCCCTGAAAGCTACAAGGGAGTGTTTAAATAGGGACTATAGACCAGCTGAATCGAGCAGAGCTCGACCACAGGGGTTTTTTTCCATCCTGAAAAGGGTAAGTCCAGGTAAACTGACATTAACATAGCAAAGACCACTATCTTTAATTGGTCAGACTTCTACAGCCTGTCTTTTCTTTCACACGGTATGTACCAGCTTCTGTCATAAGTGGAATTCCCCTTTTCGGTGGAATATTCGGTAAAAAGCAAAATGTTGATAACAAGTGCATTTAAAGAATGCATGTTCCCTTACGTTAATGCATTCAGTGCTTTACCCTGTTATAGCAACTCCCATTTTTGGAGGACTGGGTCAAAATGTTCTACCTAGTTCTGTACACAATTACATGCAACTGGTGAAACCGGACAATGAAAGGATGTACTGTAGACAGAGAAAGGTGGGAAAGGTCACAAATCTCACGTTGTAGAGAGTCTTTCAGTTTTTGGGTTATTTTAGCTGCCATTCTTCACATTCAGTAGTCATCGTGAGCGTAAGGAGAAGCAGCAAGAACTTCCCATGCCCCTGAAAGATAGTTGCTTCTGCACAAAGTCCTCAAAGGTGGTGACAAAAGACTGGGCACTCACCCACTTCCCCCACTCCGGCAGTGTATCGAAGTCCCAGGCTTACTACTTTCCCCATGCAGGAGCTCAGTATGCTGACAGACTACCACAGAGGGCTGTCCAAAGCAGTGACATGGTGACACAACCATTGTGTGGACACAGGCAGTGGTTGGAGCAGAAATCTGGCAGATTTTGCTGTCTCTTGTGCTGGAGAAGCTTTTGTTTTTCTGCCACCTCTTGGCACACTCTGCAGAAATCTGTCACTTGTATTACAAGTAACGCTGCCACTGAGATAGGGGGTGATGCTTCTTTTGACACATCTCCAGCTGCCCAATTTGCTGGCAGACTTTCCAATTAGACAGGTGCTGTAAAAACAAAACAACTTCTTTTTAGAAAATAATAGAAAAAAAAAAAGCCCCCAGAAATACATCCTAGTCGTTTTTCCTCCATAACCAGTGGAACAAGCTGCAAAGCTATGAAACAGATTTATTTGTGCTACTCAGAATCAGCTGGGTGAAGCTCTGCCTGTATGCCTGAGACACTGGGGACCCTCTGCCCTTGTGCCACAGACCACAAGTGTGTCTCTGTCCAAACGCAAAAAGTCCTCTCCTGCTAACACTCCCCTCCTTTGTGAATGGATGCAGTGTCACCTTTGGTTTATTTTCAGCTACTTTGGTGAACAAGATGCACAAAACTCAACTGTGGTCAAGGGAAATCAGCTTCTCGAGGCTCCTCCACAGTGGAAGGATGCCTCCATGGAGCAATTCAGAATTGCTCCAGCTCTGACCTTCTCTGCAGTGGCACCATCCTGCCCTGCTGACTGTAACGGGTGCCTGGAGACACCAACCCCACTGGGATGAATCACAGAATGGTTTGGGCTGGAAGGGACCTTAAAGACCATCTAGTTCCAACCCCCCTGCCATGGGCAGGGACACCCTCCTAGACCAGGTTGTTTTCAAAGCCTCATCCTTGAAGAGAGCCAGGGATGGGGCATCCACAGCTTCTCTGGGCAACCTGTGCCAGTGCCTCACCACCCTCTCCAGGAAGAATTTTTTCCTGATATCTAAATCTCCCTGCTGAAGTTACTCTTCTTCACAACCTGCCTCCCCCATAGTTTCCAAAACTTTCTTCTCTGTTACAGCTAGTCTTGGTAGGCTCTTTTTGTTTTGCAGTATTCAGGATTCCCACCTCCTGTGAAGCAACCCTACCTTCTGAAACCTGTAGAAGCAGAAATGCTGTTTACCTCAAGACTGAAAAGCAAAATGCCATGGCAGAGTGTCTCTGTGGGCATACCTCCTCAGTGCCTTATTCCCCATCTACCACACACAACTTGCCTGTTAATCTCAAATGATCATGGAGACATAATCTCAACCAATCACTGAAACATTAATTTCTCCAGGAGCTCATCTTTTCTCCCAAGGCAGTATCAGCTATTTCTATGTATTTTCTGACAGATATTAGTTTCTTCTTTCATTAATAAAAAAATGGAACAGCAACAAGCCTGGACTGATGCAGACTTGACAGTCTGTACAAACTCTTTGCCTCGGTGCTCAACTACCATTACATGTTACAAAATAGCCTTCCTATCTTAAATCTTTTTTGTTTAAGCCTGTTGTTCCTTAAGTGCTGTGTCTGCTGGGTTAGGATAATAAGTAACTTCTCCCATCCTCTTTGAAGACTCTCTGAAGAGAGTTGTTATTGTGTCCTTATCAGCCTTGCCTTCTCCAGCCTAAACAAACATAACCAACCTTTCATCAGAGATCACATTCCCTAGATCATTCTCATTTCTCTGGTATTGGTCCAAGTTGCCCTCAAATTGGGATACCCAAGAGATATTGCCTTCCATGCCTTACATGGCTCTCTTGGCAGAAAACAGCCTTCGGAGGTGGGACAGTTTCTGACTGCTGTGAACCACCAAAGCTGCTTTATGACCTTCTCTTCCACAAAAAGCATGGAGATGTCCCAAGGAAAAGATAGCATCTGGAAGGCAAGTGTCTTTGTGGTTAATGAACAAATACTACAGCAGCCTTCAAGATAAGATATTTACTCCTATTTACGTCACAGAGGTTATAGGCTAAGTCTGGGGAACCAATCAAATAGGCCCTGGTACAAGTAAGTCTGGAGAAGAAAAGTTGAATTTAAATGAACTGCTTGTGTTAGGTTAATGCAGCTCACAGGAATGGAAGGAGAAAATGTCACTACGTAAAGGAAAAAATCCATCCTCCTTTCTGTGTTATGCTCTACAGGAAGCAGTGTAATGCCTGTTGAGGTTTAGCAAACTCTAATGTTGTGGGCTCAGACTGGGGTTGCGTGATGCATCTGGAAAACAACTGACCATTAACCCAGTTTTCATGACCACCAACAAAGTTCTAGAAAAAGTGTTTAAGGGTCATTTCGCTTCTGCTTGATATTATGAATTGGGTACATTCACAGCATCTGCTAGGGCAAACCATGCTTTTGCTCTTACAGTTTTGGTGGAACCACAGTGTTTTCTGCCTGTTCTGCAGAGACAACCAGGCAACAGTCAATGGCTTCAGTAGAAGCTACCAAATGAGATATAAAACAGGCAGATGTTTCATCCTATATTACTCTTACAAGTCCCCTGTGCTGTTTGTTTTTTCAAATGTGTCTTGGATTTTTCTCCACTATAAATGATAAATCAGTTTGTAAACCAGCTAGACAGTAATATTGCATTCTTGCTTATAAAAACATGAACATGTTGAAAGCCTAAAGTGCGTTGGTTTTGGGGGTGTGCGTGTGTGTGGCTGTGGGAGTGTTTTTTTTCTTCTAGGAAAGGGGAGAGTGTGTAGTACTTCTTAAATTGGGCGTATACATGCTCAGATTATTAGACACGAGGCATATCATGTTCCTGTATCCCAGCTAAAGACCTTCTAGGAAATGGTGCCTAAAAAGGTGGTGGTGGGGAAACAGGCATTTGTTTCCTGACATGATATGAAGTAATAAATGGGCAGTGTTGTCCTGACTCAAAAATCAGCATTTACACCAGATTTTCCAAGTTTGGGTCTACCTGGCTTATAGCATAATCCACCTGTCTTGACAGCAACAGTAGCTCTAGAACAGGAGGAGAGGGTGTCTTTAGCCTGTATGCTTTGTGTTCCCTGTTGACTTGTCCTTTGGCCTGAACTGTTGAAGGAATTTCTGGGAACCAAGACTCTCTCTCACGCTGCCCTTGGCGATGCTTACAGAGCTCAAGAGATAAGAGCAGTAGGGCTACCACTTTACAGGCTTGAGTTTGTAACGTCCAGCAAGTCTAACCCAAAGCTTTCGTGCTGAACTTGAGTACAGAACTATGAAGTTAAAAGTCACTCTTGAGACAAACACAGTAATGTTTTTAATACTTACAATTGAGTCCTCCTTTGTCTTCATTTGTTTGGACATCTGTTGAAATAAATGCACTGTTTAAGCATGTAGGATAGATGACTATAGTCTTTATCCACAGGGAATTAAAATTAAGCAACATCCACCAAAGTTGAGGGTTCAGTGTGCTAAATGCTCTTGGGACAGAAAAATGCAGTCCTTACCCTATTTGCCCTTCTAATCTAGGTCACCAGCAATGATAGATTCTGGACTTGAAGCAACAGCCCTGCTCCATATTTTGGGACAGTCCTGCACAACTCTTGGGTTGTTTCTGAAGGAAGGACATAGCTCTCCTAGCACAGCTGCTGCAAATGCTGGGCAAGACCACTACCCTGCTTTCTCCTGTTCTTTTCTGAAGCATCTGGGCTTGCTAGCCACGAGGAAGAGGGCATGGATTGAACATGTGGTTTCTCCTTATCCATAAGAAGTGTGGTTACCCCTCCTCCCTTTTCTTAGATGTTACCTCTTGTATACCTCTGAAGTGGCTTACAGAAGTACTCAGATACATCAGCAGACTGAGTCTGGTTTACAAGACATCTTTTACAACTAGCTTTTGTCCAAGCACTGAAGAGTCCTGCACGTGGGCAAGTGTGGCAATACAAGCATATGCATGCATAACATGGCAGGACAGTGAGATGTGCTTTTATTTCTAACTCGTAGAAAGCTGCTTGATCTCAGTGGGATCTTGAACCTTTAATTGTATAGTCACTCTAAAGCTCTCAGGATTGACTTATGCCCTGATTTCTGCTTTGTATTGTGCTAAGCTTAGCAAGGTACTGACCCCCAGTCCTGTTCCACGGAGGAGCGTCCTGTCCAGAAACAGCCTGCAGGGGTTACAGCTGAGAAACTATGGCCTGAACCAGCAAAAAGTCTGAGTTAATCTCATGTCCAGCAGTTAATTCCTATAAAGCTCAGGTGCCCTAGCAGAAAAATGAAGAATAATGTCTCCTGGGGCACTGTATATGCTCCCCAGGACACCCAAGGTTTTTGATAACAGCACAATTTCCTGCTGTTCCGTGCAGGAAGCTTACTCTAGTACCTTCTAATGATGTGCTGGATGATATTAAATATTTTGGCAAATGAAAAAGAATTCTTCGGGTTTGTTCATACAAATAAAAGGCGTCATTACCTGTGTAGGATACTAGTTTAGAGGATCTCCGTCTCCATAGCCAGCAGGTTAAAACAGCTAGAAGACCTATCAGAATGACAATAGAAATGATGCCAGCTGCTTGAGCACCTTGTCCCTTTTTTCCCAGGTTTTTGTGACTTTCTGTGCTAGAACCATTGCTTTGCTTCTGCTGTGTGTCTAGAATAAAATAGAAAAAGGATGTAGTAAGATGTAAATCTTCACATATCATACCAGGCAAATATTTGACCCCATTTTACACACACACATAAATTTCTGAAGGATTAGTATCTGCTATTTTGGTGGCATTCCTTCTGAGCAAGGCACATCTTTAGCTTACACAGTCTAATAATACAATGCTAGTTTATTCCTCTGTCATGCACCCCTCTTTCTTTCTTTTTGTTCTTTCCTGCCAGCCTTGGCAGACTGTAGGCTTGAGCTTGTATTTAGGCTCTGTTGAAAACAAATCTATACAGAATCTATAATTAAATCTGATGGTATTCAGAAAAGTGGGTGAAAACCTGTTTCTCTGAAGTTAGTGATGGATTCCCACTGATTGCTGCAAACTGATGGTTTCAAAGCACATCCCTTACTCTCTCAAGGGCGGCAGTGCTTTTAGAAGCCGACACAAAATACGATGAAGGGTTTTTCCTCCCAGAATACAACATGACAGAATGCCAGTAGGAAACCAGTGACAAGGTTACTTAGTTTTCCTTTTATCTGGGATGACAGCAAGGGTATGCTATCATAGAGACACGCTACTGTGCAACTTTTCCTTGTGCGCACAAATTTTATTCCTGGAAATGGTTTATATCATTTGGCTATGTTTGTGGGATCAGTGTCATTAAGAGTATGTGATTCCTTGTCATGTTCAGGTAAACTAACTGTGGGTGTCCAGCTACAGTTGCGCAAATAATCAAACCTCCTTGTACCGGGGTGCAGAAACCTGCAAGAGAAAGGTGTGGTGGGAGGCAGGACCAGGAACAGCAAGGAGTCTGAACATCTAGCTCCAAATAAGCTCTCCCACTCCAGACAGTTTCTCTGCACAGCTATTTGGAAATCATAAAATCCACTATCGGTACTAGAGCTATAACTGGTTTTATATTAATTTTTTTAAATAAATGTTTTTATAGTGATTTCTTTTTGTGAAGAGTTGAGTGGCTGGATACTTGTTTTTACTATTGATCACTCATATTAGCAATAAATAGCATATTATACTTGTGTTATTAGGTGTATTGTTCTATTGAGCTAACATTATCCATTTGCTACAGGCCTACTTTAAACAGTGTACTCTATTAAATTGAGTTTTGGAGACTGAAAACAGAACTTTGAAACTAGGCAGAGTAAAAAGGAAATGGGAGTGCTGCAAAGCAGTTGGGTAGGGGCTCATGAATTGTGGATCTGCTGTACAATGCCCCCTGAAAAATAACCTGACTCCCCAGGTCACGTTTCCAAGGAACCAAAGGGTAAAGCCCAGTGATTGCCTCAGATGCAAGAACTCCTTAGTGCCATTGCCATAACACACAATGGGGTGTTTGCTTCAGCGTGGAAGAAGCAAACATAAAGTCAATAGCTAAGCATAACTTGCTTGAAACAAAATCTGTGCTCTTCTCGGCACTTTTAGACACTACTGAATTAATGCGTACCCGTCATTAGCATGTACCTACAGAGACATGCTGGTTGATACTCCTGCTATCTAGAAAACATGAAGTATCATGAAGGGACTTACAGTTGGCTGACATATTTTCCTGCAGTATTTTATTTTCTATGGAGCACTCTATTTGCATGTTAGATGTGGCTGTAACCTTCAGCGTGCTAAAAATGCTGTAAGTGCCGTCGGCGTGGGGGGTGATCTTTATCTCTGATGGAGACAGGTGGCTGTTGTCCGTTTTATTTATCCAATAAACATTGGGTGCTGGGTATCCATTGTCGGACTTGCAACTGAAAGTCACCTCCTCTCCAGTGCTGTCACTGTTTCTTATGGGTCCACTGAGTATCGGTTGGCTATAACTAGCTGGAGAGTGAGAGAAAAAGAAATAGTCATTGCTATGTTGAAATGTACTGAAAAAACACAATTTTGACATGACTTCTGAAGCAGAAGTTCTGGGTTTCACACCACCCTCATGACTTGAAAGGGAAACACCTGCAGGTTTGTGTAAACCAGAGAGCCAAGAGAATTACTGGAAAGGTAGAAAGCTGAAGCCAAACCCAAAGGAAGAAAGCACCGTCTTAAGTTGCTATCACCCAGACATCTGTAAGAGCCCTTATATTAATGAAAACCAAGTTGGAAAAAACCCCACACTGGATAAACAGCTGTTAGGGGTATTCTTCCAGTTTTAGACTTCCCATCTGTAACATTTAAATTAAGCAGATGTAACTTCAACAAAGGGCTGAAATACGTTTCAAAGTTAAGGATATGCTTAAATGTGATATTGAAATAGCACAAACTTGAAAATCTATAATGAGGGTTTGGGCAAACGTGTGCAAGCGATACAAGTTCTTACCTGCTAAACTCAGGACCACTTGTGCCTGGTGAATCATTCTGGTATACTCTGTTTTCTCCATTACTACGCATTTGTACGTACGTTCATCGCTCTGGCTGACATTTAGCAGTAGCAGAGAAAAGTCACCGTTTCCCAATCTATCCCAGAATAACTGAGTCCTGTTTTTAAAGTGAATACACTGTTCACTTTCGTTGTCTTGACCAGAGATCAGTGCATGTACAACTGAACACTCTTCTTGGTCATCAACTATTTGCCAATATACCCGTAAATCTTTTAAGGGCGGTTTTCTTCCTTGATAAATGCAACTCAGTGTAGCATTGTCTCCGAGTTTACTGATGATAATCTTCTCTTCCAGTGCAATAACTACAAGATAACAAGAGAAAGGGAAACAAGGGAGGTTATGCAGGGAAAAAAATGTCATTATTTTCAAGTATATTCTACCACATGTGGACCCCAGTATTAGTATATATAACAGGCAGGTGAGTGTGTTCACTTCATAGTCATTCCTACCTCGCCACTGGCTAATTCTCTTCATGTGTGCTTGTACATTTTCCAAAGGGACCTTTTACAACATAAAGCCTTCTGCTTATTTCCTTCCCTGAGGACCAACTGGTCTAAGCATTCCCAGCCCCAGTGATACCTACCTGTTTCACTTTACCCACTGATTGGGACTGACTGCAGGCACATATTCAAGTCCTAATGCTTTAATAATCATGCTTTTTTAATTAAGAAAAATACCAAATAATACCAGGTAAACCACAATAAGTGGAAACACTGATAAGAAAAAGAATGCTACCATTATTTTGAGACACCCAAAAATTAAAAAGGGGGAATAAAGACAGTATTTCTCAAAGTGGGTGTGACATAGCAATCACATTTTATTACTACCATTGGTGTCACCCTCTCAACAATACACCCAGCTGGCAAACCAGCATGCACAGATGCCTCCAGTGACACATTCATTAGACTTTAACAACCTTTCATGGCCACTTGAGGTAGGTCAGCACAGTATCTGGCTTTCAGGGCATTTTTCCTGGCCTCCAGACATGAGAACGGCGGCCTTTACTCCTGGTGAGCAATGAGAAGGTGTGAGCTGGCTGATGAGCAACGCAGAAGGTGCAGGTCAGCTACTCGGAAAGGGCCAGAGTGGCTCTGGCCGCAGCCTTCTTGCTGTGAGGGATGCAGCACCTCTCCTCCACCGCTGCAGCCAAACCCCTCCTGGTGCAACTGGCTGCTGAGACCAGAGCAGTGTGCGCATTGTAGATGTTGGGCTGGGGGGTGAAGGGAGGTTAGGCCTGGGACTGGGTGGGAGAGATTACAGCTGGGGGAAGGGATTATGTGGGTGAGTGAATCGGGGAAAGAAAGATGCCAGGAGTGAGGTTTGGAAATGTGGAAACCAGAGCATGGTGAGGTGGCAGTGTTCTAGGTAAAGGAAGGTATGTCTCTATGCTGGTACACTGGACCAGCTCGGAAATGGCTCATGTACATGTTTGAGTTGGGCTCCCTGGCTTAAAAACACTGCTGAAGCAACCACAATACTTGCAGGGAGGAAGGCAGTATGTTCTCCAGGTCCTTATCCTCTGCTGGGTGAGACAAGAAGTAACAAGCTTGAACTGCGCCAAGGATGCTGCAGCTCAGACTTTGGGAAATTCCTTGTAGCAGCAGGAAAAGTGATGCTCTGGAAAGCATTGCCTGGGAAGGCGGGAGCATCTCCACTGCTGGTGTTATTTAGGAACAGGCCAGGTGGAATTATCGAAACTGAGTCTGGTACAGTTTGTCCTGATTTTGGGGCCAGGGATGTTCCCTGATGACTTTATTGAGGTCCTTTTCAGTGATTAAGCAAGAACAGAAGACAGAACTCTGAAAACACTTAAATATCATCCAGTGATGTCCTTTAACCTTACCTTTGTTTTGAAAGGTATTTTTGGAACTGTAGTAAAAGACTTACTAATACTGGGTATTTGATACAGCAGTGGTGTATAATTCTAGTCATAATGAGTATGAACTTATCCAGCCATGTACTGAAACTGATAAATTTTTTTTTTTCTTCCCTGATGCATATCACATAAAGGAATACTTAAATGTCTTGCTGAAAACAGACAGAAGTTTATATTGTATGTATTACAAATACTATGTGTATTTGGCCGAACCCGTTAAGGGAGGGAGATTCATTTTTGACCAAAGTGCTCTGAACTTACCAGTCCTGAGGATATGAAGAAGCAGTAACAGAAATCCATAGCTAAAATAAAAAAAGCAAACAGGAGTGTTACATGATAAATAACAGCAATGCTGAAGACTACATAAGTAATAAACCCAATATTGATTGTTTCAATATAGTAGCAGAAGTAGGTAAATTAGGTACTGCTACTATGTAAAGTCCCATTAAGTATTTGCATTTTTGACAGCTGCAAAACCTCTGTTCAAACGATGTAACTCTGTGGGTGGGTGCCCAAGGCCATGAATAGCAGTAAAATGCACTAATATTGGAATCAGAGCAGAAGGCATGAAGCTGGTGGTGTGCCTTTCTTGTGAAAAAACAGATCATATAGACTTACTGGACAAATAGGCCTTAGAGGATCTCTGGAACACTGGGAAGGAGTGTGGCTGCACAGGCCTCAATCCCAGTCAAAGCCCTGCATCCCACTGTTTTGCTGAAACTCAAAGAGTTCACAGTTTTATCTGGTTAAAGGACTGCAAGCAGCTGACCATGCTGCCCACCGTTTTGTGCACTCAGTAAAAATGTGTAAACAGGAAACGTGCTGATAGCAGGGAGCTGTGCAAAGGTTTTGCTGGAAATAATTTGGTTTGGTTACTCTGGAGGGACAAATCTGTATGGGAGTTTCCCAAGGGAGTTACACCTGCTGGATGCTATAGGAAAACCCAGTTTAACCTATCTACAAAGCCCAGGTGATTTAACTCTTGTCCCATAGGGCTTTAAGAAAGATAAATGTGCAGCATAAGAATTTAAAATAGCCTTTCACCACCATGCCTAGCTATACATTGTGCTGTCCCTCCTCCAGACCACTGTAGGAAAGGAAGGGAAGACACTGGAAAGGTTTTGGAATGGGAGCTGTTGTCCACCTTGATGTTGCCCAGGTGCAGTAAAGTTGCAAATCTGGGCTGATGGCCAGAGGAACACAAGCACCTGCTCATCCCCAGATTCTCCAGCTCACTTCTGCAAGCAAGCTGGACTCGGAGGCCACACTACCTGGGTACAGCTGGTTCCCCTCCCCAGTTGTTCTCAACCCTCATCCAAGTCCAACACTGAGCCAAGGGCTGGGGCAGTGGGGAGAGCTCCCCTCAGCAGACCATGTCCACCCAGGAGTGAGCTCCAGGGTGTCCCACACAGACTTGCTCACCTGTTCCCTTCAAACCAACCCTGATTTGCCTGACCCTCCAAGCCCTAATCTAAGCTCACTCCCCCAGCAGCCCTTTCTCACCTTGTTTTTCCCCATCGGTTGTGCTTCACAACATTCCCACTCTCTTCCAGACTTCCTCCCCTTTCCTCACAGCTCCTGCCCCTTTGTCCAGCAGAGCATTGGGATCCACCTGCTGCCTCCCAGGCATGGCATCGCTTCTGCCCAGCTTTACTCCTATCAGCTCCCTGGGCACCACTTGGTTCTCCTTTGCTGTGGAGGAGGGTCTCTAATTCCTACCTTCCCCCAAAGAAAATGGTGATCTTCCCAAACACATTAGGCTTCTCATAGACAAAATAGATTTTGTGTTGGGAATGTCCTCTATCTCCACTTGAAGCCCCATCTCCAGAGAACAAGATGGGGCAAGTTCAGGGAAGAGTCACTCTGAATCATACTACTTTTATATGAAGAAAACACTTGCTTTTTCTGTGTCCTTTGAAAAGGTTTCATAGATGAGGTTTTAAAAGTTTAAATGGATGCCCAGTGGGCAACATTTCTGCTCTAATATTTACTAAATTTGCAATCAGCCCTAAAGTAAGTCTCCCAAGTAAGCATACCTAAACAACACAGGCTGGCGGCTCTGCTCTCTTCTGCCCCGGTAGTGACTTTTGGTGGCTTTTGCACATGGTCTTGTATTGTATTCCTGTCATACTCTTATACTGTGTGGGAGCCATCACTTTTGTGCCAGGCTTGTAGAGGTCTGTCTTGACAAGTTCACCTTAATGTAGTTCTTAATCCTGTGGCTGTGTTCACTTTATTGTTCCCCACCCAAGTTAGAAACTATGGATATAGCAAGTCATTAGAATTAAATGGAGAACAACAACTGACTGATCTTTATGGGACTCTTTAGGGAATTTCCCACGGTAGACATTTGCTGATGCCAACAAACATTTGGATAGCCAGCACTGATTTGCTAATGCATGTATACAAAGGTTTGTATGGTTTCTTATGTCAATACACAATGTCACAGTCAAGGTTGGACAGATCTAGAGATGCTCATCCTCTTACTTAGAGGAGGTTGCAGCTGTGGTAGTGAGGGCAGCGTCAACCCACCATGTTCCCCCAGAATAGCTTTAATGCTAAGCTCTTGTTAGAAAAAAGGGAGAAATGCTCTTGCCTGCAGAGAAACCTCCCTTTTGCCTCATATGTACGCTCAGCTCCTGTGTTCATCACACCGGCAGTGAGCTCCACCAAGCGCAGGCGTACCTGCATTAGTTTCTTAGGTTCTCTCATTTATTTTTAATATTTTTTTTAATCCAATTCTTTCCCACACCTTCCCCTTCAATATGTGGTTTTTTTTTTAAGACGTCACGTGAAACGGGAGAAAGTTGCACTTCCTCTTTCATACATTCTTGTTCGATTAAGTTATTCTTCCTATTGGCATCTCAACTTTTCCGCACACTGTTTATTTTAGCCATGGGATGTTGCTGTCCTTGGCATACGCCAGCCTGACAAAAGGCGTCGCGGTGCTTGCAATAATAACGTTGGGGCTTTGGCCCCGCTGCTAAGATTTGTTTTATCCCCTAACCCTGTAGTGGCATCGCTCTTCTCGCGGCAGCAGGTGCCCCAGGCAGGTTATCCGCGAAGCTTTTCTTAACGCCTACCCTAAAGCAGCACTCACCTGGGCAATGAAAGCCTGCCGGCCTTCTCCCATCCCTCGCGGCCGGGACAAAAGGCTCCTTAAAACGCCTCTGCACTGCCTGCAGCCTTCGAGGGGGCAGATCCCGGAATTGGGGCAGGTGGGACCTCTGGGTGCGCTGACCCGCTGGGTCGGGTGCGCCCGGCCGCCGAGCTGCCTTGCGAAACCCGCCGGCCTCCCCCGCGGCCGGGGGAGCTGCCCGCCCCGGCCGCGCAGCCGGCACTGCGCCGGGGGACAACGGGGGGCGGCTGTCGGGCACGTTCAGCGCCGCAGCCCGCCGTCCCGGGGCCGGGAAGGGACCCCGTGCACCGCCTCGCCCCTGTCTCAGTTTAAGAAGCCCGCCCCTGCCCGCTGCACTGCCATGAAACTCGGGTGGCTCTAAGGCGGGTGCGTATCCCCCTGCCCCCAGCACGCAGCCCGCCAGCGCTTGTGCCCCCGCGACACGCAGCTCCCCGGGGCCGCCACTCACCCTCGAGGCTCCATCGCAGCAGTGCAGGAAGCGGCTGGCTGCCCGAGCCGCGTTGTGCCGAGCTCAGCCGGCGGCTGCCCAGTCTAGGCCATTCCCCTTTCCCTCCCACGTCTCCTCCCGCCGGGGATTTCCGCCTTCCGCGCGCAACCGGAGCCCCTGTGCGGTCAGCCTTGCGAATCGGGGCACCTTCCCTTCTGCTGCCGCGCGTACCGCTGGCGAAGCCCTCCTCCGGGCCCGAGGACCGGCCCCAGTCCCGCCTCGGCTCCGCACGCCGACCGCTGCGGTCCGAGAGTCCCGGCGCCCCGTCCCGGCGGTGTGAAGGGTCTCGAGCGCTCGCCCATCCCCGCCGACCCCTTTCCAAAGCCTGGCAGGGGCTCCCGACTCTATTAAAGCCGTCACCCTCCGGTGGTGGGGGCTGCCAGTGCCCCATCAGGCGGGGGGCGCCCCTCACCGCCGCTCTGGGCTCTGCTGTTGAAGACCCGGGGAGCCAGGGCTGGGCACCGCCGTTTGTGCTGCCATGGAGAGAGCAGCGTCTTGTCGGCTCTGCGTGGCGGTGGAGACCGGTCCCGCGGCCCCGCGCGGCGTGTGCGAGGGGGGCGCAAGGTATTGCCACCGGCTGTGGGCACCGGCCTTGGCAAAGCCTGCCAGGGAACCAGGGGCTCCGCTCTCGCGTTGCGTTCCCAAACGCATTTCAGAAGACGTCAGGCTTATCGCTGTAACGAGTAAATAGCCCTAACCGTGATTCGATGGCGCGCGTGACCGCTCCTGGAGAGTAGGTAGAGGTGCTGGCAGAATCGCGTTGGAGCAGCAGTTGGCTGTTGGAAGGGATGCAGCTGGCATTCACCGGCAGCTTTGATTCTGGCTCCCCATCAGTAGCTGTATTTGGCTCGTTTACTGCCAGACACCTTGTCCCAGCTGGGACTTCTGCACCATGGACGCTGGTGACACACACCACAAAGCTGTCACTGCCATGCTGCAAACAAACACTGTGGTGATAGTCGTTAAAGATTGCCACATTAATGGTTTTCTTTTTTTTTTTTTTTTTTTGTCTCTCGGTGCCAAGTCAGCCTGGGAACACCAGTCACTTTGTCCATGATGAGCAAGAAATTCCAGGGTTGTGCAAGACCTGCAGGTCTTGGTGCTGTTCCCACTGCCAGCCAACAACGAGAAGGGGGGGGGGGGGTCTCAGTTTGGAGTCTTAAAGCCAACGTTACTTCAGCCTCTCTGTATCGCTGGTACGCTGCAAGTCAGTGATCGGTTTGGGAGGATGGACTTAAATTTACATTAAATTTGAAGGAAGATAAGCATTCCTATTATGGTTGAATCAGAACATATTGGCAGCAGCCAATTCGCATCTCTCACTGAAATATTTCCTGTTGGAATATTCTAGTTTGGCAACTGCTCTTTGCATATTTTAGGTGCTGTTTTAATAACAGACACTTGGTGAACAGGGATGCACATGGAATCAGTTTTTTGTAGCTGGAAGCTTCCTGACTTTCAATGCCTGGGACATTTAACATTATAGGTGATTTTTTTTGGAGTTCTGGATATAAAATTGTTCTTTCTAAAATGTATAGGTTGAATGCACTCTTCTGGTGTTCTTTGCAATGGTTTCTATCATACTCTTCTCATGCCTGATGAATAAGAACAGCCTATTGCTACACGTGCGTACCGGTTTTGATGGAAAGGAATTTCAGAATAAGCAAGAAAGGCAAATGTATCTCCACACCCAGGAGACTCTGACATTTGGAAAAGTGTGATGATGCTTTCCTCTTTCCCCCCTCCACGGCCTTAGAGATTCCTGATAAGCTTTGGCCATTGTGCTGTGAGTTTGGCAGTTGAGTATCCCTTGACTCTGTGAGACACGCTCACATTGTTAAGATAAGGAACAGCACTGGCTGTACCAGAGACCAGTTACCTGGCCACAGTGTGTGCCAGGCATTCAGTTACCTTGCTTCGTTGGGGAATAAGAATGGAATAAATAATCATTCCTCTGACAGCCCTGAGACAACTTGGGCAAGTTGGTACCATTGATTGCTGGCAAGTAGAGAATTCCAGTAGTTACCAACCCAGATGGTAACCAGGATGGAAATGTACTAAAGTCAGTCCTCTCTCAATCCTGTAAACCTAAGTTCCAAGAAAGCCCCTTTGAGCTCTTCTGGACTGTGGTGGGCTATGCCCAGTATCTCCCTCTGTGCAGGATGATGCCTCTTGGAGTTCACAAACTCTCAAGTTTGTGGAATCAGAGGACCTCACAACCTTCTTGAAGCTGGTGTCCTATGTGAATATTTTCACTGAACTCAAGGGGAAATTTTAACAGGCACCTTTGTATATCTCTGTGTCTATACGTGTGAGGGTATGCATGCAACTTTATGTTGATAAATTTAAGTCTTTGATTAAGTCACTGTGCTGATTCATTGATAGTTAAGTTTTTGCTAGGGAATTATATAATCTGTATGATGCATCTGAATAGTGTTAATAAACTTTGAACTGCTGCTATCCCAAATTTTGAACAAAGCCCAACACAATGCAGTCCCTGTCCCTAATTCCTTAGATATAAACCGTTGACCAGATTTGGGGCTAAGAGTCAATTCAGCCACCTTTAGACTTCTCTTTGGGAAGGTTAGAAAGCAATGGGGTCCACTCTGAACCTCAGGACCCAATGGGAGTAACTTCCTTATCCCTTTTCCCCTAATCTATATTACACCAACCCAATTTGGACTTGATTTCCCTGACTCTGTAAATAGTTTTTAATTCAAGTCTAAGACATTATAATCTGTTGCTAATTTGATTTTGCCTTTGTATGCTTTTCTATGTGGAATAAGCAGTAGAGTGAACCTTGCCAGAGAATTCTGTTAAGCATGCTTTTCACAAATTCACATTAAAAATAGATTTTTCCCCTAATTCTTGTGCTGCTGATCTTTTAAGCGGCCTAAACCACCCCCCTTTGTGACAAAAGGTCAGGTGCAAACCTCTTCTCTGCCTGCATTGGGCTTTTGAATCTGCATTTCCCGATATCCTTGATGAGCTGTTAATCTATAAGGCAACTTTGTATTCTATTTCCCTTCTAAATGGTGTTTCATTAAGGCCCAGCCTTCAGCAGGTCTGAAGTTGCCCCTGCCTGTAGAATTCCCTAGGGGGTTTGAAATGTAAGGATATTCTTCTGCCAGTGACTCCAGTCCTATGGCACACACCCGGCAACCCTGAGGTTAATAAAAACAGGCTCTCGTTGCCAAATCACTGCCATTCTATAGATGTTCCTTGGGGAGTGCTCCCCTGTTTCTTTCCACACAACTGAAAAAGGAGAAGCAGCTGTACTGGAGGATCATTGCAGCTGATGCGAGTCCTTCTGTTCACACTGAATAGCAATTTATTTTTATTCTTTTAGATATAGACTTGTTAATATGTCACTTATTAGCAAGAAGTCAGGGTATTTGGCTTAGGGTCAAAATACAGACCTCAGTTACCTGATCTTTCCCCTACAGATGTTACCTCAAAGATAACATGAACAACAACAGGCAAGGATGTTTGAAAAGCCTGTGTGAAAAGTTTTTATTGAACATGTCTCCTCATCCCTAGCACTGTATGCCTATCCAGGCAGAGAAGCACCTCTGAAGGTTAGCTGGTGCAACTTCCACCTCAAAGAAGAGCCAACTTCAAAGTTATGTGTCAAAGCTACTAGTAAGATATGGTTCAAAGTTACTACTGCTGCTTCTACATGGCTCTGAAAGTTATAAGTCTTCATTTTTATCAGAGAATACGGCAATTTTTCATCAGCAGTAGTCTTCGTTTCCCAAGGTCTAGTTTTAGTAATCCAAAAATGTATATGTAGCTTTTTTAACAAAAAAACCCAGATAAAATCTAGGATGGTCACAAGGCAAATCACAGGCAAAACTGTTTGATCAGGCTTCTAAAATTACAATGCTCATGAAAAGAAAGGTGGATCTTTGCTTCAGAAAATTGAGATGTTTGAGGCTGTTAAAGCACAAAGCCCATTTCAGATGTAGTAAATAGGTGCAATCTGACGTAGAAGTGGCTCAGAGATGATCCATTTGGTCCCTCCTCCTGTGTGAATGTGTGTGTGTCTTACTGTGAGAAAGGCAGAGACAGCTGAGCTCCTAGAGTATTTGTAAATAAACCTTACTATTGATAGTTAATTTGTCCTCTCTTATGTGTGTCTGCACCACTTGACACAATTAAAGCATTTAAGGCTGTCAGAAGAAATTAACTCCTACGGCTTGTGCATGGCAAATATGTTGCCTGTGGACTTTGAAACTAGAAACATTGGGAAGAATTGGGGGAAAAAAAGAGGAGGAAAACAATATTCTAATTTTTTCAGGCTGTGAGAGAGTGATCTATGTACCGGAGTGCTAGCGAGCTGCTTGTTTTCAAACGGGTATTGCGCATAGACAACGGGTGTATCTGCAAAACACATCTTCAGTGGCAAGCTTATTAAGGCGATTATTGAGTATCCAGAAATGACAACCAGACTTTGTGAAACAGAGGCATACATCTGCCTACATATATAGAAGAAAAGAAAATCTCAGACAAATTGAACACCTTTGGGGACAACAGAATAATTAATGACATGACTGCGGTGTGGATTTGAACCGTTTTTAGAGTAGGACAGTCAGGAAAGAAATGCATGTAAAATTAGTAGCAGAGGATAACTGAATACTGAAAAGTTTTTAGGGTGGCTAGAGCATGTCACCCATTTGAAAAGCAGATGCCTGTGCTGTTAGCAGTAGTCACGATGGCACGGTGACAAAACCAAGAGAGATATGATCATTGCTGGCCAGTTGCCTTCACTGAACCCTTTCCTCATCGTGCACAAACATGCCAAGACAAAACAGGAGGCAATGAGTTAACATCTAAACTCAAGAGACAGATCTGTGATGAAGGCATAGTAAGTTGCAGCAGACAATGGAGACATCATTAAGGAAAAAAACATTAAAAAGGAGTACCTAGACTAAGGACTACTGAAACTTTCACATACCACCTTTTGAACAGGTACATTGTCTAGATGAGCAAAATGATCCAGCTCATGCACTGCATGCAACTGAAGAACAAGGATTTTCTAGTATAAGTTGAAGTCATATCATGTACACCACGCTTGGGGGGGCTTACCCCAGAATGCAGAAAAATAAAAACCCACAGCTATTTTCACAGGACCAGAAGAAGTATTTGGAAAACCAACAGCTGATCTCAAGCCTAGAAACAATAGGTAGTAGCCTGCTGTTAACAGCGATGGCCTCAGTGGCACTAGTTGGACGGTATTCATTCACTATAAGGGGAGAAATCAGTGCTAAATTCAGGTACAATAGAAACGTCAGAGCCTACAGGACCATGGAATGTATGTTTTCAGCAAATAAACTCCAGGATAGAAAGCTTTAAAGTCATCCTGATAAAAATTTAAATGCTGGAAGATTATGTAAGAATTAGCTAGCATGTAATTCCTAATAGTGTTTTTAGTGCACAGGTTCTCTGTGAAAACCTGATCAAACTCTCCATGACTGCAGCGCTACTAGGATATGAGATGGTTGCCAGGAAAAGTCGCAAGTGGAGAAGCACGCTGATGCGTCACACATCAGGGTGTAATTGAAAGAGTGGAAAATACCTGCAAATGAGATTGCAGTGGAGAAAAAGAGGCAAATGCTGATCATTGATCTTCAATGTAAAGCAATCATGTGAAAGTACTACAGCCTACCCAGTGAGGGTTATGGTGGTGGTTTGTTCTCTGTAACTTTTGGCTGGTGCACTAAACACTCAGAGGACTGGTCAAAAAGAGCCACAAAGAACTTTATTTGCCTTTTGGTATGTCACCTGCACAGAAAATATGTCAGAAGAAAGAGCAGAGAGACTAATAGAATGACTAGAAGGAGTCAGAAGAAGAGCAAGTAAACTAATCTGATATTAAAAAATGGATGGAAAAGACATAATCTAAATAATGTCAAGTGGTAGGGCAACCAAAAATAGCTTTACCAAATGGGCTGAACACTGCCTTAAGAATCATAATTCTCCTTTCTTGGAAAACATTATGAAATAAAGCTTCAAGCAGGAGATCACTGCCGCTGTAAAACAGCGGTCCATATTGAGCGTACTGATGCCAAATGAGCAGTCATAGTCACGTGGAATAGGGATGGTGTGCCCTTATTGCTCTTCCATCAGTAAAGTATGACTGTGGTGTGACATTTGACATACACCAAATCCTTATGGAATGCTCTCCGTGCATCTCTGGCTTTTGCAGTGTGGAGATTTCAGTGTGTGATACCAAAGCCAGTAAAGTATGACCTGCAACCGAGGGGAAAAAAAAAAAGTCAAGAGACAAATCACAGTAATACTGGCCACTCATGCAACGTTATGTGTGGGTAAAGAGCAAAAGAAGGTATGAGACGTGAACAATATTACAACACTTTTCCAACGCTTTGCCTGCAGAGAGACTGGCAGAAGTAGCAAGTGGAAGAGAAACATTGCATATTAATAATAGAGGACGAGGAGAAGGCAGTTTGCGCGAAGGCAAATAATTTCCTTGATTAATGGAGACATCTGGAGTAAAACAGAAAATCTGACCGCTGAGAACAGACTGGTGATGAAATGAAGGAAATGACATGTTTTCAAATAAAATACTTCATGATTGTGAGAAGACCCTTTGACATGATAATCTTGGCCTGATGCTATGGTAAAGAACTGCCAAGAAATACGCCCAACAGAAAGAACAAACTAAGAGAAAACAATACTCTCTCTGTTTGCTTTCTGTGCTCTGTCTCTTATTCTTGCACTAGGTGCTCAGGGCATTGGCCAAAAAGATCACTTTTAGCACCCAAATGTCAAGACTGCCCCATGCAAAGGAGGATGCTTGTAGCACTAAAATACTCGTTTCAGGGCAAGATGTGCTCTATGAGTATGGTAGCAACGGCAACATGTATTTATACCTGGAAAAAGAAAGGACAATGGTACATTTAATTATGTTGTTAGAAAGGAGTACTGGTATTCATAGTTCTTAATTCATAATGAGATAGTTGATGTCCTGTTGTTTTAAGAAAAGCAAGGGAATAACTTGGCAATACTTCTAACTGCTCACTGTGTATGTGGGTGTGTTGGAAAAAAAAGGTACTGAGAACACTATGTAATTGCTTAAAATGTCTCTTGAACCTCTCCAACTTAGCGCACATTGTCCTGTGTGGATTTCCTGTGTTGTGAGTGATCCCAAGAAAAAGAGTACTCTTGCTGCCTGAATTGCCCTCTACTCCTTTACTCAGCCTCCTTTCTGCCACACGCACCTTGCTCTGACCACAAGTGACAAAAGCTCCTTTGCTAAGGACACTAGATAATGCATCAGAGAAACTGTTGTGGAAATGGAGTTCACAGGCTTTGGGGTGCGAAATGCCTTCAGGAGAAGGATTATTTTCTTTTGCCTAGGTTTAATACATTAGCTGTAAGAATGGCAAGAGAGTGGGCACAGCTGAAGAACAAACTTGGAGTACAATCAGATGCGGTTGCCTTTAGGTAAAAAAAAGGAGCAGGATTGTTTTCCAGGTCAACTTCTTCATTGTGCTATTTCTTATCCAATGTAATACACAGCACATTGGAAATCTTCTGGGCAATTAAAAAATCTATCACAGCTAAGCTTGGATGCTAATGACTGGGAAACTTTCTACACAGAGCATGAGGAGGGAGTTCATGACATATAAAGCCACTGATCTCTTGTTAGAACTAAAACCTTTAGGTATATAGGACCTACCAAAACTACTTTCAAACCTCAGCCTTCCCCAACTGTAATAAGATTAGAGTCAGACATACAATTAAGATGTCTGTTTCTGATTATCGTGATCTTCTGGGAAGAGAGCTAATGAAACATTCAGAGGAAATGCTTGAGAGCCATCTTGCCAATAGCTGAGCAGGTGAGATATTTTAAAACGCAACTATACTTATGTAAAGGCTCAAGATTAAATTTCATTCTGAGGACATAAGTAGTATAAAATGCAATACAGGCATTTTTGCACAAATTAAAGATTTTGTTTTTATATCTCGCTGGAGATCAAGAATTTTAAGAAGCAGATTAAAAGAAAAAAATATTGTTGGTCATTTTATAGGTCTAATTGTAACTTGTTTGTGTTTTTGATTATGTCAATATTACATTGTGAATGAGCTCTTATTTGAGATTATGGTTCTCTATTTGATCAGTTTCCAAACCCATGCTTAATATGTTCTAAACTGACAGTCAAATGGACAATATAGAAAGCTATTTTAAGAACAATGGGTGTAGTAAACATCGTTCTTAATACTACAGTAGAAAGCAAACATACAACAGTCTTGCCATGAACTAAAGGATGTAACAAATTTTGGAAAATAGTCTCTGATAAGAAAAGATTTTCTTCTTTCTCGTTGAAGAAAACCACTTCTGTATTCCTGGATAGTGTCCATACCTAAACAATGCCTATCACATACCTTAAATAAACTTTTAATGTTGTCTTAGAACAAGAAATCAGAAAATTTAGAAAAAAGGTTTATTTCTCCTCATAACAGAGTGAAATAGGAAACTAACACAACAGGATGTGATAAGGGTGCCAAGTAGTGAGGAACAGGAACTGAAATCTGTATGTCTTATGTTGTTTATTGAATTATTTTGTCAAAAGTGTTACTACTACTAGGAGCAGATTTGATGAGAACTGTAGTTTAATTTTATTGTAAAAAGCTGGTTTGGCCCTTAAATGTCTCAAAAAATTCCCTCCGATACCACTTGCAGTGCAAGGCGTAGATACAGCGTAGTGTGGCATGCGGGCTTTTGAAAATGTGGTTGTAGGACAGCTGAATTCCCCTAAAACCCCAGTCTTTTAGGACCCTGATGTAGCGGTCAGGGTATTAAGACTGATTCCATAATTGGTGTCATAATAATTAGAAGCATGTCATTAGCTATCAGTCTTCCAAAGAGTACAGGTGGGGACGTACCTGTGAATACTATCTGGTTTTGTGCGTGCTCTTATGCCATGAAGTGCAGCTATGGTTGTGCAACCCTCTTTCTTTTATTCATACCAGGGCAGGCCTTGGTCCTCAAAATAAACAAGAATCAATACTGCGTCGTTCATCAACTGATGGTCAGCTCTCCAACATCTTTGGCCCCTAATGCTGAACTTCCTTGCACCGTTGTTTGCATTTATGCAATATTTTGTAACTTCTAAATTCTAGCTCCCCTGACTGCTTCACTACTGTTTGTTTTTTTTTCTTGCACTTGTCTCTAGCTAATATTGCAATATGGTCTCTCTGTCCTTTTCCCATCACTGCCGTTGGTATGATGTAAGCAAGCTTTGATGGAGCAATGTACACCGCTATAGCAGTTACAGTTGAGATTGTTTATTTTTTCCCTTTGAGGTCATCTGATGTATTTCTTAGTAGTGAAGGTTTAGTAGGAAAAAAATGAATGAGAAAGAATTAAAAAGAGAGAGTTTTAGAAAAGAAGAACTTTAGAAAAGATCTACCTCACAGGAAGCTGCTAAGTGCTCACGTGAAGGTTGAAGGCAATAACATGACCTTTGTATAGACAAATCTCAGAGATACTTCATCCTTACTTTCATTTCTGAAGGAGAATTTTTGAAGACTCTGCACTTTTCTATTAAAAGAACTCATGATCTGCCATAATTTGATGATATTTAAGATGAGTTTTTCTCTTTAATGACACAGAAGTAATTTTCCTGGGGTAAAGCCGGATGTGAACTGACTTTGTGACAGTTGAGGAGACCCTGTTCAGGAGAGTGCTGGCTACAGTCCCTGCTCTGCCATCTGGTTCCAGCCTTTCAGCTTCCCCAGGCATCAGCACTTCTGGGACCTGATGTAACCACAGCTCCTGGGGCAGTTAGTTTCAGCCACAAGACTCCCTTTGCTTCCAGGAGCAAAGAAAAACGCCTGAGTTTGCTTTCTGAATATGCTGAACATGAATTATATGAAAGCTGGCTGGCCCCCAAGGCTGTTATATGTCTGTGCCACCTCCACCCAGGCTGCCTTCAGACACCATCATTCTGATCACAAAGGCCGTAGCAGTGGCAACAGCAGCTGGGGGGACTCTGACATATTTGCTTCCACAGGTACCCCAATCATCCCCTGTCTTGTTAAGGGTCTGTATTTGCCGTGGTGAGTTCACAGAGGCCAAAAAGACCATTAAACAAACCTGCTATTTTGACTCCTGTAAGTCACCAGAGTCAAAGGGCCGTGAGCTTTCCAGCAAATGCTTGGCTAGAGCATCACCTCCAGAAAAACCTCCAAGTTTAACCTACAACCCCCAGGAGAAGCAGACCCACATGGTGCTTTATGTTAGTGTGTGGTTCGTTCTCAGAGCTCATTGTTCTTACTCTTAACAACTTCTTCACTCTTCCTTGGCACTGGCCTGGATTTGCTTCCAGTCTTCGGCTTCCCTTCTCATTTCTGTGCTGGAGTGAAGAGCGATGTTGGACTTGCCACTTCCTCTCTACTCTCCCTTAGCCAGACATCTGATAGCCTTTGTGCCACAGCATAGCTCTGAAGTATGTTTCTGTTGCTGTGAACACTGTCCTTTCACTATGTTTCTTGCTCTTCTGCAGTCTGATGAATTATTATCATGATCTACTGTTCTTCACCTGTACAGCATTGCAGCTAGTGGTGGAATAGAACCTAAATTGAAAGCCGGTACAATGAATAAAAAGACTGATGGGCTTAAAGGCACTGAATCCTTTACCTCTGCTCCATACCAGAAGCTATATATCAGATGAAATTTAAGCCTATGAACACTTCTTTCTCTTCTTAGCAGAACATTGAAAATGCTGGTTTTGTTGCACTGATGTTAACACACTGTTTCTTCCCAAAATGTTACGTAGAAAATACAGAAAGAAGAACAGAAAGGCAGGCAGACATACAAAACTCTGGTAAACCCATCTTTAAGACCAGATGACTTGTATAAACAAACTCAGATTAAGCTCCAGTTTAAACATTCTTCTAATCACCAGAGCCCACTTTGTAAGTTGTTTGGCTTGTTCTCACTTAATGGAAAAATCAATTTTCTGCTGTATGTCAGTAGGAACTGATCTTGTGAGAAGAAAGATGGGCAGAGTTCATGCCTTCCTCCGTCATCTTTGCATTTGTACTATGCCTAAGAAAAAAAATCCTGCTACAGTTGTACTTGTGGTTGTTCCCAATTTTACTATTAAAAAATGCAAATAACTTGCTCTCTTCACTAGTAGATCAGTTCTAGAAGGGTCTTAAGTATGTATATTTGAAATGTTCTTGTCTGTACAGGAAGTTTTAAGTGTGCTAGTTTGTAACAGCTAATGTTAACTCTAAGTGGAAACAAGGAAATATTGCCTTTGTAAAGACAAATAGTTATTTCATTATCGAAAGCGCTGTGCAGTCATTCAGCCTTTGAGGTCTCGGGTTTCTGAGACAACTCGCATCAGATGATTTAAGATCCTATTCCAAATATTTAGGAAATTACAGGCTTAGTTTTCTACAGCACTTGTTAAGAGTTGTTTCTCCCTAGTGTGAATGAGGAGTTGTGATCCGTTTTATTCTCCTCTTTAAATGTGTTTTTATTAGCAGGATCTGTCCAAGTGTGCCACTCTGCCACAAATAGGATTAACATTCTGACTGCTCCTGCTGTACCTCAGCTGGGGTGCAGAAACGTGCATTCCTCTTTCTCCACGCGTGCATGCTTTGTATGTGCATGTGTTCGGCACACGGGGAGACTGCAAGTAAAGGACTGCTGACGTGCGTGCAGCCGTGTCCCTCGTCCGTCCTTCCTCTCAAAAACCTTGCAGTTTTGTTAGAAGAAAAAAGGCTGCTAAGCCATGTTTGGACCTTCTCTGAGTGACCGTTTTAGGGACTGACATATCTCCTCTCAGCGGTGGTCTTGTTGCCTTATTCTGGTCAGTTCTGCTTCATTCCTGAAAGTAGGACAGCCTCGTGTGGAAAGTAGGACAGCTTTTTGTTTGTGCTGTTGTTCCCTGAAGAGCCCTTGTATTTGTTTAAGGTCTGTTGCTAGAATTTAGCGTGTTTTGGCTGCGGGAGATAAAACAACAGATGGTTGAGGAGTTCCTGGGAGCGGTTCACAAGGCAGCTTGTCTATAAACTAGGGGAAAGGTTGGGGTTAGTTTTTCTTGCCCTAGTGGTTTTCACCCCCACTCAGGGTATAATATATTATCCATCCTCGGTCGAAAGGAGCATTGCACTTACAGCTCATAAGAGAATTGCTCTCGAGAAAAATGTTGGGTTTGTTTTTAGAGTTTTATTTATTTTTGTTTTTCAAACGGACCAGGTTGTGCACCGATTATATCTTAGCAGAGGGAAGGAATCCCAGTTCTCATGCAAGTTGCTCATATGTCTATGCGGCAGACGCAATCCACATTGCGCTCTGCTTTCAGAATCCCAGGGCTACGGCAAGGGAAATGCACATATCTATCCCTGTGTGCACGAGGCCAGCATGGATCCACAAGAAAGTTGAGATGACAGTTTGTTAAAACACTGCATCTTTCTCTTGACGATTAGCTTCATGAGAACTTCCACTCATGAGCACAGGAGGTTAGAAAAGAAAGCAGTGGGAATGAAAACCACAAGAATACACTGGCGACACAACACACTTCACTGAGGTATTCAAAATTCAGTAGATGTTTATCTCTTTGTTCACTACATACCATATAGAGATTTTCAGTTGGATTTTAATTTGCTGGCATAAAAATTGTGAGACAATACACAGTAAGAGTGTCCAGTTTCCCTATTCATGCTCATTTTACCACCTAAACACCTGTTTTTCCACCCAGGGCCATGCAAGGTTTTCCTGGAATCACAGTTGGAAGGGTCTCAGTGGAGCATGCATGTGTAGCGACTTCCTCTGCCCGCGCTCACACGCGTACGGCTGCTTCGCTGTGACTCGCTTGTACTCCCCATGCCTGTCCACCCACACAACCACAAAAGCAGAAGAGGCTGTGAAAACACAGACGAAAATGCTGTAGTACCTACTCTGTGACACAATGGAAAATGTTGTGCAAAATATCGCACACTTCTATATAAGTACAGCCGCTGGTTGCAAGGATCTGAGGAAGTGTCCAAATGCCCAATTCATTCATTGTAAGACTGATGTGATGGAGAGCGTCCGTTCTTAGAGGAAATGTTTCTAGCTTTGTCCGCAGTGGAAATCATTGAAGAATATTTGAGATATTTGTGTCCCTGAAACTTCTGCTGTTTAGACCACGTATATAAAATCTATGACATGTATTACAAGTGTTTCTAACTTTACTACCTCCTTGGGATTAATCAAGGCATTACTATCTTCCTTTCTAAATAAGACTCCATGCCAATAACTGTTTTTCCAGCCAGCTACAGACTTCAGTAAGTTGTCTGGACTGTTTATATCCCCATGGCTCCTAGATGTTTTCATTCCTTTATTACCCCCTAGCAGCATGTTTTAATTTTCACTGAGAATCTTATCTTTGGTTCATGTCTGTGATTGTGGTTTGGTGTGAAGCCAGTCCGGTATGGTCTTGCCCAAGCAGAAGATATCCATCTGGCATTCTTCTTGTTCCCACTGGAGGGAAAAAATCTTTGGAAAGTCATTAAAAGGAAAGTGAGTCCTACAGGGGAGGGTATCTGCTGCTCTAGTATCATGGCCCTGAACATTTTCTGTCTGAGTCATATTCTGTAGGAAAGATTAACTTTCTGTTGACCAGTGTCAGCCTGAGAAAGTGTCTAAAAAGCTTGTTATGAGCATGCTGTGGAAGTTGGTGGTGTTTCCCTGGGTTTGTGCAATACGATGAGGTCCAGCTATTGCATACATGGTTGGCTATATGGCTGGGCTGCCTTTGAAGCTGTGTTCAGAGATAGGCAGCGTTATTACTCTGCCGAGGGGAGTGTAGCATCATGAGAAGAGTGAGGTCTGGTGAGGCTGGTCACTGATTGCACTCAGCAATAGGCTTTGCCAAGAAGGAGAGGAACTTCGAGCCAGGGCCAAGGCTGCAAGGTGAATGAGTCTGGGGCCAACGTCTAGAAGGTGCCAACAGAACTCAGTCTCCTCCCAGCTGGCAATAGTATTGTTTTGAGCATAGTCTGCATGGCCTTTCCTCAAGTAGTGGACAGAGTCATCTCTAACTGTTACCCAGTAAAATAATAGCGTGGCTGTAATTTAACAAGGTTGTTTTGGTCCTGCATCTGTCTCTCATCTGTTGTCAGACTGGATGTGAATTGAGGTTGCTCAGAACACGAGTGTAGTGTACAGATGGGATTGTACTGGTTACACTGGTTTTATTTTCTGTTTTCCTGTCAGCTCTCAGGAGATTACATCTTCTGATTACTATCCTATTTCTATTCAGATGTGAAAAACCTTTCAAATACACCTTTAGAAACAAGATAAATACTTTCAAGTGTGTTGATACCCCCCCACCCCTTAATTCACAGAGACTCAAAATAGAGCTTTAAACTTGTGGACTGAGAAATCCTGCTCCTTTCTCAGATTCACAATCCTGTTTGGTCTTTTCAAAATGAGAAACACTTAGTTACTCTTAGTTATAAATAAACACTGTTTAGATAAGTGCTTAAAAATACTAAAAAGAAAAATATTTTTATATCCTAGTGTTCATGTAAAAGTCCTGATGGGTACTGCTGGTGGTTTCCATCTTCCAGGCAAGTAGGTCTTATAACCGAGTACATACAGGGTTCAGTGGGGATAACCCATTAAGGTATTTACAGACTCAAGACCTCAACGGTCTACTAAATCACTACGAAGTGTAGCATATACAGTCTTTCTGTATATCTAATGAAATAACATTTTAACCCACCCCCCTTATCCTTATAGCAAAAAAAGACAATAGTATGGTTGTGGAAGGAAAACAATGTGGGTTTTATAACAGCACCATGAAAGAAACATGAATAAGCAAAGTTGCATTCTAGATCTGAGCCAAGGCCATTAAGGGTCAACAAGATTTTATTTCATTAAGCTCTGGACCAGGATGTAATACTGAAATTCCTCAAAAATTTAATAAATTTTGGATAGCCCCTGATCTGAGAGGCAGTCTTTTTTAGTTAACAGAGGCTACAGTCCTTACCTATCTACCATAAAACTGTACTTGCCAATGTTAATTGAGCTGTTCCCTTAGTGCTGGGGGAATTATTAGTCCAAGCAAGGGAAGTCTGTTAGGTGTGTATTTCAAGCATGCCAGTAAGACAGTGATAGCAAACACAATTCTATTATATTAGAAATGTTTACCATGTTCTTGAAAGGTGCAAGGATGTTTTTATAGTGACTGTGGTAGAAATAGATACTGAAGCTTAGTCGTGATTGTGCCCAAACAAGTGCTGTCTGCTTGTGATTTAACTAAATAAAAATGTGACCTCATTGTCTTTTCTCCACTTTGAAAAATTAAAATAAGCATATTTTGTTTGTTGAGGGAAGAGTTCCAAATGGTTTAACAGCATTTTTATTGTAACCCAAGCTAAGGGTAGTGATGATGAACCTATTTTGCAATTTACATGTTAAGTCGTTATTAGATGTGATTCTGGGAAAAGACTTATTCTCAAACAAAAAAATTCTGGGAATGCAGGAAATGTGAAACAATCCTGTCTAGTGACTGAATTTCTCTTAGAAGCTTTATGTGTAATTGGAAAGTGTATATGTTTATAATAGTTGGTTTATTACTATTGAATGGAGATGGCAGAGACATCTTTGGCTCTTTTGGACTGAGGATAATACTAAGAAGTTCCAGTTCAGGTGAGAAAAATTTTAAAAGCCCCAGACCAAGGAAGTTAGAGGACCTGAGCTACCAGGATCTGATCCTACTATGGTGCTAAAGTACATACACAAACCAGGGTATGCATTGTTCTTCAGTAGTAAGACTAGGAGGATGATGGGAATAGCTGTGTGTTTAACCAGAAAAACTAAGGCCATAAGTGAGACATAGTCCACTCTGTTGGCTCTAGACCCTTAGCCCATATGGCTGAGCAGCCACTCAGGTGCTGTCTTACAGAGGCAGCTTCCAACTAGGCCACTGAAGTCATGGCAATCCATTTTATCCACAACTAAACTGCTCCTTAGATGTCCCAAATTATAAGTCCAAGTTTGGCCTCAAATATGTGACAGCTATAGATACAATAAACAGGCACCTAGGTGTCTGGAGGACTCTTACACATACCTTAAACCCTGTGACTGGTCGCCTCTGAACAGATGATGTGTTGCTTCCCATGATTATCATGTTCTGGATGCTACGTTCTTTGTATGGTGAAGGCCTTTGTCTTTTCAAAGAGAAAAATACACAGTTGGCTACAGTGTCAGCTAGGTTTTAATGCTGTGTGGGGCATTGATGCCATTAGACACCGTCGTCTTATTGTGGGCAAGATCGAGCAACCCTCTTCTCTCAATTTGGGAAATGAAGGTGGATCAGTATTTTTTGTAATTTGGCATTTCTGGGACATCTGTAATTTGAAAAAAAAAAGACAAACAACCAAAGCAACCTCAAAATCATGTGTCAAAATTTGACATTTTTGTCAAAGAATACCTTGACTGATGAAGATGGTGTTTCTGACATTACTGACTTGACCAATATATTTTACGCAAATTATGGTTATTTTTTAGCTGTTGTTACCCTGAATCTATCCCTCTTTTTTTGCTAACTCTGGTGAGTACCTGCTCCCTCATTTGGTCATTTGCCTTCTCTTTTTATCCCTCTTCTCCCCTTAATTTTTTCTAAGGAAATGAAGACTTTGTAATCTGGTCCTCCAAGCACATCCTAGCATGGTAAGCAGCAATGGCTTTTTCTATGAAAATCTTTACCAGTTCTTCATAGAAAAAAGCAAGATCACATAAATAGCCCTTTTTCACTCCAGAGACAGGAACACAAAAGGAATGTGACTGGTTATTCAAAAGTACGTGCTTAAATATGTAATTATTCAAAAATTGTATTACAGTAATTGACAAAACAAAGTAAATGTTTAATACTGTTTTTTAAAATTTACCTTCAGCTATGTAATTTTTCCAGTTAATAACCTCTTAGTGTTATTTTGTGCCCATGCTGTTCCAGAGTACTGCTGTGATAGTGTTTATCTGTTTCTTGATCCGAGGACCAAGTGTCAGCAACTTCTGCTGAAGTCAGCGTGAATGGATGCTGCTCGTTCTTTCTAAGAATCAGAATCCCAGCTCTGTGAGGATGGGCTTCTCCAACAAATAGTGTTGTAATAGCAGTAAACAATTTATTAATGCTTTTACTTGCATGGGTGGTTTATAGTCGTTTTAATATCAGAGAGCGGTTTCTGGTTTCAAAGAACTGTTATTAGGATTCCCTATTTCTCTTAAAAGCATTGAAATTCTTGAAGAAATGGGTGCTGTAAACTGATAAATACACAAGGCACACTACTGCCTGAATGTTTTCACTTTTTAGTTCATACGATTAATGTGCTAAAACCAGAAATACAGCCAGATGCCTGTGGCATGCAGACTCTGTGGTTGCATGTGTGCCATTTTAAAGTCACTTAGCATTAATCTGCAACAGACTTGTGCCAACAACTTTGTCTAGGCCTTCCCACAGCTATAAGGAAGTCCAGATCTGGATCCTAGTGCAATATTCTGATTTTAATTTGTGCAAGACAGATCCCAGGTTTCCAACATTAGCCATTTACTCTCTCTCATCCTTGTAGGTCCTCCGCTTCAAACTCTGGGTAGGTTCAGGTCCAGACCCACCCTTTGAGTGCTCACTGTTTTGACCGGAGAGAGGCACTGCAGAGGCTGCTGCCCACACCAAGGCAGGGGGCTGAGAGGCTTGAAGAATGGGGAATTAAATTGGGTCTGCCTTGTGAAAGAAAACATTGTCACCCTGGAGAACAAAATGGGCCTCAGCTGGGAAGGACCTACTCACCAAGCTTTGAGCATAAGTAACGTGGGGAAGCAGTTGATTTTCTGAGTACTTTAAACAGGAAGGAAACCACTTGTTGCCCGTTAAAACAAGGTCACCCACAAGCACCCAGAGGAGCAGCCTCCCCAGCACTGCCGGTGGACATGCCAGCCCATGGGGTGGAGCAGGGAAGAGGCAGGAAGGGCCCAGAGCTAGGAGAAAAGGGCTTGCAAGCTTGATGTCTGGAAAAGAGGCTCTCATATTCTCTCTTTTCTGCATAGAAAAATACGGCAGTGGAATTAGTTTGAGAGCAAATATGCTGGTTCTAACATGTACAAAGATATTTGTAACTTTGGCCCAATGGAGTGTATCAGAGAGAGAATGCCAGGGGTGACATCCACGGCCTGTAGAAGGCCACAGAGGGCATGAAGCAGCCACTTCCACCAGGTCTCTTTCAGGCCTTGGGTCTGGAGGAGATCAGGGGACAGGCTGAGATTAATTTTGTGATGTGCTTGGTATTTGCAAGTGACAGTCTCTGGTATGAGGGAGCATGGCAGACAGCACTGTTTCCTGAAACCTGATGGTGTCTACAGACACACAAAACCCCCAGAATTAATAAAAATGCAAGTACAAAAAAAGTACAAGCTCAAATGTGCATAAGGCTAATTGGACCTGTACATGTCACTCCAGAGAGATCCTGCAAAAGAAAAATGAGGAAAAGAGGACTGTGTGCTGTGGCTCTGGTGCCGCTCCCACACTTGCCAACCCCAAACCCGGCTGTCGGTGGATGAGGCTGTATGCAGCACTTTAAAACCCCAGTGATGAGGAACATGCAGGTATGTCAGGGTTTTGTGTTTGGCATCACAAAAGTAGTCTTTCCGTGTTTTTGTTGACATGGCCAGGAAAGGCATGGACTGATAGAAAGACTAGCATAAAAAAAGCTTCCATTATCTACAGCCCCAGATTTTGAATTGCTGTGCCACAGAGCTGGCATTGGCACTGGCAGGGAAACGAGTGTGCGTGTGTCAGACACTGCATTGCACAATGTTACCATAGTTTCAGTATAGGCAAGGATTTTTCCAACAGGCATAATTAAAAAATAGTCTGACAAACTAATTCTTGTTGCATTGAACTCTGAAATTGTGGTAATGTGGAAAAAAAATATTCAGCAGTTCCTGGTGAGAAATACTAGCTCTTGGAATGGAGGTGGTTGCAGTGGGTCTTGTATATCATTTAAAGCATGTATACACTTAAAAACTGTTATACAAGCAACTACTTCTATATTGAAAATATAAATCAGAAAGCCCAATTTTATTTAACTTTATAGAAAACATTGACATGTATAGAATCAGTTTTCTACTCCCTGATGATATATACTCGATAAGGAGGCTTTTTTTTGCAGTGGGAATCTCCAAAAATTCTGGGCCAACGATACTGCTTGCGTACTGGCATTTCCCCCAAGAACCAAAAGGCTGTGCATTATACAAAGAAAAGTGACAGCAGAGAAATAGGATTAAAAAAATGTTCTCCAAGTCTTTTGTATAAAAGAAGGATTTAGATTTTTTGCCTTGTTTGCTTTTGGCTGTTTTGTGGGAGGCTCAAGGATTGTGCGTAAAACAGTTCAGGGCTAATATATGGCAGGGAAAGAACTAAAACCGGTATATTGTGTGAGAACCTAGACGTCTTTTAGTAAATAGTTCTGCGTTAAAAGACTATTTTTTTGATTTCTAGCTGAGCTTTTAAGGTTAGCTGTAACGTATTAGAAGGGAGGCAGCTCTGTGTGCATATCACAGCGTAGCAGCTGTAAGATATGTTTCTACTGCATGTGCTGTTTCCTTGTTAAAGCCAGTGAGGAAGAATTAACTCAGTCAACCCATGGTTTTGTAACATGTTTTTTGCTGACCCTAAGGCTTGTCAGGTATGCTCGCCTTTTGCAGCATTATCAAAAGGGAAAGGACACTGGTTTTTGCCCTCAGGCAGATGTGTCTCAAGATGATTCTGCATTAAAAAATTGCTTTGCATAATTGTCTGAGTGCTTGAAGTTGTCTGCTGAGGATAATAATATGTACTGGATTAGATTTATTTGGCATTAGCTTTTGATTTAGATTCCCCAGGAGGACAGGTCTGAAGTGTTACTTGCCGTGGAGGTTGCGTCAGTGTTTGCTGGCGGGCTGGCTGCTCTGCGCAGGGGAATCGCTCCCTGTCTGCAGGCTCTTCCTTCATTAAATGATCCACCCAACACATGTTGTTCTTTGTTACTCAGAGCTCCTCAGGGCCCGAGAAGCTCATAAAACAGTTACAAAGGCTTTGTATTCCCAACGCAGCTGAAAGGCCTAGGTAACCACTTCAGAAGTAATGGGTTTGTGCTCTGGAGATAAACACCCAGCTGTCACTTCATTGCGGTTACTGTACTTCATGCAAAGGTTTCATTTTCTACGCCGAATCCCACGCTTCAGCCTGTGCCTGGTGTGCCGCTTACACCTGCCCCCGGACCAAACCCTGCTGTGCCAGCTGGGCACATCCGAGCGGAGGGTTTGGCTGCCCAAAGGTGGGCAGCTGTGCCAGGGTGGATGCCCCTGGGTATCTGAGACAGATCTTGGGGCGACACGGTGTGGACCTAGGGGAAGTCTGTGCCTGCCTGGAGACCGAGGTGTCTTCCATGACATGAAAGCGTTCAGGCAACTGTATTATTATCCTCACTTCCAGTAGTTGAAATGGCTTTATCTGAAAGTAGCCCAATCCTCCTTGCTATGGAGAAGAACCACTCCAGACAGTCTCTTGGCCCTGCATAACAGGAACAGTAGTATTTTATGTTCATTTAAGCTGAAACTTGGGATCGGGACTCCTCATTAAAGCTCTGAGCAATGCATTTGTGTGGGAGAGAGAGAGGAGAGCCAGAAAGACAGTGTGGCTCATGTCAACTTCGTCATCCTGTTGCTCAAGAGGAAAATTGCTTAGGGAAAAAAGAACTCTCTGACCCAAATTTTAGAGCATTGTAAGTGGGTTTAGAAAGATGCTTGCCCGCGGTGGGGGTCCCGGGGAGAAGCCACTAGAAGCATTTACCTCCGTGCGTGAGAGCAAGCATAAGATTAATTAATGTTAAGGGGAAAAAAAAAAAAAATCCTACCCGCAGTTCACTTCAATTCACTGCGACTTTAATTCTGCAGCTGGCGGAGCTCGGCTTCCCCCTCCTGGGCACAGGGCGAATGGGCAGGAGCCGGCAGAAGCTTTTCCTCCCCCCTTGTCTCTAACACTTTGAAAATGGGACTGTGGGGACATCTGGCTTTGTACTCCTGAGGTGCTTGTGCAAGGCAGGATGATATGGCAAAGCAAGCCTGTTCCAGTAGGATGAAATCTGATACAGCAATGTTTTTATCTCTGTTTAAAAATCAGTATTAGGGTCCGGTCATCAAAACCCACGGTTCATGTTTTGAAATGATCTCTGGGAACAACCTTCCTCATTCTGGTGCTGTGCACAGGAGCACTATGGAAGTTATGTTCTGGGTCACAAGAAAATACCTGTTTTCTTCTTTAACTTGAAAAAGCTCTTTAAAGGGTTGCAAAACAGGTGATGGAAAGTTCAAGGCTAATCAATCTCAATTCCCTTTTTAGAAGAAAGAGTGCAAGATCTGTTTTGAAAACAAAGACATGTCTTACAAAGATATGGACAAAGGAAGACCATGTAGGATTGATCTGGTTCAGTAACAGCATCACCCCTTTCAGTTAATCTATCAGAAGAGAAAGGAGCTTTCTTACAGGTGCCTGAGCATAGCAGCCCTTCAGCTGTGCATCCTATTTCATATTCCTCTTTAGTAGCCTGTGGGTGATCAAGCGCAGATACATGAAACATAGCCAGTTACTCATAGCTTTAACTCTTGCAGCAGCGCCAAGGGCATCCAACCACTTGAAGCAGTAGCACCTGTTCATATGAAGCAGCATTTCAGTGTTGTACAGGCCCATTTCCATGAGTGGGTCAATGTAATTTTTTTCTCCTCCCCTTTTTAAAATCAAACCCAAGAGAATCACCCTTTTCTCTCAGATTTGTTTTTTTTCCAACTGAATATGCTGGTCCATTTCTCACCTTTGATAAAGTGCAGGACTTTAAACGAACACAAGTTCAGGAAGATTAAAGAAAGGAAATACTATTTGTTTATGAAAAGGTCAATATACGGTAGGCCTGGAGGCACAAGGATGTTTGTACTTTCATCAATAGAAGCAATGCTACGTATGTCCATAAATCGACTCGCACGTTTCATCTTATTTCCAAAGACAGCTTCTAGGAAAGTAAGGAAAAGAGCTCTGACTGACTCACTGGGCTAGGGCTCAAATGTATTGAGAAAAAATACCATTTCTTTGGGGTCAAGGAGGCAGGTGTTTTTTTTTTTTTTTTTTTTTTTTTGGGAAAGAGAAAGTAATATTTCAGCAAGGCAGTAAAGGCTGCACCCCCATGTAGGGCATCTGAGGAGATTAATGGTCCTCAAAATCAGGCAGTTTGCCTACTGGGGAGAAGGAAAAAACATTCGGTGGTTTTCCCTGGACATTGATGGGATGTTAGGCTGATCTTCATGTTCATCCCCACAACCTTTCCCTAGGCTGGATCTTCCCTCCTGTGGAAGGACAGCCTGTGCTAAAGAAAGGTTGTTAAGGTGGGATGTTGCTGTGCTTGGCAAAAGGCAGCATGGTACACAGCACCCTCGTTCCCCCCTCTTCAGTGTCTTAGAAGACATATTTCTAAAACTGCAGACTTTTCTGGAACAATAGAAAGGCTCTAATGTTGGAAGAGCTCAGTGTTACACAAGGATATCTGGTGAGAAGTGCTTGTTATTGTTAAGCAGTGCAAATCACTGACTGTCTAATGCAAACCATCCTAAACAGTCAGGTGTGGAAATATCTGCTTCTAGATACATCGCCTTTAGCACTGCTCCCAGGACCTTAATTTTCTAATATTACCTGCTAATTGCCCCATCCAACATCCAAGTCTGCGTGATTTGTTTTTAAGAGCAGGATGTTCAACTTGCAGCTATGACTGGGGAAAAAATCCACACACATTAAATGCTATTAACCAGACAAATTTCCGCTTGGATTCAGATTCTTTCTGATTCACACCACCACGTATTTTAAGGGCCAGGTATAGCATGCTCATGAGTGAAAGGAGCCACAGGCAGCGGTGACGGATCACCTCAGTCTCCATCCTTTGCCAGAGTGCCTGTTCTGAAGATGCCAGCTAACACCTCTGTTGCTGAGAGCTTTTCACAAAGTATTGCATTTCTTCATTAGCTGCTGAAAATGGCATCTGATTAATTTCAACAAGGAATTTCCAGATGGTATTAACTTTGAGGAACTGACAGCATGGAACAGGTTTAAAACTGATGGATCACATGTGAAAGTATCAGTGAGACTAACCATTATGACTGATGCTTTTTCTTACCAAACTTTTTCTTCTCTTTAATAATCCCCTATTTTTAGTTCCTTTTTCAAGTCATCAACAGAAATAAAGCATAACACTAGTGGGAGCCCTCGGCCGACTCAACAGCACTAGCAGCCCCATGTGCGTTCTGTGGGACGGAACCATCAGCAGCATTTAACTTTACCTCTTTCATTACCCTAGATTTTAACCCCCACTGTTGTCTGCTCAGAATCACTGGTCCTTTTTCCAGAGCAAGTGGGAAACTCTTGAATCCCTCCACCGTGCTGTCTTAGCCAAACAGTGTCCATCTATTTGCAGCGTGGCTCCCTACACCCATGCCTCCGTTATAAGAGGTTGAGGCATGAATCTCCCCAGACTATTCAGGCCACGAAGATGTACCTCAGGCAGACTCACTCTGCCTACACCACGCAGTAGGACCTGATCCATTTCCACTCTCCCAGAGGCTTTCCACTTTCCAAAAGGCTTTGAAAAGCCCCAGTTTCTTTCACCAGCCCAAGTCAGAGAGGTGATGCTGTGACTCCTCCAGCTCCTCCTTGCTGTTTGCAGGACTAGGACACTGCCTTCCAATGCAAAGGTGTGGGCTTCCCATGACATGGGATGTGCTGGAAGGGAAAAGAGGGCTTCTGGGCAGTTCTGTAATCCATTCCTGGTGAACACAGGCTTTCCCCACTAGTACCAACAGTGATGATGGAGAGAGATCCACTATGTATCTTTAAGGTAAGTTTTCCCCCTCAGAGACGTTTCCAGTTTACATAGGGGTGTGCAAGGGACTATACCATGTAGTGTAAATATAGATGAATATTACACACCTTATCGCTACCTGAAATGATCAAAACCATTTTCAAATGTCCCTGAACATTTGAAAAAATAAGGTGGTATTCGTTTATCTATTTGTATACTTAGAAACACTAAAAGCAACATGCACTGTAGTAGTCATCTGGTCACATCCTGTAACAGTAGAGCTATTGGAGTTTGTGTATTGCCTGATGTGTATACACTGCTTAAGTTTTAAGTAGTTAATGTAAAGGGGGTTTTAGCTCCTAGAAAAGAGAGATTGTTGGTGATCTGCAGAAAAACCATACACTTCTTTAGGCTTATTGAGTTATAGAAAAATGACTATGCTAATTTTATTGTAATTTTTTGCCTTACTGGAAGGTCCATACTCATGTCAGGATTTAATGCTGAAGATTTATTTTGGTGTCTTTTAGTCAGTACGGCAAACATTTACAATTTCAATCATCTAGGACGCACTTGATAAAAATATTTGTGAACTTGTGTGTGTTAACCGTCCTCCTAGTTTAAGGAATTTTTGGCATATATTTTCTGCCTGAAGGGCAAGTCATCTTCCCATACAATATTAGATTGTTAGTTCAGCAGTCCTGTCATTTATTTTTGACGCAATAGCTCTCTTTTGCCTTTGAAGTACGTTAGCTTTTCTGTCCCTTGATACAAATTTGTGACACTGCTAGTTGATATGAAACCAATTGTGGTTTGAAATAATATGGTTGCAGGTTTTTTGATGTTGTCTGGTTTGAATAAAATTATCCATGGCTGTCTTCACAGCTTCTGCTTCAGAAACATCACAAAATTCACATAATGAATGAGAAATTTAGTTGTTTGTCACTGTCATGATTTCCTCTCCAAAACCCAGGCATTATTCTCATTTATCAACTAAACCTTAATTAAATAAACCTCACATAACCCTATCTCAGCAAGGCTCTTATGAAACTTATTTTATGTTTTGAGACTCTCAGCTGAAATGTGCTCTGCAGCTGCCTAATGCTCCCCTTGTTTACTGAGCAAACTTTCTAAAATCCGCTGCCTGCTGCTTGCACTTCAGGGTTTTTCTTTTTGGTGTGGTAGGAAGAAGAATTAAATCCATCAAGTTCTGTATAATATCCTAGAAAAAGTGTTAGGTTTTGTGCTGGAGGGATCTGTCGTACTAGTAGAAACTATTAGTAATGATGTTGCAGAGTACTGAAAATAAGACTAAAGGTGAACATTCTAGTGGCATGAGAGAATACCTTCTTTCTATAGATTAAGAGATTAATGATTATTCGTGAGTGGAAAATGTATATATTGAGACCCTCAGGCTAATCTATGATCCAAACAAATACCTACAACCAGGAAACTGAGGCAGAAAGTAAATAATTTATTGCATCAATTCTATTTAAGATAACGTCTAACACATAGGGTGTTACAACATGACCTGTTATCTCCAGCCACTACTCTTACACACACACCCCAAAAAAAGTGGACAATTAACGGCAGTGGAGATACAGAAATATTAATCTAGGAATGGTATCACATCATGTATCATCTATCTTTATCAAGATAAGGAGGAACAAGGTTTGGGATTGGCAGAGACATCTAGAGCAAGGTGAATATCCGGATTACATGAAAATCTTAATGAAATCAGTGGGAAACTAGTGCTTCACTATGAGGAAACAACCTCATAATTTTGGACCTTTCACTTTGAAACAGATAGAAATACTTTACAGGCAAGAGTCAAAAAAATCTTTAGTGAAAACAGACCTGGCTTAGAGTTCACAGTCCTTTATTGATTTAAGCTCATACTAAAACAAAGCAGGGGATCAGAGAAAAGTTTAATGATGAGGGAGAGATCCTAGCAACTACTGAGTGCTAAACCAACAAATGAATCATTCTATTGATACAGCAAGTACGTGTGTGTTCTGCTGGAATGAGCGAGGTGTGTGGTTGTTCTCTGCTCCTCTTGTATCGATCGTAAATCAATAACGAGAAAATTTATAAGTGTTTAATGTGAATAGGTACTAAATTTTCAGAGGAATCTGAAACGGTGCTAGTGAACTCTTCTGTCAAACCAGAGATGGACCCTATATGAGAAAGAAATTCATTCTGACTTGAAATACATTTAATATATGGGGCTTTTGCTTTGATTTGACCTAGTGTGGAGTCAGGGGTGAGCAGCAAAGTTCAGGCCCACATTTGAACTTCCCCCAAACCTTTGGGAGCTAGAGTGGAGATCCCTTCTCCAGTAAGAAGTGTTGGCCAGACAGCGTATGACCCACCACTGACTGAATGATGGACAGCATGTTTGTACTGCAGCTGGGAGGCCCGATCGCAACAGGAGAATGCATTGGCACACTAACTTGACTAGGCTTGTTTAATAGTTCATAATAAGTGGGTCTTTCATTTGAACAGCCGTTTCATCCACCCAGCCACAGCTTCAATCCCTCTCCTCCCTGCTTGTATCTCACCCATCTCCCATGGCCTCTTTCCTGCTCTGCAACCCAGTGTGGGATGCAGGCGATGGGCCTGATCTGGAGCCCAGGGCAAGAGAAGTTAGACCTGAATAACTCTCATTGTGAAACTAGCTGTTGAATAAAAACTTTGATGTAAAACAGCTGGCTAGTGACTGATACTAAAATGTGAAAGAGGAAGTCCATTTGTGCAGGTGAATAGTTTCATAATGTATGTCCTGAAAGTTGGTCTAGCCTGTGTCTCAAAATGGACAGGAAAAGGATGGGCTTTTTAACTAGTGAGGGAGAGATGTTGCCCACTTCCTGACATATGTACACAGACTAGCTTGAAATTATCTAGTGCTGATGAAATCTACTGGGTTGGCAGTCGGTGACACTGAAATCCCACTCGTGTGCAGGCTCAGGGGTGGTCTGAGCTCATCCAAACCAACAGAAGAGTGTCAAGCTCATACTCTAATTCTTTGATGTTCAGGGATGTTAATTAGGGTTAGTGGTGTGGTGTCATGAGTTACAGGTTTCCAGTTATTCCTGGATTGCAGTCCTCCAGGATACTGCATTCCCCTCTCTTTCCCATCCTTCTCCCCTTCCTTCACCTCTCTTCTCAGACACCCCCGCAGTGGCTCTGCCCTCAGGTACCAGCAGCTCAGACCTTCCTGACTCCTCTCCCTCACCACAGTTCTGTCTGTTCCTGCTGCTGCAGCCCAGCAAGGCTGCGTCTGGTCCGTGGGCCTCTGCACTGCCCTTCCCTTCTGTGATGCTGCATCTCACCGCTCTCAGCTGGGACGTCTCATCATTAACCAAAATCTTGAGCTGGGCCAGGAAACTCAGGTCTTCTAAGTCCTCAGGGAAGCCCCAGATGATGAAATATTTAATTAAAGCTGACATGGTTCCTAAGCCAAGGAGAGAAGCACATACTGCATACCTTATTTTGTGTTGTAGGAAGATTCAGCTCCTGGTTTAGCAAACATGTTAGGAAATAAACTTCTCTAAATAAAGAAATGTATAAACATATATCAAATGTCTATGTTTTAGCAATGGGTGGGGTTTTTTTTCCTGCATTGGATCAGAAAGTCTTGCTGAGGCTGTCCAGAGCACATCAGCTGACCCTGGCATGTCCCTGTTGTGCATCCTGGTGAGCTGCCGTGTTGGGGATCCGTCCCCTTCTCTGGATGAGGAGACAGATAGCCTTGCCTGTCTGGGGGCTTCAGGCCCCAGGGCTGGTAGGTCAGAGGTGATGTGCTGGGTCCTGGTTCCTCTCTACCTGGTGCCAGAAAGTCAGAGAAAAGCTTTTGTTTAGACAAAACCACAGAAAAAGCAGAGTCCTGAAAATTTTCAGCCTACTGGAACAGCTCTTCTCCTCGGGGAGAACAGCATGGTTAAAAGTTTGCTATTCCTACTGCACACATTTAGAGTAGACGGTAGAAAGCTCATGCAGCAGCTTATGTAGCTTCATAAATAGAAGTTTTTGAAGACAAAAGTTAGAAGAAATTATTCTTATCATTAGGTAGAAGCACTTTCATTCTGTGTGGGGAGCGTCTAGGGCTGTGGCCCACATTTTAATCCGCAGTTATTTTTCACAGCAATACTGATTGTGTAAAACTCGGGCTCTGCTTATTAGATTAGTATACCACTAACTCTCTTACTTGCAACAAGTGAAATTAAATAGCCTGTCGTGATTTATTGACACTTTCTTCTGCTAGTGGTCTAACTCCTGCTTCCCAGGGTTGCAATCTCATTTTAGGTTGTGCTCCATGCTTCTGCAACTGTGTGACCACACCTGTACGTGCTGAAACCCTGATGTGAGAAGGAGTCCTACTCTGGAAACTGTTAAATAGAGAATATATTTAAATTTTAAAAAAATCATGTGTAAGATTTAGTCAGTACTATTTTATGCTGCTAAGCAAAAGGAAAAGAAGAGCCACTGGAATCATGTATCCAAATTTTTCAGTTTCTGGCAACACTGAGAATGTCTTTGGCTTCATAGGTGAATGACTTGAACTGTTCTTGCCTTCAAGGCAAATCTGTGAAATATCAAGAAGCAATGATGCCTTGAAGACATATTGATGGGTAACGAGGAGATCGCTGTATGATTACTGTCACTTGTGCTCATGCAACAAAGTGGTACTGTTATAATGAAAGCAGTGTCACCTGAAAGCAGGTGAGTTAGAGAGGAAATTGCCCTTTTGCTGTGCTCTATCCTTCTCTGAAGGATATCACTGTGATAGCTTTACTGAATATTTTGTAGTTGGTGCTTGCTTATCGAATTTAGTTTCATAAAAGCTGATTTTCATTTTAAACCTGCCTGCCTTCATAGCACCATCTTCTGGTACTGCAGAGACTGCTGCTGGAGCGCTGTGTTCCTCTGCATTTGGCAGAGCAGTGTAAAGATCTAGTGGTATTCACTGCAGCTTGGTTGTGTTTTGGAGCTGTAATAGCACTTCTTTAGCTAAGCTTCCATTCCGTGTCTGTTCTTATTCACATTATGAAAAGCATTAAAAGGCACAGGAAAGTTTGCATTATGGGGACTAATGCTTGAGTAATGATTTGTGGGCTTGGCCCTTAAAGTTTTTTGTAAACTCACCCATAGCTTTGTGGCTCTGCAGAGAAGGAGGCTGTGCTTTACCAAATCTGAACAAAATGTGTTCAACAGATATTGTGTTGAAATTGTCAGTTTTTCAATTATGGGTTTTGTTTAATGTTTTATTGCATCTCTTCTCTGCTCAAATGTGATTTATTTCTTTCTCAAACATGAATGAATTGACCACATTTGAGGGAAGTCAGTGATAACTGATGAAATTTTTACATGTATATGTAGGAGACAATTGTAGGTCTGAACTGCGTTGAGAGTGTCAAAGAATGTTTTTATGATTTTTTTAGTGGGTTCTAGCCTTGGACCTGCAGGTAGGTTGTGTGGTCCAGTGATTTTTTCTCAGTAAAGATTAGCTTTTAATCCATAGCACAGTTTTGAACATCCTGTGTTTCAAAAAAACCCAAACGCCTCTCCTATCCACAAACTTATCTAAGTGCTTTAACAGATTTAATACATTTTAATCTTGTTGATGACTTAGTTGTTCTAGAAAAAATGTCTAACTGATCTCTATCTCTAAGATACAAAGACATCAAAATGTCTCCTAAAAATATATACAAAGCAGTTAATGTTCTTTCCAGCCTTTAAATGTGCCTGAAGACTTAACACCACATTAAGGAAATTAAGTAAAATTAGAGTGTAGGCTTATGTAGAACTAGGAAACAAAGAGGTTTCTGAAATAACCGTTATTGTAAGCAAAATGTTAATTTTCTCCCAAAGAAGTCAATGGAGAAAATTTTGGTTACGGGTGTCTGAACCATCAGGGTCTCCTAGGGAGCAGTCTATTGGAGCCCCACACCCTGGTATGCCTGCTTCACTGACTCCCTGCCCCATCAGCCCCACATGAGGCTAGTAAACCTGAGTGGTCCCATTTCTCATGGCACTCCCTCACTGACTCAGCCTTGCAGTTGTGTGAGTGTGTTGTATTGCACTGAGCTGCAAGAATGGACTTAATTCATATGAAGGTTTGAGCTGGGTTGGTCTGGGCTTGTTCTGGATTGTCCTCCTAGTCCAGGTGTCCTAAGAGACTTCATTAAGCCTGCATAACAAGATGCGAGATCTTGCAGCTGAAAGCAGCTTTGTCAACTGCAGGCATCTAAAGCAAGAAAGAAGAAAAGGGAATTTGCAGGCTTGAAAGAGAGGATCTGCTGGGAGGATGGCTATGGAAGGTCAGCTTGTGAATCCATACTTTTACTGACTCTGTTGCCATAGTTTTGACAGCTGCATGCTAGATGGTATATATTTGTTTTACAACATTGCTGTGAGGTGGTGCTGTTATTTTAAGGATGCGATCTCTCTGCGTCAAGGATAGAGGTGCTTGTCCATGATCAGGTAAATTATCTAAGGTCCAGAAGAGAATTGAACTCGCAACACCTACATCCCAATTGCACACTAAATCTTTTGCTATAACCTTCTTTTATTACGGAAAAGTTTGGTGTGTCACTTAAGCTGAGTGGAGTAGAGCTGAACTTGAATACTTCAGTGTGCTGCATTTTTAAAAAAAAAAAAGTTATCTCCCATTTAGGCACCAGAATAGGTGTTTTTTTTGAAAATCTGTTCCCAAATGTCAGTCCCAACAGTGAATTCGGAGGGCTTGAGGTTAAACACAAGTACATTACTTGGCTTTCATTCGCTGTCAAATTTTGTGTGTGTAGGTGGCAAGCTCAAACAGCACCTGCCAACTACTTATTGGTTATTGGCTTAGGATAGAGCTGTTAATCTTGTCCTTCATTTACCTTTAGTTCTGAGGCATTCACTTTGTGTATTATTTTGTATGTGCTTTCAGAATTGTATGAAAAATGATGAAATTTAAGGTTCAACAAAGTAAACAGTCTCAAAGCAGGAATTTTAATTTAAAATGACTTTTCAATCAGCAAAAAAAAAAAAAAAAATTGCATCTGAAATCAGTTACCAGTGTACTGCTAAGTGGCAAAACTATTTAAAAGATGCAGTGTATCAGCCATTGAATGTACAGAAGAAATTAAAGAATTGTATGAACATTTTTTAGGCCGGCTTTTAAAACAAGAATGTCAGGGTTGTATGCACAAGATATTTATTGAGACCTGTTCTTTGTGTCCTAAAATCTCATCAGAACGTACGGTCTCATATGCTTCAAGCAGGATAGTCACACAAGTGCACTATTATAATATGTTTTATGTGATCTTGTTTGAGAGCGTGTCTTAACTGGTAAACGTAAAAAGCACTCTGTTTTCTGGTAAACACACTTTCCTTGTTCTTGCAACTTTTGATCTCGCTTGCAAAGTCAGTTAATTCCTGTATAGCTTTATTTACGTGGGTTCTGCCCAATGAGTCCCTCTCCTCAGCCCCTGTTAGTAATCTGTACTATGCAGTCACCTACTGCAAAGTCATTGTTGTCCCCAGCCTTGTTATGAACAGTGTCTCAACTCCATCAAGTCCTGGCAATGACCCATCTTCTTTCTTTTTACTGATGTGTTTTTATAAAGGGTATTTGAGCAATGATATGCCTTGGGAGCTTGGTTTCTATACACATTACACAAGAATGCAACTCTTTCTTTGCTACCTTCTCTGCTGGAAAAGATGTTTGCTTTCTGTAAACAGGTTTGTTCACGGTCAAGGTGGTGGCAAGCTTTTCTGAATCTTTCATGTTTAAAATTGCATTTTGAAAACATCTTTAGACAGTAGTGATCAAAACTGTCACAGAAAGAGCTTTTATGCCAGGGAACATTTTGAGGTGCTTTCCTCTTTAAATCAAGTATCAGATTTGAGAGTTACTGGAAAGATCCGTTTAAAGTAAGAATGGAGGATTGAAGGAAATCCTTTATGCCACATTAAAGAACTTTTTCCAGGAAACCAATGCTGAAAGAAGAGGCTTGCCATGTGAATTGGTTCCCAGCTCTGGGAGCTACATGAATTGTTCTATGGCTTAGGTTGACTTGAACTAACTGAGTGAAAAACAAAAGTCACCTTGGAGATAAACCAGGGTGAGAAGTAGCTGTGAGGCTGGCCCACTATTGTTTCATTTATCTGTATACATCTCCAAAGTGTAATTCATTCCTTATACTTCACATATTGACATAAGGTAGATACAAAATTTTGCCTCCTAGTTAAGACAAGAGGTGATTTTTTTTTCAACTATTCTCTTCACATAGGATTGGTGAAATCACCACAGAGAAGTATTGGATCACTCGGTGCCAAGGGCTTGCCAAGACCCTGCAATGTGCTCCTGCTCTGAGCTGCATGGGTTTGTCTGCAGGCTGGGAGCCATGGAGGAGCAGAATCCTCCCATCAGGACATTGTATCTGGGATCCCTCTGGCACAGGGCAGTGCAGACAGGATGAGGTTTGAGATGAGAAGTTCTGCTAGGAACCAGGCTGGTGCCATATGCCCTTCTTCCTTTCTTGGCTTTCATAAACTGTGCTCGAATAGTTGGTTTGCCAAAGGGAAGGCTCAGGTTCTGTCAGAGTGGCTCTGGTTTCGTGAGAGAAGGTTGATAGCTGTACCACCTTGCTGATGTTCTCTTGCTGCCTGGTAACCCGTCTTCTAGCAGCTCACTTCTATGCTGGCAGATATCTTTCTCTGGGAGAAGTCTTTCCATTTTTAATTCTCTATGGGAAATGGCCTTATCTATGGTAGTTTTGGAGGAGTGCTGTCATGCCAGAAGGTGCAGTTCTGGTTTTTGAACCAAAGCCTAATGCTCCAAGTACATATGCACACACACATTTTCACATGTGTGAACAGCATCGTGCTTGTTAAATATGAACATTTCCAGGACTGATGCCCAGTTCTGCAGATACAGCATTCTAAGATTATCCATTTGCTGTCTTTCCATCAAGTATATTCATTGCAGGAATAGAGGAATAGAAAGATTTCTTTTTACTACCTGCCAACCATGGAAACTCTGAAAGTTGAACTGTATTCTTTCTGGCTTATGAATCATCACCCCTAACCTTGACTCAGCGATCACAGGGGAACACTTAGGCCATATATTCTTCTAATCAAAATGATCCTGTAGTATGGGGTTACGTTACTCATTATTTCTTTAATAATGTCTATATAGAATCCCACTCATGATATGTCAGCTACGTTAGTTCAATGAAACTAAGGGAATAAAACAGTGGAAATTTATTTTTAGTCCTTTGAGACAGATAGATCTGACGTTAAGTATGTTGTGATTGCAGAAAAGATATCACTTTGCTGGCTATAGTTAACTGAAAATCAAAATAATATATTGCTGCAAGGTGGCAGCTTTTAGTTACTCTGAGATATGATGTGCTGGCTAGAGAAGAAAATGTATATGAGCATGTGCTGGATGTGAGAAAAATACTCCAGGAGACGGTATTCTTCATTATTAACATAGCTTTTGGACATATTGTGATTATTTATAACTATAAGAAGAAAACTGTGTTTTGCATCAAAGGCAATTATGCCAGTTAACAGCATGTTCAGGCTAAGATAATTGACTGAACAATCTTTTAATACTTTGCCCCTTTCAAACCTGTTGCTTGGATACCACTTTCTCTGAACTATTATGTACCTTGTTGAAAATTAAATAATAAAGAAAAGGTTTTAGCAGCTCTTTCCTTTGTCTTTTCCATAAACTCTATATTTAAAAATAATGTCAGAAGTGGAATCAAAGAATTATGGCTTTCTGGCAGTAAAATACTGTCAGGAACAGCTTGAAAATGCAACTCATGCACAATCTGAATTCAAACCTTTGTTTTCTAGATATACATTTTTTCTTGCATGCAAGCTTTTCCTCCTTCTTCCAAGGGAATTTGACTGAGACACAGCAAACAGATTCTCAAACTGTAGACATCCTGAAGTAACTGGATAATGCATCCAGGTAAGTGTTTTGCTAGTGAGAATAATTTGTTCCCTGTGCAGTTTTTACTCAATGAAATATGTAATCTGAAAGTGTGAGGTAGTGTTTTGTATAATGAAATGCATTTTGGTCTTCATGTAAATGCCAGGTATTCTATTGAATCATATTATGCCATGAACTGCTGTGGTTTCTTTAAGCTGCTACTTTATCTATAGATAAAAGCCTCTCAGAAATGCCAGAAGTGCCTTTAAGTGAGGGTTCAGATTTGCCTACAAAGCTCATTTCAGCGTTTGGGTTGGGAAACCTCCAGGTTTTATCTACCTTGCTTCGCTTCACAATACAAGTGAGAGGAAGGGCTGGGGATGAATGTTCTGGTTGGCTCAGCAGGCAAAGTCTTTGGGATCACCTTTTTCTGGGATCATTTTACCACTTAAGCCCAGGGCTTAAGTTACGTGACCTGAAAAGTTGCTCTCTGAAAATTGAAGGCTTTCCAGTGAAGGACTGGGGAAGTCACCAGCTTACAGGGAAGACAGCAACCCAGGCACAATGTTTTGACCTAGATTAGGCAAAGAGATATTTATTAGAGGTTTACCCTAATGAGGATGACTTTTGCTGCCTGATGGAAGGAAAGAAAAATCTCCTGCCTGTTCCCTGTGACCCCTGTGCCTGGGGAGGGTTGTCCTGTCCAAGGCCATAGCCTCTGTGCTCCTCCCCATGAAGTGCAGGGATGTCTGTCAAGGGCTTTGCTGAAGCTTATATTAAGAGAACAGAGCCAGTGAGAAGAAGAAAGACTCATTCAAGTGCATACATGTGCTCTTCTTATGAGGGCAGAGCTCATGGCAGGGTTGGTGGCTGTGTAGGGTATCACCACCAGTCCTGGTGGGATTTATACCCATGGGGTCTGGAGCGGGTGACCACTACCTTTTCAGCGGCCTAACTGCCTGGTCACGTCCTGGTGGTGTAAACTTCATCTCTCCCCTTCTATGCTTAACTGCATGTAAGGCCTGAGCCATGCAGAGGGACAACTTTTGTTTGGTGAAAATGCAGACAACAGATCTCACAGCATGATACTGACTGAAGCAGGCTCTGTGTAAACTGCAGGCTGTATCTTGGGAAGCAGCATGTACTGCAGTAAGTGAAAAATCAGGCCTTTAGTGTAGTTCTTTGCTTCAGTGGATGATGGGGCAGAGCTGCACAGATAGCTGTGGCCCAGTTGTCTCAGCTTTCAGCTCCTCTCTACTTCCTATCGTCATGAAAACGAGCAGATGAAGAAGGGAGGTTCCTATCTGGATACAGAGCTGGACTGCAGACATCTTCTAGTCTGGATTTGGGGATTTGCCCATGATCTCTAATGCAAAGGGAATGTTTTGTTGTTTTATGTTCATAGCCGAGCCAGTCAGCAGCTCTGTCTAAGTGACTCACAGCAGTGCTGAGATTGTGACTCACTGCTGTGTCCTTTCTGGAAAGACACTAATCCTCCTTTCCTGCTGCTTGAGCTGTTTTGGGAACCACAATGTTAAGTACTGAAAGGCACATTTATTAACTGACACATGCCAGGATTGCGTTTTGTTTGTAACAGCGAGGAAGTACTTTGTGGCCTCTCTGCTGTTGACTAGACGCTGACACATCTGGCACCCAGGCACCAGAGGATGGAGAGATTTGGGCATTTGTTTCACTGGTTAGATCCGGGTGTCAAGCCTATTTCAGTCGGTGGGTCTTTGGGCTGGATTCAAGAGTTTTTCTTAACTACCAACATGTGTCAGATGGCAACTCCCCAATACACCCTTCCTGGTCATGCTATTTTAAGGTACTTATACTTTAATAATAATAACTAAACCCTTCAAGATTTTTCTCTGAGTAGTTTGTCCTCAAGGGACTTGGAAGTCCTCAGGTTTCTTCCTGACCAATGACAGGATGTGGTGTATCCATCAGGAGTCATCCAACCCATTGCCACACAGGCAGTCTGGTCAAAAGCCTTAGGGATTACTTGTGGAGCAGGAGGAGCCGTGACCTGTGAATGTACTAAATAGTCTGGTAACTCTACCTTGGTTGATTATTGCTGTAGCTCCTGCCTTAAAGTGTGACATTTCTGTTTTAAACCAAGGGTTGGTTTGTTGTGGTCTTCTGAAGCCTTTAGCTAGTGTAGGAATCATCTTGCATGTTCTTCATGTCTTCAGACATTTGCAGAGGATGTCTTTATCTGAGCTTATCTCCCTGGGCTCCAATTACAGTCAATGGAGAGAAAATCAGGGTGTGATTTATCTGACATGCTTTAGCTCTCTGATTTAGGAGGAGAGAAGTTGTACCCTGAAGGTGCCTGTTTCTCTCAGTGCATCATAAAGTAGTTCGTAGGCAATAGCATAAACGGAACGGTCTGTACTGAGTCAGGTGAACCATACCTACAGCATTTATTTAATACATGTATACTCAAGATAAAATTTATCCATGCAAATGCCAGTAAACTCGATTTCTACAACACTGTCACGCTGCTTGGCTTTTGTATATTTGCTGATCTAAATAGGGATATGGTATTTGTCTTTTTTTAACCATTGGAGTCATGTACGTGTGGTATCTTTTTTCTTAAGGGGGGTAGGTACATTTGTGCAGTTGTCTGGCACTGGTGTGGCTGCACTGATTCGCTCCAATTGTGCCAGTGTTTCTAATTCTAACTGTTAAAAAGTCATGAAAGAGTTTTCAAGTAACAGATCCATGAAACTTTTAATTTTCCCATACTAATAATGTAGGGTGAAGCCCTTCAGGCTGCATGGAAGTTGTGAAAGAGGTATTCCCTCGCACACATTCAGGAGAAGCAGCCCTTCTCCCTGACTCTCTGTAGGTAATGTAGTGTTTCTTTCATTATCTCTCACTGTCCCATATGTTTCCCCCTCTTGCCTTCCTTTCCATATCTTTCTCTTCCACCTTCTGCATCCTCTCACTTCTGCCAGCACTGAGAGTACCGGCAGAGCTTCTGTAAGTCTCTGTCTCCAACAAGACCTGTGCTTGGAAGCATGGTTCACATTCTTTTCCTGTAGGTATCTGCAAACCCTAATCACTGCAGCCACCTTAGCTGGAGGAATGACCTCTGTCTTGAGCCTCATTGCGGCATCAGAGTGTGCAAGTTTCAACAACTTCTGTTCCTAAAATACGAAGGAATGTGAGGCAGAGTCCTTTCTGAGGGCAACGAGTTTGTAAGCCTTTCTTTATATGTTAGAAAGAGTATCCAGAAAATTTCCGAGTGGAATTACCTGTGTTTTGTAACTTTTTTGCTTATACTTGACATTTCAGAAGCATGTTGTGGTTCCTGCCACCTCTTCTTACCAAGATGAGGTTTATTGGAGAAATTTAGAAGTCTTGGCAGAAACATTTTTCGAGGTGAGAGGAATCTTCTGTTTCTGCTTATTGTTGGAGTTTTTGACTATTGTTATCACAGTGAACACTGATGAAATTCAAGAGAGCTCATTTTTTTCTTAACAAATATCTGTCTTTTATGAAAGAGGTGTCTCAAGTGGTGGCAAAACAAAATCAGTCTCAGCAACAGTCTTGTTAGCTAAGCTTTCTACTGTTAAAAGCAAAAATATAAAATAGAAGTCAATATTAATTTAAATATATCATCTCCCTAAAATATTGCATAATGATGGAGTCTAAAAGCAGAAAAAGTACAAGATTCCGTGATGGTGTCAGGCTGATATTTTACTGAAGAACTGTGCATCCCTACTTCATTTGATAGGTGAAATTGGAGGCTGGGCATGTTGCCAGGCATAGATGTCAGGGCATCCTGTCAGCCTGAGTAGAGCTTGCAAGGCCATGCTCGCTACCAGGGTTTCGTACGGAGAATGTTTTCACGTCAAATTGTGTAAAGGTGGTGTAACAGATGTTGGACTTGTAGTCACTAACAATTTTCGCCTTTGATGTCATGAGGCTGTTCCAACACACAGACACATGAGTTCACTTGAATTCCCATGCTGCTCATATGCCTACGTTTCAAAGTTTGTTAACTTACTAACTAGCGGAATATGCTCATTATAATAGTAGCAATGAGAAGTATTTAATTGCATCTTAGTCAAAGATTCATAACTCGCATAAAATTTGAAGTTTCACAGGATACTTAAGTTTTTCCAGCACTCACTTTTTGCATTGGGGAAATTGGAATTTCTCTGGAAATTGCAAGACAAGGTGTTCCACTGCTGACCTTTTTTTTTGGTGCTCAATTTGACCAGACGTTATGAGTTCATGGCTACTGGGTGCTTTTGCTTGAGTTGATCGCTCAATACTCAAAGCAATCCTGTGAGTGCTAGAAATCTTAGGTTCAAGTTCCTTTCTGTCTGAGAATTGCCAATCTAATCTGCAAGTCCATTTACAAGAAAGGTATCCATGTTGAGTCTTAACTTCCAAAAGGAAGAATTTGGATCTGTAACTCCAAAAGGTGGGGAAAGTTTCCTTGCAGATGACAATAATGCATCCTTCAAAGCACAGGTCTTAATGACTTGGTTAATTTCCTCTGCCCTAACTATGTGTAGGCCTACCAATCTAAAAAGTAAGATCATTTTAGGACTGTGTGGAAACCCTTCCTTCCCTTTAAGATGCAGCCACAAATTTAGAATTGGCAGCGTGCCCTCTAGTGGAAGATATTATTTTCTTTAAACAATAAATGTCTAGGGTTGGAAGATGTCTCTGCTGCTGGAGACATTTTGGTGGGCAGTGTGAACCATAAGCTTTTAAATATATTAAGAATTAATCTCCATATTACAAGCAAATGAACAACAAAATTCATAACTGTTGAGTTTCTTCTCTGGTTTGGTTTTCATATGGGTCATTTCTCTTGTGCCTGTAACTGATCCCTCCATGCAAAAATGTGCTATGATCTGGTGACTCACGTGTTGGTTTGGAACCACAAAAACCTGGGTTCTCTTCCCACAGGTTTCCCAGCTGTTGCACTGAAGAAATTGCAGCAACAAAACCAAAAAGTGATTACTATTAACACAGAAAAAAAATCAGGATAGAATTTAATTTGCTAATCTTTGATACCTTCAACGCCTACTCTAATGCCTTTGTTACAAAGAGGGGTGTATGCCTCATGCTTGTAGCAAGGCTCTGTCAAGGCAGAGCTTTGGTCTTTAAGAGCAGTTTTAATCTGTTTAGTAAGTCTGTTCTTGCCATACAAAATCCAATCACGCTGTTCCCTGCACAAGTGGTTTAGCTAGTTCCTCTCTATTTTTGACATGGATATGCTCCTTGCATTTCCACTGCCTAGCACTGGTGTAAGTAGCATGGTAGAAAAAGTAGCGGAGGAGCAGCCTCCTCTTACCTGCCATCTGTGCCTGCTAAACTACATTATCTTCCCTTTCTCCATGTTCAAAACTAATTTTTCAGTGGTTTGCAGATGCTTCTCTTGCTTCCCACATAAATTCCAACACTATGACCAGATGTCTAGATCATTTCTCTCGACACACTTTACGGCCCTAATCTGAAATGTTAACAGCAGCCACAAAAGAATCATATGCTTGTTGTGTAAATTACTACAATCAGATAGCCAAAACATTATCTCATGCCGGCCTAGACTTCATAATGCTTGCAGCTAAAATGCTCCCTCAGGATGCAGGGCAGAGGTCTCTGGGCATTCTGACTGTGATCTGAGGAGGGACAAAGGCAAACCTCTGTGTGAGCAATCTAGACAGATGGCATATTCTGAACCAGTTACTGAGGGCCCACGAAAACTTTTTCCTTTAGTGGAAAAGGCAGGAAATCAAGTGAATCCTCTGAGTTTCAAACCACTGCCTTTTCCTCATGTAGGAAATGTATTGCTGGAGCACAGGATAATATAAGACCACAGGTATATATCTTGATTGCATCTTCACCGAGGGATGAAGATATCAGCCATACAAGACATTCCTGAAGAGGAAGAGTTCATATACATGGCTCTTAGGACATAGAAGATGATCATATTATTATTAACCCTGGCTGAACAAACTTGCTGTATTTGAAAATCCTGCTAGGTTCAGTGGCTGTTCTGCCTGTTGGCAGAGTGAGTAGGATGGTCCAAGGGTTACAGGTAGTGACAGATTATGACGAAGAGTAAAAGGTTTATGCACCAAGAACCTGAAATTAAAACTCACCTTGATAAAGTCTTGAAGGTTAGTTTGCTGGGCTGTGGCTAGGAAACCTGGATTATGTACCTGTCACAGGCCTGCTAGTCTTATTTTTTATTTTTGGTGTGTGATTCTTTATTTGTAAAAGGGGGGACCTCCTTGATTAAACTTTCTAAGATTAACAGATGGAAAGTGCTGTGTAAAAAAATGGAGTTGGTTTTTTCACTACTTGATTTTTTTCTTTTCCTCCCAAGGCCTGGGTGAGAATAGAAGTTTGAGTTTGCGTGCAGAAGTTGTATTTTTGTTTTGTTTTGTTTTCCTAACCACTTCCACATGCAATCAAGTTTTATTGCCAGCTGCTCTCCGTGGTTGGTCTCCTGGGAACCTAGGCTCCTGTTTGTTGTTAAACTCATAACAGTTGGTTATTTTAGTTTAATTTTTTGCAAATGTTAGTTTATCAGATTTGGATTTCCACCAGTTCTCTTTACCCAGCCAGAAGCGGGCAATGGAGTAAGCACTGATGTGTAAGAAGGGTTCATCAGAACCTCAAATTCCTGTAGTGGGAGAAATGGCCAAGTTTATGGCCACTCTCACATTCTTTCTGTATTGAAATTAAATATCTTGAAATTTTTCACTTCCCACAGAGCAGGAATATGAAATTTCATTTAATTAACGGAAGAAAGATTTAATTTCAGAATTTTAAATAGGAAAGGACAGGGCTCCCCATGATGATCACAGCAGGGAGCCCACGAGCCCAGACGTGCTGCTCACCAGGGAGGCTTCCAGGGAGGCCAGCAAGCTAGCAGGAAACCAGGCTGGTTTCCCTAGGAAGTTGGTCTGGTCGCTATTAGAAGATTTGATTCAATCAGTCTGTTCCAGCAAAATATATATATGCATATTTTTCAGGAATTGGCATTTTCCTATGGAAAAATGTTGTACTGAAAGATTTCTTACTGACTCCAGAGTTAAAACTGGAGATTAGTGAGCTTGCTTTCCAGTCAATCCATTGGTGAGAAAGCCACATGTATCTTGTAAATATATGATGATCTAATATACAGTTAGGCAACCACACCAGACCTCTAAAATTGGGTGTATGGATGACCTAAAAGTCTTCTTAGAGGCTTTTGTTCAGTTATCTGTCATCTTAAGCCAGGGCTGGAATGAGCCGACCACGAAGATACTTCCCTACCTTGCGGGAGATGTCTGTACAAACGGGACATCAGACAAAGCAGAGGCGGAGGCCAGCTATGGTGAGGACATCTGTATCCTCTTCATCTTTTCATAATTTTAACAAATTAATGTGATAGCTGTGAGTCCTGTTCATTTCCTTGTGGAATTTATTATTAAAAAAAAAGTTCTGATTGTATGTTTGATACCATGGTACCTGTAGCTGGAAGACTTGGGGAACTGAGTGTCTGCTCTGGATTTAAGAGTCAGTTCTTGGCATCAGGTCACAGGCTCCTGAGAACTTACTGCATTTTTCTGCAGCCTATGGGCTACACTTTTTTGGAGACCACCCAGAGACCTGTCAATGTTTCAGAGGCTGGTGCACAAGATGCTGTGTTGTGAGGATAGGCAGCATGTACTGGTGATGGACTGGTCCCCACCACAGAAGGGAGAGAGCACTGGTGAAAAGAGGGAGAGTCTGGGTTTGACTAGCCCATGGACAGCCCCTACAGATCTTCCACTGGATGTTCCAGACAAGAGCACATGGGCGGGTTTAGGTGAAATCAGGGCAGAAATGTGGTGCATGGCACCAGAAAAGAGCAGAAGCAATTTCTCCTGTGGTGTCCTAGCATGTATAATGTGCAAAGGCCTGTGGGTCTGGTGTACTATCCAGTGTTTGGGAATCTAACTCCAACCAAAAAGTGCATTTTTCACATGTGCTGTTAAACAGAGATGAACTCTTGCAGGAGATTGTAGATGGAGACTTTTCTACCTTGTACTCCATCAGGTAACTGTGGTAACAAAGATGTGTGGCAAAGTAGGAAAGTATTTAGCCATTGAGTGAACTGTGGAGACTGCAGCATTTCCTACTGGTGCCCTCACATCACATCACGCCCTGTCACTGCGGCTGTAGGCCCTTCTATAGGAAAACCGGGTTTACATGATGGTGCCTTCCTCTGCACCTGGATGCCATTAGTTAGGGGCATGTATCCACTGCTTCCAGCTCTGTTTTGCAGGGAGGGAAGAGGAGCTGTGGTGGAGTATAAGGTCCATGTATGTCTCCACTTGATAAGGTGAATGTGGGTGGGAGGAGTAAGCCTAGAGGTCTAATCCTCCATGTGCAGATTTGGTGAGGAAACAGATCCCCTTTGGAAGACAGACAGTGCCACTGCTTGATGTGAAGGTTTTATTTTTCATAATAGGATGAAATCATCTAGTTTCTCTGTGGTGCAGGAATAAAAGACTATTTGTTCTGAACTTTACACGTAGAAAGCTGTTCTGCTTATTGTCCTGGCTGGCAAGAATTGTGTTTAGCCCTCAACTGGGTCTTAGTATGTACTTCAGTGGAAATGCGTGACCTTTGGATATACCATGCCCCGTAGTGCTGAGCCCCACCAGTGACTCGGTGCTGACTCCAAGGAGAGAGTGCCATTTACTGAATCAGCCACACAGACATGATACAAGCCCATGTTTTCCTTGGCTGTCTCCATCGAAACAGTGACCAGACATGTAGATCTACTCAGCTTGCTAGGTAAGATGAGATCACAGCCAAAGAGGCTAAAGTCACATCGGGGCGTATTTGCAATGAGAAAAAAGGCCTATTTTCATAGACTTGCTTGTTTGTACAGGATGTAGAGGGAGGTATGATGCAGGGCACCTGGATTTGGAACTCTCTGGATACTTCTTTTAGAATTTTCCAAAAGGAAATAAGTTTTTACACTTCAGAAATGAGAATACACAGGTACATTTTTTGGTCTTTTAATTGATCTGTTACGCTAATATTCTGTCTGACTCTGATTCTGCTGTTTTCCCTGGATGAGTCTCCTCCACAATGGTAGTTTTTTCTTGTTTTGTGGGCTGGTTTATTTTTTAAAGTTACCAACTGCAATGCTTCTCATGGGCAGTAGTGGAAGGTATTAAAAGTTATTTTCATGACTGTGCGAGAGTCAGTATCTTACCTTTTAAATATAGAAATCATATACTGAATTATGGGGAATGCACAATATGGAAATATCACATTAAAAGAAAGAAATGATACTGAGGAGGGTTAATTCTAAGTTGAACTTCACAAAGCAATTTTGTCAGATCTGTTATTCTCCAAGGTATTTCCCTAGAAAGGTGACTGAGAGAAGATCCTTAACACAGCATTTGACTGCACTTGCATGGAGTGTTCTACAGTAGCAGTACAAGTAATCATGTCTCTCTCACTGCTGGCATCTGTGATCATAGCAAAAAGAGTTGAATATCTGCTCTCTGTGTATTTAATGCTGTGAGAAATTTACACAGGGACACTGCTGACCCTGCCATCCATCTGTTTTTGGTATTGGGCTGACGCTTAGTGGCCTCCTTCATGAACCTGGAGAATGGGAGGAGGGAGAGAGGGTATCAGGTTGATAACAAGAATGAGCAAATACAAACCATAAGACTCATTTTAGGGTATCTGTTAATTTCTTACTGCTTCAGGAAGCAGAATTTAGTTTTGTACAATCCAAACTACAAGAAACAAACATGAGAAGAAAATAAAAAAGTAGGAAACCCCTCAGTTAACTAACAAAGAGTTCTTTTAAGAAATTTATAAAGGAATTTGTATGAAAGTAGAATAGTTTTTTCTGTCACGATTACCTCCTTTCTTTGCTTTCTACCCCCTTTATTCTCTCCAGATACAGATAACTAAGATTTGAAGTTTCTTCCATTTAGATGAGCTCACATTAGGAGGAAAAGTCACAAATGGCTGTATGTGATGGGAATGAATGTTTCCTTATCTCAGGCTCAAGCTTGATGTTCAAGGTGGTGGTTTGGCTTTGTATGAGTGGTTAATGGAGGTGTAGCCCCCCTGTTGCTCCCACCGGTGTGTCCAGCTGCCCCCTGTGCTTGTGGGTGTCCTGACTCCCTGCAGAGCAGTGCAAAGCAGTGCTCCTGACCCACACCAGGATGGCTGCTGAGGCATTTTCCCAATTACCTGAGGACACGGCCTGTTGTCGTCTAGCTGCCCCATGCTCTACAGCCTGGTGCTTAGAGGCAACTAGCCTGAATAACCTTCCCCTTCTTCCTGTCTGGATCTGCCAGGGATGATGGGCTTCTCCCTTCATATTCATGCTCCTGTAATGAAAAGAAATCTGATTTTCCATCTTGAGGAATTCTTGTGCAGAATAATTTTTAACCTTTAAAAGTTTAGGCAGTGGAGAAATCCCGTTTTGATCCAGGAACCTGTGTGATTTTGAATTTCCACTAAGCATTCCTTTGCCCAGCTTCTGCCTTTGTAAAATATCCAAGAGGGAGTTGGGAATAGGGCCTGTTTCATGCCTCAGGATCCTGCCTGCATAAGTATTTTGTAGCTATGATAAAATGCGTTTTAGTATATGATTTTTGCTGCCCTATAGGTTGAAATTTTGCTGCCCTTCACTCCTCTCTGCCTGTCTTGTTCCTCCAAGCATGTAAACCATTGCAGGTGGTCAGCCCTGGAGACTGAAGCTTTGGTGGGGTTTGAACATAGCTGCCCATGGCAGCCGTCTGTGAGTAATGATCTGAGATGATAGAAAATCTTTAAGGTCTTCGGTCTGATAGTGTGTGGCAGCCTGATTTTCTGACATACCAAATATGCACTTTCAATCATCAGGATCCCTTAGGTGAAGGGTGGTATTTAGGCAGCTCAAACTTGAATTTTGTGTGTGCTTCCAGTCAGACTAGGTATATGCTGAGCTCCTAGTGTTGGTTATGGTACCTTGATCGTGAATTAATGCTGAGTCAGGAATCGGAGAGTTAGGAAAAGCAACCCTGTCTGTAAGAAAAGACTGGTTTAAATATTAAAACTAGTTTCATGTAAATATACTGTAAGTTTAGAACTATTATTTAATAATCTGTGATAGAAATGTTCAGTACCTTTTTGTTCTAAGAATAAGCATCCTGTGCATTTCAATTTGTCATGGTGTAAAAGGTCTGATGTTGTTTACAGTAGGTGGATGTGGAACACATTTCTGTAGAAACTCTAGAATCTTCTTTTTAACACACACGTACTAGTGCTATTAGGAGAGTGGTGAGTGTTTACTTGTGAAATCATGACTTATTGTGCTTTATAAGTCTGGGTTTATTTTGTCATAAATTCAAAAGCAGGCAGAGAGATGTGACGGAGGCAGTTGATGCAGGCAAATCAGCCCCTACTTGGGGGAATTGTTTCTTAATCTAATTTTTTGTTAATTAACACAGATTTCTGATCACCTGGGTACTGGTGTTGAGAAAAAGGAGGACACGTACATATCCTTTTCTTTTGTCTGCTCTTTGCTTCTCTTTAGGTTTTCCTGCTGCTCTCCTTAGTGTTCGTGCACAGCATGGGTCAAGCGTAGGTTGCAGTTCCTCAGAGCTGACCCTGCTAAAAGTAAGGAGAAAGTAGGGTAAATAGCTCTTATTGATCAGCATTCACTGAAACAAATGATTGGACATAATGAACAAGAGACAGAGAATTGAAACTGTCATAAAGGTTTGGTGGAGCACCTACTGAGTGTTTATTTTCAAAAAGCAACTGTGGTCTGAAACCTAATATATGTCTCTTAGTTTATTTATCTGAGAAATGGAAACAGGTTAATTTTAAAAGGAAAAGTTTATACTGGGGAAGTATGTACACTGAAGTCCGCAAAGGGAAGTATCCGGAGAATACTTGGGTTATGGGAGCTTCATTCTTCTCCCTGTCCCTGTTTACTGTCACAAGGGGCTGGGTATCCAGGGATCAATTCATCTTGCTATTAAAGACTGAGGCAAAGAAAGCATTAAGTACTTCAGCCTTTTCTTTATCCTTAGTCACTATGTTTCCCCTGCATCCAGTAAATCATGAAGATTTTCCTTAGTCCTCCTTTTGTTGCTAATGTATTTATAGAAACATTTTCTATTGTCTTTTATGGCAGAGGCCAGATTAAGTTCTAGTTGGGCTTTGGCCCTTCTAATTTTCTTCCTGCAAAATGTCACGACATTCTTGTAGTCTTCCTGACTTGCCTGCCCCTTCTTCCAGAGCTTGTAAACTCTCCTATTTTTCCTGAGTTTCAGCCAAAGCTCTCTGTCCCATGTCCCTCTTTTTTGCCAAGGAGTCCATGCCTGATTTAATGTAGAGGATGGCTCCAGAAAAATGTATGTCGGGATCTCGGCAGTGGACCTTTTGCAGTGGTATAACATGGAGCTAATGGGAATGTAAATGTATGAGGGCAAGACCCATTTTAATTGGCTGGATGTCATTATGGAGGCAGATGTCCAAAGGGTCCCAACTGAATTAAATAAATCACCTCACCACATCTTTTCATTTAAAGCTTTAATGATCATCATTGCTAGATTATTACCTACCCTCCATGACCTTTAAGGACTGCAGAGAAAAGTTGCAAAGATGACCCTGCCAGCAGTGATGGCAATCCATGGCTCATTCTGGGACAGATCTTCTAACCCTGGGGAATTGCATGCGGTTAGGAAAACGTTCCCTAATATGTGGAACTGAAAAGAAAACTGTCTTGTTTGTTAGAGCATGTATTTCTTTGATTTTCCTCAAATCTCTTTTATTTTGCTGCAAATTATTATTGCTACTGGTTATGGCTTTAGGGTGTAATCCAGCAATCTGAGTAGTTTAGGGAATGGGTGATTTATATACCATAGTGAAAATGAAGCTTTTAAAGACAGTATACGGAGTCTTCAAGTGGGGCTTCCACTGGGCTCCGTACAAAAATAGTCCTGTCCCAGAGAGAAAATGTAGATGAATGTGAGTATGCAAGTGAGTGATTGCCACCTTTGGTCACCAGCTGATCATAAAATGCTGACAGACTTATAAAAAGGAATGGTAAGAGGACTTTCAGGACAGAAATTTTAGAATTGGAGAGAATCACATGTCACTTTTTTTTTTTTTCCTTCCTTAACCAAGGAGCTCTTCTTGTTTGATAGCTCACAGGCTGACTGGGTCTGAGGAAAAAAATAAATATACGTAGGGCGTGGGAGTGGTGGTGTTTCTGTTAAATTTGTCTAAAGTTAAAAGCAGGTGTGTTGGAACTTATTTTCTGTCATTTAGAAGGTGTTACAGTGAACTCTTGAAGAAGAAAGAAGAGAAAAAGAAGGATTTAAAGGGGCAACCAGAGGGGTTAAATAAGGACTACGAATTATTCACATAGGAAAGTAAATTATGCGTGTTGGTATGTATAAGATAAAATGGAAACGAGAACCATGTGGCAGTGAAAATGTGAAATGTCTCTATAAAAGGCTATTTCTTAATTTTGTACAAATATGGCTCAGTGTTGACAGCTCTCATGACTTCACATGATATATATGATGTCAGAGACGGTGTCATGTGATTAAGCATTTTAGCTTGCATTTATATAAGGAAAAGATAAACAGGTTTTCTTGAAATTATGAAATGTAAGGGCTCCAAATTAAATAGCAAATAAAAATAGCCCACGTTCTCCTCCAACTGTCTTGCTTTGCAGTCCCTGCTCCAGTCTAGGGGATGCTGCTCTCCACCACCAAAAGTGGGGAGGCAGTTGTAGGTGCCAAGAGTGGGATCCTCTTCTGTCAGTCTTGTGCTGAGTCAACTCCTTGGGATTTAATGACATTTCTCCTTCTGACCAGCAAGATCAGAGCTGGGACCCCAGTTGCTGTTGGCAACCTACTGAGGCACTTGCAGCCTGACTGCTTATGACTAATCAGTATGGTGATTCTGTATCTTATACGTGTATCTCTTCTACTGTACTGACTGGTGTAGGAATGGGGGGGGGGGGGGGGGGGGGGAGGGGAAGGAAGCACCTCTTGTGTAAGAAATGAAGTTTCACATTTCACATTGCTGCTGCAGAGCTTCCTCGTGCTCTGCTGGCAGCAGAATGATAATTTTTTACTCTGCTACTTCTAAATGTAAGACTAAAAATGCCTTTAATGGTGAGCTCTTACATTAATTAGTTAATTATTTAATTGCTTCCAATAGCTGTTTCTACTGATGCAAGGTAAAGAGATTTAGATCCAACTGCACATATTTATAAATCTGGAAGAGAGGAGGGTTTCCACCTGGATGCATGCTTCTAAATGGATGGTTTTTCTAAGAACCTGATTTATGGAGAAAAGATGATGACATCAGATTTCTTTAAGCTTTTTCCTTTCCAGCACAGGAACCCAAAGTCACTAATTATTTTTCAATCCTGCCTGTTGATTTCTTTATTTCTGTTGGCCTTTTTTTGAAGAGAACATAAAACAGCTCAAGTACACTGTGCTTTAGTGTTTCTAACTGATTATGCTTCTGCACTTAATTCATGAGAAATTAGGGTAAATAGCTCTAACTGATCAGCATCCATTTAAACAAATTCCTTGAAATAATGGAGGCCAGATGAGGGAGAGAGAGCAAATTGAAACTATATGAAAAGTGGCTTGCTGGGGCAGCTGCTTTCCCAGAAGCATGTATTCCGTAAAAGCAGCCATGTTCTATAACATAATATGTGCTTCTTACAGGTTGTGTTTTTGGGAAGTAGAAAGTGGATTAATTTTAAAAGGAAAAGCCTGTACTGAGGAAGGTAAAGCCTGATTTTACATCCTTATTATGTCTGAAAACCTTGCTTTTTGGTCTTCAGAATTTGACTGGTCTGGCAACGTGTTTTGCAAACGGGTAGCTTGAATTTGTGGGGGTGGGGGAATTCCTCTGAAGCTTGGGTGCAATCGCAGTGGGTTGTTTGGTTCCAGCACAAGGAAATATGGGGTAGTTGTATGCTGGAGAAGCACAATAAAGTATGTATGTAGCTAAGAAGTTTTACAGATTGCAGGTAGAGGAATAACGTTAGGTTTTAAAAAATACTGAAGCTCAGGTACCTCAGTTCGTTATCTGGTGCTAAACACTTATACAGTCTCACAGCCTATGATGATCTTTATATGTTACTAGAAAGACTATAAACAGCCAAGCACACTACTACCTCCCTTTAGTGTTTTAGATTTCACCATTGGGTTTTCTATAAGGTGCTATTGAACTGAGCTGTATCTTTGAACAGCACAGCTGATTAAGTTACCTCTGAAATGTATTCTGGCTCCAGATATATGCTACATTCAACAAGGTCATAGTGCATTCTTGAAAAAAATGAAGTTAGATTTCTAGAGTCTACCCGCTGAAAAAAACCCCACATTTAGCATTGCCAGCTAGCTCTACCAGTCAGATTTATGTTGTTCATATACTACTTTGTCTCCCTGTGCTCTTACTGTTTTCCAAAGTAAATTTGCAGATGTCTGAATTTTAAAAGCCTCCCAAATGTGTGTTGATATGCAAGAAAATTTAGCAGAGAAACCAACACAAGTGGGCATTTTAGGAACTCGCTGCTGTTACTGAATAAAACCAAATTGATGTCTTTAATGAAATGAGACAGTCTGAAGGCAGAGAATAGCTCATGTGTTTACACTGTGGGAGCATTGGAGAAGCTGTCTGTTCCAAAATTCAGGGTACAGATTGTTTTGCAGCTAAGGGTCAAGAAGAAAATATCCTCTTTTTGCCCTCTCCATATCCTGTAGGATGCTATAGAACAATTAAATTCGGGTGGGGGGAGGGATTAATCCTCTCACGGAAACATCTGGAATTGGCAAATATCTGAGACAGGGGACCCTCTTAGAACAGAGTATGAGGGATTTCCACAGTGGAACAAACCATCTTTTCATTCTTTCCTTTCTCCTGTTCTCAGCTCTTTGTTGAGTGAAAGATTTTTAAGACCTAAAATATAGAAAAAGTGTGTCTGTGCTTAAAGGGGAGATTTGGAGTGACAGCTTCAGCCAAAATGAGCATTATAGACCTGACAAAGGATTTGTTTATTCAGGGTAGGATAAAAGAAGAAAATATATATCAAGGGGCATGAGACCATTTGATCTTGCAGATACTTGGGAGTAACATTAGCAATGGCAAAATAGAGTGGAAATTACTTCTTCTAGAAGAGTAGAAAAACAGGGGAAATAGGGAAGGAGTTGATATGTCTCAGAAGGACACTTCTCCAAACCCAAGTTAAAAATGATGAATAAATGGTAGATACTTGTTACTTACTTTGAACCAACGCTTCCATTTGTCTTTATTTCTCTGTAATGATTGTGTCTAATAGGTATGTTTGAAAAAGTGCTAATTTCCATAGATCCTTGCATTTCCTGGCTGAAAAGTAATTTTAGGGAAGAAAATCTGAAACTTGTCAAATATGGGAAACTCCTCCAGTATGGTGATTTTACACGGATTATTTGGCTCATGCTTATTATGATTTTTGCATGCTTTTCCGGTGAGTCCAAAGAGGTTGATTCTGCGGTAACACTCTCTTCCACTAGAGAGTAATCAGTCTTTGTAGAGATATACCAATATGATAATTTTCCTGCAGGGAAATGGTTGGTCTTGATGTTTTTTCATCAAGGCTAAGTGGAGGAAGCAAACTGAGTCTGTCTCAGCTGACATTCTGAACTGAAACCTGCATACCAGACTTAAGGAATGTATTAAATGCGACTTGTGTGGTATATGCTATACTTTCAAGCTTCCTGTGTATCTCCTGCCAAAAGCAATTTCAGTCGGAGTACTTTATTTCAAAGACTTCCCCCCTCACCCTTCTTTTTTAATGTATCTGTCAGTGGTATTATTTTGTAAATATATGTATATGTTTAATACAAACTAAACCAGAACTGTCAGTGCAGGAGAAGCTAGCTCTTTAAACCAGAAGAGAAGCTATCTGTTCTCTTTAAACATATTTTAAAAGCCTTCTTTCCCCCAAGAAGTTACAAATTTGTTTTCTGCTGAAACTCAATGTATGTGGTTTCACTCATAAATTGACTTGATTTACTTTAGATTTGTTAAATAACATTTTATTTCTTTTGAAATTGCAACGTTGGATACTACCTGATTCTTTCTGTGAATATCCTGTTCTCAAACTTCTATCAGCAAATTTATTATAAATAACTTATCAGATTAAGCTGTTACAACTTAAAAATGTCAAAAAAGGGTTTTTTTCTTTCATATGTAAAGTAAATATTGTGATAGATGTCTTACTCCAAGCATCTTCATAATTCTTCTCGTGGGTTTTCATATTAGTGAGATTTTTCTGCCTATAGGTTTGATTTCATGGACGTAGGCCTGCCCGGGTGTCTGACTCCCTGGGCTTAGTACTATTAGCTTGAGCACAACACCAACCTATAAATATGCCAGCTCTGTGTGGGAGCTGACTAAGGCCAGGACAAGAAGGTTGGTGCCTGTCTTCAAAAGACCATGAGGACATAAACACCATTTTCTCATGAAAATCTGAACCATTAGAACATCTGCTCTGAGACTCTGTATAATGCACATGGCAGAGATTCAGCTTGCACTGAGTCCAGGGATTTTCTGTTTGATTAGTGACACGGCTTTTGTAAGCCAGTTTGGCCAAATTTTCAGCTAGAATGTTGGTCTGCTCGAGGTACAGATGTGAGACTTGACTAATACCAAGTCACCTAAGACTACACTCTGTCTCTTTCTTCTACAAGCTTTGCTTAAAGCATTCCAGGAAAGAAAAATGATTCTCTAGAGGGTTATCTGATCCTTCAGAGACCAAGTTAGTGTGATATCAAGAAGGGGCAGTTAGCTGTAATTACTCCTCCCACAGCTCAGGAGAGGGTGAAGTCAAATCTCTGTTCATTAATCGCTTTCAATATTGCAGTGAAGTGTGTTGTTACTTTGATGCCTGTGAGAAGTGCTACAGAAATGGAAGAGTACTTTATATTCTCAGACATACTGCAAGTCTCCATACACATGTATAGAAACAATTGGTCTGTTTCCAGGTGTGATCCCATTAGATGGGACGGAGACTTGTAGGAAAGCTGGTCGTTTCAAAACCACTGAAGGAACAGGAAAGGAGTTCAGAATAAAGCAAACAAAACAAAAGGATACAGCAGCTCTTTCAAAGCTGCAGCTACAAGTAAATTCCTGTTCTGACAGAAATATCTAACCTAGATCTAACCTATCTGTGGGTCAAGGAAGGATGCCGAGAGCTACAACCTACAGTGGTTGAGAACCAGAAGTAGCTGATAAAGCACAGTTATTGACTTTGGTTTGTACGACACTTGAACGCAAAAATAAGCTGACCTGACAAGCCAAGATTCCTTTAGAAACCACCTATAATCTTTTTACATTGCCACTAACACTTTGCAGCATTTAGCTAATAATTAGGCATTCCTTTAGTTTTCACTGTCGCTGTACGAATCATTTAGTTTAAATGTGGATACCTTCAGTAGGTCTGAACGATTCCGCTGGAATCAGCAAATGAAGTAGACCATTTAATCTTCTCAGCCACGTTTACATGGCTATAGGAAGTGTGGTACAGACGTTTTGAACGTTAATTGGAGACTTGTAAAACTGAAGGTTCCTCTTACTTTTGTAAAGGTCAGCAGAATGAACAGTACAATTCACGTCACTTGACAAAAATGAAAATCGTTTTACAAAGTGTCAGAAATGGAAAAAATAGCATTGAAATGAATAAATACGTGAAGGGGTTAGGTGAAATGTATACAGAATTTGCTTTGGGACTTCAGATGAACAACCAGTGAAAATTGTACAAGGAAACCTATTGAATGTGGGGAGAGAAACTTAAATCAGGAAAGCTAATTCTAAATAGACAATTGCTCTGTAATATCTCTCTCTCTTTCCACCTCCCCTTTCTTGCACATGTGGTCATTAATAAGTAACAGTATATATTACTTTAAAGAATCAGATGTGAGGCACAAATGAAGAAAACCCTATGACTGTACTCCAAAGGTAAAATATGTTATGCTTGTAACGATGAAGCATGGCAAATCCCACCACTTTTCCATTGGTGATAAAATAAGTGAGCTGGCAACTGCATCAAATAACTACATGTAGGATGCATTGAATTATTATTTAATTATCTACTTCGAAGTAGCTCATATTCTTTTGCTTAACAGGAAGAACTTTCTCTGCTTATCTTCTGACAAGTCCCTTTGAATGTTGCATTTCCTACCATTTTTCTGTTTTAATGTGTGGGACTTCATTTTTTCCTTAATTTCTTGCTTGAAATGTTAATTTCTGTTTTCTTCTTTTAGCTTTTCTTCCATGGTATTGCTTCAGTACCACTTTCCTCCCTCCCTGGCCCCTAGGTTCAGCGGCATCTGTAGGTCAGCTGTGCTTTGCACAGGCCCCTTTGGAATCTCTGTAGGCAGCAGATCTGGCTGCTTGGTGTGGAAGGAAATGCTGCAACCGCTTTATGGAAGCAGCATACATTTCTCACCTGAGGGGCTACCAATGGTTAAATCGGCTCCGTTGAGCTGCCTGTGGGTTCAGGGTCCTGCATTTAGTCAAAGTGCTCTTAACCAGAGCCAGGGTTTAACTTTTTTGCTTATTTGAAGCCTAAGACTTTGAGGCCATCTGCTCTAAATGAATTTTCAGATACCATTATTAGAATATCAGCAAGGGATATCACTCAGGATTGGAGTGCTCCTGCTCTAGTTTCTGTGAAAACACAGACAAGGAAATATCCCTACCCCAAAGAATGAAATGGGCAAGACAAAGCAAACAGAAGCACCTGGAAGGGAAGGAACTTGGTTGCAGCCACAAAGCAAATCAATCCTTGGCAAACCTCGAGGTCTCTTGAGTTTTGTCGTGGTTGATTATTTTTTTTAAATAGATGCAACAGTGATTTGAAATGGTATCCACAATCTCAAAAATCCCCTTTTGATTTCTGGTTATTGGGCCATAGCTGGAAACATCGTTTCTGCCATATCAAGGGATCTCACTGACCTGCTGCAGACCATGGTCCCTGTGACCTACCCCTCTTCTTTCGCCTACCCTGTGATCTAGGCAAAGCGTGAAAGAATAGAGCACTTGTTCCCTTGCCATTTGTCACAGACAAACTAACTCCAAAATGGGGGAAAAGTGGGATACCTTACAGTGGCCTAACTTACAGAGACTGTAACTTTTTTCAGTTCAGGAATTTAGTCAATTTTCTTCAGTAATGAACAGATCCAACTATAAATTGGTTTTTCTAATCTCATAGCTAGGTAAGAGGAACAGAAACAGTACAGACCACAGACGTACTGTGTTTTTATACCACTTTTTCATCTGGTTTCCAGTCACCTCTTTTGCATATTTATTTCCTCACCCATCTTCCTGTCTCCCATGGTGGTATTTTGAAGCGCTACTGTACACCTTTATGTAGGAGGTCTCCACCGAGGCGGGTGAGTGGAGCTGTAGAAGTACCACCCATTCTGCCTTCTGGTGGAACACAGATCCTGCTGCCTTCAACCTGCTACATTCCCTTATCTTTCATACTTGGCACCCTGTCTCCTACAGTTATGTGGAAAAATAATAATTAGCAAGGTCAGGCTTTTTTTCCTTTTTTTTTTTTTTTTTTTTTAGATTTGGGCCAAGATTCGCATATGTAAACTTAGGATTTAAAAGCAATTTGCTTTATAGTGATTAGGTCCCTGTTTCAAAAGATTCTTTGTGGTCTCACTCATGCAGAAAGCCATGGGAAAGGCAGAACAGCCTGACACCGCATCAGCCACTGGCAAAGCTCAAGGCAGCAGTGCAGATTCAGGGCCTGAATACATGTCCATATACCACTCAACCAGTCTGGTAGCATACACAGTGGATTGCACCCTGGATGCAGCCTCAGCCTGGCACTACCCCGGAGCACTCAGCAGGAGTAATGAGAACAGGGCCAGTGCAATGATGAGATGGGTATGCTAGTGCCTGTCCCGTGTGTTGTGCACAGGCTGCCAGGCTCAGGCCCAATGGGTGCTCCCACACTTCATTGGCAGAGTCTTGCTGTCAGCCACCTCGTTCCGTATATCACGGACTTTGGTTGTTTGGAGTCTGAAAAGCGCTTCCAGGTATCTCCAGAGATTCCTTTGGCTCAGGAGGAATGCGGCTTTCCTTACCCTCCTTATAGCTCAGCCATTAACAGCTAAAATCAACAGTTTCCATTCTGCAGTTGAAACAAAGTTTGGGGATCACTTTATGTAAGTGGAAAAATTCATGTACCATCTACAATACATAGGTTATATTACTGCCACAAGCAAGTTACCAATTCTGGAAACAATTGACTACTAATAACTAACTAACCCTTAATCAAACACATTTTGCATTGTCTGGGCTCATTAGCCTCGCGGTGGTTGAAGCAGAATAAGACATCTGCTTCTAGTTTCTTTTCTAAATCTGTAATAACCATTTTAACGTATGTAATGGTGGTAGAACTCATATTGTGGTGCTCTGTCACATCAGCTGACTGGTTCTGTCTGTTTTACGAATAATGTATCTCTGGTAAAATGATCTAGTCTTTCTACATTAGTATGAGGCTCCAGCTGCAGAGGAGGTTGCATTCAGGAATTGTAAAATGTGTAAGTGACCATTTCTGAATTTAGTAGCACTTAGAGGTCTAAGATAGGGTCAAAGACCCATTGTGCTAGGCACTATAAAAACTCACAGTAAGGAAAAGCTTGACTGGAAATTCCTTTTATCTAACTATGCAAGAATAGCCAAATTTAGGAGGTGAAATAGTGGTGCAGAAAAGAAAAGCATCTGCCAAAGTCACATCTCAAGACAGTAGAAGAGATAAGAAATTGAACTATAGTCCTCATTCAGTGACTTATCCAGAAACCATGTTATTTTCCATAATTGAACTATTAAACAGTAAGATTAAATATTTAAATGAAGACAAGGAATAACATAGAACTGTACACCCCAAATCACCTTTCTGCATTCCACGGTGCTCTGGGCTTCTCTTTGCCTCTGTTTGCCTGGTATTTGGGCACAGAGGTGACGTGGGGAACGTGGACTTTCACTCTGCCCCAGTGATAGGCTTTTAAGTCCTCCTGTTCTTTCCAGCATGGAGACTTGTGCTTGCCTGTCCTCTTCTTTCTGGTGGGTGAACTGACCGCTCTTCCATTCAAAGGCACACCTTCTACAGGCTTTCATGCTGCTGATGCATCTTGCTTCTTTTGATGGTTCCAACCCAGAGCATCTGGGGTGCTTTTCCCTGTCCTTGGCATTTTCTGCAGACTGCCTGTCTACATGCTCCAGCTTGGTGGTTTCCACTTCCCAGTTACTCTCACTTCTAACCCTGTTGCTGCTTGCTGTAACCTGTGTCTTGCTGCAGACTCACCTGGCACCTTTTCCGTTGTGTGAGTGCTGATTCGTTGGACCCAGGATTCCCATTTTTGTGCAGTGTCCCCCTTTGTTGTAGGGTAATGCTTGTGTCTGGGGCTATGCTGGTCCTGGATCCTGGCCACTGCTTACATCTGGGACTGTTGCTGCTGTGGGACAAAATCCTGGCAGTGCAGTCCCAGGGCTGTGTTGCCCCAGACATCCTGAAGAACGGGAGCCACAGCCCAGGAGAGCTAAGAAATCCTTCCAGTAAGATTCAGGATGACTCTTCCCTGCCTTTCTGCCTCTTCTGACTAGAGGAAGTCATTTAGGTTCCTGGCCCCTGTTGCTCATAGGCATGGTATTTTTCCTCTTGCTTTTTGCATCACTTTTGTAGATGGTGCTTTGCACTGCGATGCCTCCCCTCTCAGCCAGCTTCTGGGCCTCTGTCTTGTCCTGTGCAAGTGTCTGTGCATGGCATGACTTTTTCCTGCCACAATTCAGCTCCTCTTGCTGCCTGTATGCCTTTCCTGTGGGCTGGATCTCAGCTGCCTACTTTACAAACTAGAACCTCTCCTGTTGGCTGGAATAAGTGAGCCACAAATGTGCCTTTCCTGAATTAAGGAACCTTTAACATGTCCAAGATAGGTGTTGGGTGTGTGAGTTCTAGGGTCAATAACACAAGCATGCAGCTCATACTTTGCTGCTTAACTTCTAGTTAAAGGCCTCTTTGCAGCCCTGTTGTGTCCAGGAGTCACAGCACTTCACAATTGGCTTTGGGTTAACTCCTGGCAAGACCATGTGTCTTTTATGTCTTTGCTTCCCAACAAGACAGCAAAAGCTCCACCTTTCTTTTATCTGCCTGGCTACCTATAAATAGGTTTGCTTGTGGGCTTCATTGTTGTTACTCTTCCTACAATGCTGGAGCAGATTTGTAGACTCAGAAATGCAAGTGCTACTTTGTTTGCCTGTTTAATCATAAATTCTGTCCTGGTGTGTGTTCTGCCTGGCTGAGCATTGGCGCAGTGTTTCTCACACATTTATTAGGGAATAACATAAGAGCCATAGTCTCTGAAACTACATTTGCTCCTTGCAAGGGAAATTGTTTACAGAGATGCTGCAGGTACTGGTCGCTCTTCATTTGAGCACGTACGCATGCTGGTTTCTTGGCCTCTTCCGTCAAACTGTTCCATTTAGGGTTTTACAATATAACAGGAAAAATTAAAGGGTCCTGATGAGCGGAATCCTTACCTACTGTTTACTGTAGCTCCTTCCACTCTAGAGCAGAAGAAGGGCTGAAACTACACAGGAATGAAATAATGGTGGGGTTGCTGGTAAAAACAGGAGTAGGGAGTACAAAGCAGTCAATGCCATGCGATGCTGACTACTGTGTGAAGATTTCTAGGGTAACAGCATTGCCAATGCTTGAACTAGGAACGGAAGGATTTAGGAAGAAAAAGGTTCCTTGATAATGGATCATGATTTCCCTGTGTATTCACTTTCTTGTCCTGGACCAACAAGTGCTTAGCATTGACATCACTAGCAGGAAATTCCAAACTATGCCCTTCTTCATCTTCAATTAGACATATTCTGTTTCACTTACTGGTCAAGTAACTAAAAAAAAAAAAAAAACAAAACCAAAACAAAACCCTCTGTGATTACTTCTCTCTTTGAATGAAGATTTTTTGGAGTCAGATACAGAGTTGAGTGATACAGATGTATCACAGAATCACTAAGGTTGGAAAGGACTCATAAGATCATTTAATCCAACCATCTCCATGAGCACTGTCCTTGCCCATTGCAAATCCTGTGCCTTCCTTGCAAGAAAGGATCTCTGGAGATAGATTGCCTTTTTTTCCAACTCAGGAGACTTAACTATGCTGATCTTTCCACGGGTGGCATTTTAGGTTGGGTTCTTTTCCTCAGGCATATCTTTAGATATTGCATGATACCTGCTAGTACCAAAAATCAGGTGTGGTGTGATGAAGATAAGGACTGTGTTACTTGACAAGTTACATAATGTTAAAATTTATCATAGGAATATGAAGTATTTGAGCTAAAAGATAGACTATTTGTAAGTCTGATTAGATGTTTATATTTTATTTAGAACAAATGTTTGGATGTTTTCACAAAATGACTGGAATCTCAGGCATTCTGTTAAACCCTTGGGCTCTCCCACTTGGTTGCTTCATGAAAAGTCCTGAAGTTTTCCCATTCCATAAAACAATGGCCTTTTCTGTTGCAGCCATGTTATGCTACACTGCTCCTCAGGCAAGTAAAATCTTTGGGAAATGACACTCACAGCAACTTCTTCACTGAGCAAACGCAAGTGTTGCAAGGAAAGTTCTCTGCTGTGTGGTGGTTGTTTTTGGCTTTGTTTCTTTTTTAAGGATGACTGAGGCCTGAGACGGGCTCTGCTTTGCTGCTTTCCCGTCTGGGAACCTTGAACGTGTTTCTAGTCGTTGTGCTCCCTTATCATACCTACTCCCGTCTGATTGTCTCCCTGGGGTTGCTGAGTGTGATGAGGAAAGCTCTTCCCTGGCAACAAGCTGTCAAGGCCTTACAAGACCACTGCAGCACAGATCTCTGGTGCAGTCAACCCTGAGGAAAATGGTCCAGGTGTCTGCCCTGGGCACGTTCTGACAGCTCACTGAGCTGAGAAGTCTGCGCGATGGCTGGCCTGGGCTCTGAGGTGCTTCCTCTGCAAGTGCTGCTGGATCCAGGCAGGGTGCAGGGAGACAAGAGGTCTCTGTAGCTTTTCTGCCTTGCATAGGCAGAACCCTAGGCTTCGTTACTGCCCCTCTGCAAGAGCCCTTAAAACACTGCTGGTGTCCTGCCCAGCGCAGATGCCATAGATGGACTATGTGGTAGGACGTGGCTGATGAGAATCGAAGGAAATCATCTATGGCAAACGGCCTAGGAATAGGTTTTCTTTGAGTCCTCAACAGCCCTCAGCTGAAGAGGGTGTTGGCAGAGATGAGCGTGCATTGCTGTTTCTCACTGTGCTCGCTCACAGGGAGCGGGAACACTCACCTGGGGGTTTTCTGAGACAGAGCTGTAGTGTCCTGATGAAATGGAAGACGAGCAGTTGCTAACATTACCAAGCAAACCCAACGTGTAATTGCTGTGACTCTGACTTTGCCAAATGTGAAGACAAGCGTGTTCTGTGCCTGGAAGTGTGTTCCTGCATGGCTTCAAGAACAATAATACAGGAGATGATGTGGTTTCACAAACTGTAAGGAAAGGGAGCTCTATATAAAGCAGGCAAGCCAAACACCAGAGTTAAATCTGGGCGTTGAGGTGTCAAGTGAGAGTGTAGCCAAGGCTGAGGTTCTCAGCATGCACCAGCAGCACAGTTGCACGCTAACGAAACATTTTGCTCTGTGTATTATGCTGCTTATGCCAGGCTCTGCATCTCACACTGGTTCCCTGGAGCAGCAGCACCACCTCCCTGGCAACGCCTTGGCACCAGCCAGGCTCCCAGCAGCAGTGAGGGGCAGGAGCAGGCGTTGTCCAAGCGAGGCTCCAGAAAGATGCAGTTAGCCTAATTCGGGGTATGTATGATCTTAGAAGTAAAGAGAAAAGACTGCATTGTTTACTGTCCTTTTTATTTTCTTTTTTTTTAAAATGTGTAATTTACATTCCCTTTAGAGTTAGTCCCAAATGACGGGTGTTTAGCCCTTTCATGTCATGCCCACCTGCTATTTTCAGAAGTTTCGGAAAATGAGTGGTTTCACAATCAGCTTGCAACATATGTCAGAAAGGGACGGGGACATTAGGATAAAATTGGAGGGGGAGGAAAACATAAGTGCATCTAGAGCTGTTATTTCATGTTAATATGCAGTTTTTTTCATTACATAAAAACATAGGGAACTGTGCAGAACTTGCTCTCCTCACTCACGCCCTATTCCTCAATTTTGCTTTTTTGTCCAATTGTTGTGTCTTCTTGTAACCGTATTATCCTTGAGGCACCATCTGTTTGCTTTGTATCTGCATGACATACCACCATGGGACCTGGCACTCGTGGCCCCCGAATGGTCCGATGACACACATTAATAGTCTGATGCAATAGGGCAGTGCTGCAGTTCCCTGATACTCCTGGATGCAGAACATTAGTAAAACCAGCTCCAACACAGGGAACCCTTAATCACTCTTCAGGCTATAGGGATTGGCACTGCTTTGGGAAAAAAAAAAAAAAAAGGTGAAGATTGTAATAAAGCATTGTGATTGTTACAGAAGGTTTCTGTTTGGAGCATGTTTGGGGAGAATATATTTTCTCATGTAATGCAGTCTGAAAAATGCAATACTTATTGCTCATTCCAGCTGAATCTGATCCAGCTGTCTTTGAGCTGCAACTGGATTTGCTCCTAAATAAGTTATACACCACCTTTACAGTGCGATAGGAATCCCATTTTCCCTGGCGTTTTTAGCCCATTGTCAGTAATTCAAGATGATCTTCTATAAAGATATGGCAAACTCACATGTTCCCCATTGCAATTTCCAAATGGCCTCTTTAAGCAAGAACATTTTTCTCAGACCATATTTCTTGGTTTGTTTTGTATAATCCCAAACTCAAACCCACAAGAGAATAATCAGCAATATTTAGGGGTTTTGGAGCCCACATTTCGTGTGGTTGCGTATGTCAGCATCCTTCTTTTCTGCCATATAGTAGAGCATACATGAAGCATTTCCATAATCAAGCTTATCAAAGATCTCTTTAGCATTTAAAGAGAAAAATATAAATATTTAAAAACCTATGTTTTCTGTATGAAAGCCGAATTCTCTTTGCTCCAAGCTTTCCATTTTCTTTCAAAAAAACCAAACCCTGAACTTAAGCTATAAAAAGGACGAAGCAACATTGTGAATGCCAGTAGAAAGAAGAAAATAGGACACCGCTTGAGGGCAGCAAATACTCAGCTTCTCTCTGACAATCTAACAGTATCATAGGGAGATAGGATCCTGGACTTTAATTTCCATATATTTATCTTGTAATTTTTGACTTGTCTTACAAAGCATATTATTTCCAAATAATTGCACTTATAGAAAGAACATTCCTTTTTTTTTTTTTTTTTTTTTTTTTTAAATATCTGCAAGAAGAAAGAAGGAAATCTTTTTCCCTGAGTTTTTATTTTTGCTTTGGAATTCAGAAAAAATATGAAGGTGCATGGTTTTATTTTTTTGAAGGTGGCAGAGAAGAGGTCCAGCAAGAGAAGCTCATTTTCACCAAATATGTCCTCAGAATGTTATATGACAACCTTTGTGCAAAATCTTCACACTAGAAAATGTAGAAAAAAACCATAGGAACTTGAAAAAAATTATTTTCAGTCAATATAAATGATAGTGTGAGATAATGTATCTTTCAGATACATAAAGAATGAAGACAGTGTCAAAATACACATTTGAGGATGTCAGTTTAAATCTGCACAAGAACCTGTAATCCTAACATAAACTAAATTCTTATAGCTCTCGATTTCACAACCATATATTTTTCTAAAAAGTGTTCAGCATTAAAATGCAGCAAAATGATTAAAAAAAATCCATCATCTGGAAATAAACTTCTACCTTCACGTTCTACTAACAGCTTTAAAATTTAGAGGTAAATCAGGGGTCTTTACCAATTAGGGTAACAGCCTGATCAGCCATGAGATTATTTGGGAACTTGGAGAAGTCCATGTTTTGTTGTTGTGCTTCACAATCTGATGATGGAGAAATATAAATACCATGTTTCAGTCTGGGTTTTTACTTTCTTCCTAGTACCATCTTTCCTCAGCTGATGCATTTTGCACCTTTTTTTTTTTTTTTAACCAGCTGCTGCCATCCCTTGTAGCCCTGCCGTCCTCATGGAAGGTTTCCATTCCTCCATTCTGCATTTTGACTGCTTCCCCTCAGCCCCTCGCTCCCCTCTTGTCGCTAAGCCCCTTCCTAGCTCCTTCTCCATGCCAGCTGTGCTTCTCTGCCTCCACCTTGATGAAGCACCAGGATGGGGGCGGCCAGAGTGCATTGGGAGGCATTTTCGGCTTCAGCTTCTCTGCCCGCTGCTGCAGCATCCTCAGCTTGTTAGAAGATACCATGAGCAGGGAAGCCCTACTCAGCCCCATCAGCTGAGAGCGTGGGTTATCTTGGGACCTCAGAGCCTTGTACAGCAGAACCTGACTGGATTTTCACGTGGGTTGTAAATGCCAGCACTGGCTGCACCCACACCTCTGCTGAACTTTTGATCTCTGGTCAAAAGCACGCAGTTACTGGAGAGATGTAGGTTTAGGGTGGTATTTATTTTAATGTTGAGGTTAGAGAAAAAGTGAAGTTGATTTACCATTTTCAGAAATGAGTGAAACGTATAAGCTAACTAAAAATATATCTGCATACAGAAATAAAATTCAAATTCAGCTTTTAATGCAATTCAGCACCATAATAGGCAGTTTCAGAGCATGTGAACAAAGTTGGCGAGATTTTATTGAAAGCAGGCTTATGTAATGGAAAATGTAGAAGATGTCTTACCTGTAGGTATAGGTATTGCTGTTATCTCTGCTGTTTCTTTTGTCTGAGGTCGTGTTGTCCTGTGGGCATACAGGGATATTGGAAGGGGATAGATATTTTACAGGTAGGAAAACTACCGCTTGGAAAGACTGTTGCTCAGAGGTTTTGAGATTTGGCACCACATACATTTTAAAATTTTCAGCTTTTTTTATCCAGTCTGAGAGAAAGAAGCTGTCATTTCAGAGTGGCTTTACATATGTCTGTCCCACTAAAAGTGAACTGGGGCTCACTTTCCTAAAAATCAGGTCTTAGGTATTTCATATGAAGTCTGTAAAAGCTGGCCATTACTGAAATGTTGCTTTATTTATTTATTTACTCTATCTTGCACAGGAAATCTGTTTCTGAGCCAGAAATACAGCTTGAATCTCAGGACTTCTACACCTTTGGTTCAGCAACAAGACCATCTGTCACTTCTAATTCCTGCTATGAACAAGATGATCTAGTTATCTTTGATGGAATAATTCTGAATTTGCAAGCTACATTATTCTCCCATTACCCAGTTAGATTTTCCTCCTCTCATACATACTGGGATCTCTGTTTGAAGGTTTAGCCTTGGATAAAGCTAAGCCCAAAGAGAACGAAGCATTTTTAATAACCATCTCCTCACTGGAGGTGATATAAATTTGCAAAACATGCTAACTCCTCTCACCAAAGCAACCTTGACTAGGTTTCAAAAGCAAGAGAAGTCTGAAAACAGCTGAATTCCTTGTCACCTTACATTTCACTAAGGATGTGCAGAACTTTTGCTCCTTTTTAAGCTTGATATATGTTTTGGAAGGTAGAAGATTTGTAAAGAGGAGCTTGATAATTTTTCAGTCTTGTCGGCATCTTAACTAGCATTTACATATCATTCCAAGACTGCTTTTTAATATACTGTGTTCTCACTCAGCTTTGTTTAACTCTCCAAGGCAAAGTACTCTTTCTCATAGCACCATTAAAAGCTTGATTAGCTTCTCGTTCATAATGAGGAATCAATCAAGTTTCTTCTTTGGAGAGAACCACTCTCATACTCATCTGGGTAAAGGTGTGTTCCCTGACATCTAATGTGTTCAGTCTTTCACATACAGGTTTTCATGGTGTAAACTACAGATAAAAACCACATGATATAATTTCATCATTTGAGTGGCCTTATTTTTCTTGACTGTAGCTGAGGGAATGTTTCAGGCAGCTCCTTGCATCCAGCTATTGTTTTTCCCACCCATGTATATATAAATACATTCCTGAAGTACAAACTCAGTTGCGTTTGTATAGTTCAGGGCACGTCTCTGCTGTTAAATTTTAATGAAAACGTGATTGAAATTTTGGGGATTAATGACTGCTTGGAAAAAATTCAGCTCATATCTAATTGATCTGCACCAGTTCTTCCAACCTTCTTTCTACAATGAATAACTTAAAAGGACCAAGGAACTGAAAGCTGTTTCTAGGATACGATGTGCAGCACTTCCTACTCTTGGCTCGCTCTAACTTCAACCTCTCAGCTCTGTCATTTTTTTCTGTCTATGAATTTAAAATAGTTTTGCCACCAGATAGTGAAGTGAAAGCAGTAGCGTTTGTCCCAGCTGTGGGTGGGATCACCTTGCTACTGTGGTAAAATTGAAAGGGCTGATCTTCATGAGGATTTTGCAGTAGGGTAATTTCCACACACCACCTATCCCGCTGTTTGGAAAGAACCCTCTCCAGCAGTGAGTTCAGAGGCTTTGTGTATGTACGTGAGCGCACATATGTCCTTATGCAAAGCACGGCTTCTCCGCCTTGGCATTCCAGCTGGCAGTTCCTGGAAAGCTGTCTGGAAAGTCACTGTGTAGCTCCAAAAGCTACTGCAAAAGGGAAATTTTGAATGATATGGCCTCCCTCCTGCCATTCGCACCTGCACGGACCTTTCTGCCCTCCAGTGCTCGCACATGGGCAGAATGAGCAAGAGACTGTTGCTTTTTCATAATCCTTCTCTGAGGGAAGAAAAATTCCTTACAGGGATGCTTTCTTCGGGTGGAATAGCTGAGGGGAAGAAAAGGTCTTTAAACCCTGTTGCTGCAGGTTGGTCTGGGTATAAACACTTTTGGTACATTGATCCATTGTAAACTCCTGGAACAGGAACAGGATGCAGGTATAGCGGACAATGATTATAAAACAATTGCTGCTCTATAAACAGCCAGTTTACAGCTTTCTGGTGTCCCCGAGATATAGGTGTTGGTTTCATGTTCTTGGCAGCCCTCCACTTTGTAAGTCAAGGTCCCTCTTTTTGACCTGGAGTTGGCAGGTCAGTGGTAAAGGGCTGTTGGGGATAAGCTATCCTCAAACTGGAAAAATTAAGAGATTTTTTTTTTTGTCGCTTAAGTTTGGGAGACAAATGTCCTCACCACTATTTTGCACTTGCAGTATGTGATTACTTTGAGATTTAGAAAGCAAGCCAACAGTAATCATTAAAAGAAGTTTATTAAATGAAATAAATTTCTCCTTGTGCCGTTGACTAAAGAGCAGGCAATTTAGCCATTCCCAATTACAGGGTTATGACTAGATTTTTCTAAACTGAAATGACAGTTTATATGCATGGATTTTTTTTTTTTTTGAGGTGTGCATGTACTTCTCGAGGCTTTTACACAAACAAACTCTTTTGCTCTCTCCTCTGTCCACAAGTGCCACTATGTGCAAGTGTTTGGAAACAGTGGTGTAAATCTTAGTGCTGCTTCTAGGCAATTACAGAGCCTTGAATACACGGCACGTATCCACAGGCAGTGAGCCGCCCTGGTGTTTTGCAGAGGGGTGGTTTTTCTCAGCCATTTCAGGCAGGGCAGATACAGGCATTCACTCCAGGCCCGTGTTTGGGATGGCAAAATAAAATAGTTCCCATAGTTAGTCCTAGAAGTTAATTAGCTGTGACAGTGGGAAAGTGACAACCTCATGATTCTTGGGTATTTATAACGAGGCTGTCACTTGCTAGGTTAGTCAGGTCATCGAGAAGACAAGTGTGTGAAGTCAGGTTTCTGGCAGGACACAGAGCTGAACCTGCATCGTCGTGCTCCCTTGCCATGGCGTGGATGTTGGCAGAGAGGATCTCTTGGTGTAGCGTTTGTAACACTACACCAGCGTGTGATCCGTATCTTTGGGAAAGGTGGCTTTCGCCGTGCTGGAGAGCTCTGCAGGTGCACATGCGTTGCCTTCATCACGTGCCTTTAGAGCTTGTTCTGGGATTATTATCGAAATGGAGGCATCTTTTCTGCTCCTGCTTTCGTGAGCACAAGGTCAGGCTTCCAGGGGCAAAGGAAAGCTGTTGGCTAGGGAGGCCATGGAGGCCATGACGAAATGCCGTAGTGCCAGCCCTCGGTGTGCACAGTGTACTTAGGTGGGTGCTACAGCATTCCCCACGCCTGCACTGTAGTGTCCCTCTGCACCATGCACTGATTGCTCCATGGATGACATAGACGACTGGTTTGGGGTCTTTTGCTTTCAACTTTGGTGCTACCACTACCATGTTTTGGGACTTACCATAACTATGGAGTTTCCAAGCGCAGGAGATGACGTTAGGGTTTGTTTGACTCTCTGTTTTTACCATGTAATCAAGGCTTAATGTACTAAATGTGTTTGCTGTACACTGGTAACAGCACGGCCAAGAATGACTTTTTATTAGTGCCTAGAGAGCCGCTCAGGTCCAGAAAGGCTGCTGGGAATATTTCTGAGAGCATTTTTTGTGTTTTTGAGAGTTGAAAGAGCAAAAGAGTTACGCTAGCGGAAAGAAAACTCTCAAATTACACATTTTGTACAAATCACAGGCATTTTATTGGTAATGATAGGCTAACCTAGACTAGATTATTTCAAAAATCTCTCTCATTCAGAGTACCATTTATTAATGTTGCTACTGCTCAGAAAAAGAGATCTCTCCTGCTGAGAAATATATGAGTTATCATTGTGATAAGGAGAGAGCACAGAAATTGGTTCATTTTTGTCTGTCTGTCATTCTGGTCCTTCAGTTTTAGTAGGAAAAACTATCATACAATCTTAGCTTGATCTTTAGAGTGTAATTTCTCGATGAAATTTTCCAAATTTTGTAGTGGGTTTGTCATCTGCTCAATATTCTTCAGAGAAGCAGCTGACTGTTGGCTTCCCTAATTATTTCTTCTTCTAATAATGTTTCTTCAGATCTAGCTTGAAGGGGGAACAAACCCCAGCTCTATATAAATAATCAACTAAACCCAGGCATTTCTGTCAAAAAGAAATAAAGCTTTGGAACAAACAAAAATAGTTTCACGCAAATTTCTTTCTCTTAAAACTGGCAAGATTTCAGTAAGCGTTTTCTGAGAAATATTTTATTTCACTGAAAGGTGGGACACTGCTTTTTTGTGTGTTGCTACAAACCCCCACTGGAGAGCAAAGCTGGGAAACTGCCAAACATCTTAGACCTGCTGTGACAATGGGTAGCCGTATCAACACACACAAACCCGCATTTAACTGAACTGTTCAATTGAATTCTAATCTCCAGCTAATCGCTATGCTTAAAAAAAAATATCTCCCTATTCATGTTTTATTTCTAAAAAACACCTTTATGATGCAATGTATGTGAATGAATGGATGAGAGACTCAAGCGCAACATGCTATCTACAAAGGTAAATTATCTACAAGGCTCATATTCTGTTAAATATTTGACCCATGAAACTCTCAGTTACAAAGAACCTTTAAACGAAGAGTGGGAAGTCACTGAAGGACTCTTTTAGGGCTCCTCAGGATAGAAGGTGATAGAGAGATGTGGTTTTGTTTTGCACTATGACATCCCATGGAGAAAGCACTTCCAAGCCCTCCATAAGCCACACGGCTCAATGAGAAGATTACAACAAGGGAAGAAGATTACCAGCAGTCACCAGATTCTGTATAGTAGAAATATAAGTATACCTTATGTTCAAACAGAACAGCAGCCTCCTGAATGAAGCACATGTGTGTTGTAGGGGACAGGGAGAGCTTTCATCTTTCGTACCTCAAGACTGTGTATGCAGAAGAAAGCATGCCACCTCCGGGTCTGTGCGTCAGACTTGGCTGATGTGTGACTTCCAAATTAATTTTTTCTCATTATTTCTTAATGGGAGATATTAAAAAAAGTGAAGAGGTGCTCCTCTGTTGACTCCTTTGTGGGCATAATTTGAAGTTAATAATGCAGGAAATGTGGGGTTAAAACACACAGTCCCTAATTCAGGACTTGTAACACAGCGCCTCATCGTCCTTTACAAGTCTGAATGGGTACCCTGCCCCAGTTTTACCAAGGAAGCACTGATGTTCCGGATAAAAGGCATATCTGTGAAGAAGATTCCCACCCATTATGGAACCAAAACAGAATGTAATATGAGGATGCTGTGGAGCAAGTGTGAAGAACAAGACATTTGTGTACACCTGGTTCTCAGGCACAGACCCTCAGGTCTCTCATGCATCAGAAAAGTGTACAAAAACCAGAAAAGTCTTCCCTGGACCTCCTCACTGAGCTTCAGGTGCTTACCTTCTGCCTGGGCCTCAGTTCCCATCTTCCTTGCAGATGTGAACATAAGAGCAGGCTGATCTGTGCTAGTGTTTGTTTGGGGCATCCAGAAACACTCTTTTTCTGATGGCTCCTCTTTGGTGATTGTAAGAAATTCCGTGCAAGTGGCTCATTCTCCCTCTGTTTTTCCACCCTGCACAGCAAGGCTGGGCGTATCCTTAATTTAACCTGGCAGTGAGAAGTACGGGCATGTACTTTTAACAGAAGTGACTCTCCCTGACCCAGGTTGCATGCTTGTGTGGAAACCCTGACAGTAAAAATAATTTTTCAGTATCTTTCCATTTGTTCTGTTATTATACTGTGTCTCCAAATCTCCACCTTTTTCAGTGTGAACAGGCCAGGGTGACCTTCTTACCAAACGGTTATTGAAGACTACAGCTAACAAAGTGTTCTAGGGGGCTATCAAATGTCTCCAAGGTAAGGCATGCATAAAACAAGAACACATAATCGTAAATAACCGGGCACCTCTTCATTTCTTTTAAAATCATGATGGTTGTTTAACTGACTTGAAAGGGTTACTCTTTCACCCCTAGCTTGTTCTGAGCACCGTGGGAAAATGACATGAGCACTGTTTAGTTTAAGGGATGTAGTCATGCAAAACCTTTGCTGGACTTGTGGAGGAAGCTGGAGTGTTTCAAGAAATAATGAAGGTGTGAATCATCACAATTCTGAATTGTCTGATAAGAAAATCTTTTAATCTCTTGTAGTAATATAAGGACTCCAATTGCTGCAATTCTCTTTATAAATTGTGCAATAAAAGATGGAATAAATCATTGCAAAAGAATCCAGGATTATCAGCAGTCTCTTCCTTTCATATCAGTATTTCTGAATGGTGTTCTTTAAAGGCTTTTGCTTGTTAGTTTAGTTTTAGGAGACAAGTAAACTAATTAGTTCATTTTTTTTCACTTTATGGTCTGTTCTTGGCATGCTTAGAAAACATTTGAGCTCAAACAGTTTGTTTTCAGTTGTGCCCGTTAGCAGGAAGGGTTTTGATTTTTTAAAAACAACTTAAGAAAACGACCAGGACAAGATACCGCTTTCATTAAAAGTATATGCAAAGGATGAGGTGGTTGGTTGCTTACCTCTTTTTTCTTCTTTTTTTTTTTCTTTTACTATATTTTAAATGATATTCAAAACGTACCAAAAGATCTTCAGTGTTATATGTGTGTGTTCAGTCAAAAAACCCGCAAGACTTCCCTTTTGAAAAATATTCTCATTTCTTATTGTTTTTGCAATTTGGCTCCATGTGCTCTATGTGATTTTACAGGATGAACATCTATGGTCTTTTACCAAGGTTTTAAGTTTTTATTTATACAAAAATCACACAGTTCAGTAGGATGCCAAGAAAGTGAACAGCTTGGTAAGATTTAGGCTTTTGAGGTTCATTTTATGAACCAAGAAAGATAGAAAATCATGTATATCACTCACACTGGGAACCTCAGAACCTAGCTTTGATATATGACTCTTCTCATAATATACAACAAGACTTTGATTACAGCTTTATCATTCCACTTATCACTTCCTAGGCAGCAGCTGCCCATTGGTGAGAGAGGAAATCAAACGCTTATCCACTGCTACCTTTGCCTGGGGACGGTAAAAGGTATCTATAATATATGACAAAGTCCTGCCATAAAAGATTAGAATAGTGGAGCTAGGCAGGATGAACAAACTACAGCCATAAAGAATAAAGTTTAAAATGTTTGGAGCGGTTTCTGTTGTAATTTGTCTGCCAGCTCCTTGCTCAGGCTGTAGTATGTCCTGGCAGTCCACCCCGGGTAAGAGCTACAGAGGAAGCTGAAGCATTTTGCTGGGTGCCCATGAGCATCCTCCGTGCACACCATTTTCAAAAGGCTGCCAGAAATTGGCAAAGCAGTTTTTGGAAACAGCATGTGCACTTGCATTTTGGATGGGGTTTTTTGTCGCTGGAATACGTTTTATAAATATTTGAGGTATGTGTGAAGAAAAGTGAAAAATCACATTAATGGCAAGCTTGCTTATGGTGCTTTAAGGTATTTGGTGTATTACACTTTGGTGTAAAGTTATTAGGTAAAATACCTTTGTGTGAATAAAGATATGTGTCACACTGGCTAATTGTCCAGATGTGTAGCTCAGACAAGAGGGAGAGGCTGCCAGGCCCTTTCTCTGTCACCTCCCTCACTTCATACAACCGTTTACAGCCCGTAAATGACTTGGGAAACAACGTAGGACTGTCACGGTTCACATGTCAATTGTGAATGACTCCTTTACACAAGTAATTCCCAAACTGGCTTATGAAGGTACCAAAATAAAGCTACTTGAGTGCTTGTTTAGCCCCAGTTTCTTCACCTGCTGGGCTTTGGATGCTGGAGGGAAGAAGCAAAGTGACTGCAAGCTGCTGGGGGTGAATGGAAAGCAAGTGGGTGGGTAGTAGCATGTGGGGGACCATCCCTGCCTGAGGTCCTGGGAATGTTTATGTCTCCTGGGACGCAGAAATAGGACCTGTAGCAGGTTGATAGCATAGTGTCCCTGGGAGGATGAGAGAGGTCCTGAAGGTGAGCTGAGACCCCTTTGTAGCTGAATAAGGGGATCTCAGTAGGTGGTGAAGGCACACCTTCAGGAAAAGGTAAGAGGACTGAGGATATGACAAGCAGCAGGTGAAGAGCAGCATCCAGGTATTTTACATACAGTTGGTAGACTGAACTGGAGGATTTGATGGGCCTGAACTCCTCCCTCAGTCTCCTGAAATGTTGAGAAGGGGAGCATGGTGACGGACCTGGGAGTGGGCGGGAGCTGCTTGGGCTTAGGCTCTGCACAGACCTGCCTTGTGGTGAGGCTAGCTGGCCCTGAGCTCTGTGATGCAGTAGTGAGTGAGGTCACCTTGCTGTCGTCGTGCTTTGGATGCCTTCATGAGTTCATGGTCTCTGTCATGCTGAGCAGTGAAGTTGTGTTGCTGCAAAAAATGATATGGATGCCTGTGCATGTGTGTGATCATATTCAAGCTATAATGCTCTTTAAATACCATCTGATTCAGATGTAATCTCAGGCAGCATTTTGGACTGTGTATGAACTGCTTGATTTCCCCTTAGGTTTCTTTAAATATGAGGCAATTGCACAGCAATCATGAGATAACCTAGTGTAGAAAAATAATAAAGATGCTTCTGTTGTTCCCTTGCCATTTTTACTTCCTTTTCTTTTCTTCAAAACGATCAGTTATTTCCCTGTAGAACTATGAAATAACAGGAAATAAGAACCCCCCAACCAAGCAAAGTCTCTTCTGCAGAACTACAGGGAGATCGTGTCCTGTAGAAGGGTTAATGAGGAACTGAGACTGTTGTGTGTCAGGATAAAGGGAACTATTCACTTTCTAGTGCACTAGAAGCATTCGCGAAACCTTTTAGGAAATGGCATAACATGTTTTAAGTGTAAAATGGAGCTAGAAAAAGGTTGCTAAAAGCTGTACCATCAATCTTGGATTTGGTACCTCAGTCAGTCGGCAACTGTGGATTTCTCGCTTCCTTATTTCATTGAAAATGGATGCAGAAGTCTTTAAAAATAACCTTTTCTCATTTCCCTAACAGGCTCTCCCTAGAAAACGCGTGTCAGCCAGTGTGTGTGTGCCCAGCTGGGTGCCGAACACTGGTCCTATGCAGCACAGCCCTCTCTTACCCACCTCTGAGAGGACTCTTATAGTTCAGTGTCCACTGCCATTTCCTTGCCTCCCTCTCCTGGCCCACAGCAGCTGCTTCCAGGGCTGCTACTATGCACACTCAGAGAATTTCAAAAGGCTGGATGTTGTGAGATAATGAAATGTTTCCACAGGTCACGCTGCTTTCTCTTCCTCTGGATTCCTCTATTAACAGAAAGCTACTGGTTTCCAGAAGGAAATAGTATTGATTTCTTTATAACACCAATCTATTCTCACTGAAGCTGATGGCAAACCTTCTGTTTATTTTTCAGGGGTTCAAAACTAAACCCAATGCCATCAGGCAGAGATCAGTGCATATATTGAGCCGTGAGCAAGGCCTGGGGAGCCTAGTTAAGTCATTCATTAGAGCTGCTTTGAAATTCCTCACTAAATAGGTTTGGGTTTTTTTTGGTTTTTTTTTTTTTTTCCAGAAAGACTAGCTTGCTGAAATGGAAACATTTTGTGGTAATGTATCAATTTCTGCTATCTAGAAGGTTATTTTTGGGTCCCAGGTGAAATTTTATGGGGAGAAAATGAGACAGAGGAGGACTTTTTATCTGTCATGTATCTACCATGGCTTCTAGGCTAGAGTTGCTTGCAGTTGTCTGAACACATCTGGTTAGATGGACTTAGCCCTTGATTTCAGGAATCTAAATTGAAAGGCACCTCAAAGAAGGGGATGAACTAGATGATCTTCAAAGGCCCCTTCCAACCCAAACCATTCTATGGCTCTATGAAGTATGTATGTTTACAGTGTGTAATTACAAGATGTTCCTATTTACATCTGGTTATGAAAAATACTGTAGGAATGGAGAGGGCCATCCCCCTGGGTAAAGCAGAAACATCATTTAAGCCCACTCTTTTTGTAAGGAGTTGGATTCCATGTCATGATGAAGTATGACACTCCCTGTCATAGGGCACAATGCTAATTCAATGTTCAGACAGCCGTTAGAGGCATCACAGAAGAAGATCTTGTCAAGAACTATAAACAAAATCTGCTTTTAGTTCAAGAAATTGCTGGAAACTGGGAGAGTATGTCAAAGTAATACCATGCTGTCTGCACCTTGTTCTTACACCTTTCTCTAGGCACGTGATCTCTGTCCAAGCCAGGATGCTGGGCTGAGTGCGTATGTACTTCAGATTGATACAGCTAGACTTTTTATGCTATTATAAAGAAAGTTTGCATGAAGACACCAGAGAAAACCATTCCTGCACCCCCCCTTCTGCTGTGTCTGCTCTCTGCAATTAGTACTGTGTCTCTCTAGCTGCATCAACTTTTGCAGCTCAGATCTTCCGCAGGGCTCTGAAGGCGTCAGTGAAGGAAAAACGATAGAGACATGAGAAGTGCTGAGGCTGGAACATGTCCAAATACCCATTGACATTCCACTGTTTTTGATCTGCCACTGACGCTAAACCGAACTCAGGGATGCACATCATTAAAGGCATTCAAGTACCTAAGGCTCACTGAAAGCTCTGGGAGTAAAGTGTCTGAATATTTTCATAATTTGGGTCATATATTAGACCCAATTAATAGTGTTGCTGTTAAATCAGAGGGGTGATTCGGTTGATATTTGGGCCTGAGGGGAATACAGGAAATTAACGGTTGCTCTCAAAACATTTAAAGGATCACATCTTGCATCCAAAACATTGCTATTGTCTTACCTCACTGTTGCGTTGCATTGTTGATGTCACAGGCGGTACACAAGCATAAAAATGAAGTAACTAATGATGAATGATTCCATGATTTTTGTATTCCAACAAATCACAGAGCAAGATTTACTTTGTATTTTGATTACAACTGTCTTTATAAGTAGGACATATTCTAAATATTATTAATATTAAATGAGCTAGTCTGCCCAAGAGTATAAATATGAAATTTCTTTTTTTTTTTTTTTTATCCTGAGTCCACATCAGTTGTATCCATGGTGATAGTAAGACTCATTCCTTTTCAAGTCAGTGTTGTGATTCTTAGTGATTTTGAAACTGCTTTTCAGTAATTCTAAAAATTAATGGTTAGGCAAGTAGTCTCAGCTTTGGCTCAGTCTCCAGTGTGCATGCACCCATTATTAAGAAACAATCTGCAGCAGCAAACCCTTTCATTGTGGTTTGGGTTCTCGTGTTGTGTCTGTAGGGATAAGATAATCTATTTGAACAAAATCTGGTGACGTTGCACCAAAGCTTGCTACGTGCTTTACTGGGAAGCAGAAAGGTCATGCTCTTTCTTTGTAGAGGTTGCTGGCTTGGTATAGCTTTAGTAGGAGGAGTGAGCAGTTGGAATGAGGGAGTGGGGTGATAAATCAGAGGAACACTTTCTTCAGTAGTTGCTCTCTTACAGTAATTTGCTGTAAAACTTTACCTTTTCTGAGGGTATGCATCCTGGAAAATATGCTGAAAAAAATCCCATAAAGCAAAAAGATGGGACTAATAAGGAGAAGGCAGATTATACAGGTTGGGATCCCCATGGGTGTGTTGCAGAGGGAGAGTGAGGAAGGCAGGTGATGGTAGTGCAGAAGGTACTGCAGTGTGTGCAGCAGCAATATCATGGAAAACAAGTGAGAAATATTCTCAGTTTGGACATCTGTGGAGTGGGGAAACTTTGTTTGGCCACTCCATGCAAGGAAGGATATGGAGCATTATGCCAATGGGACCAGCAAAAGCCCAGAGTGTTGGACATACCAGTGGGAAAATCGGTGCATGACAGTTACAGCTCTTCCTCTTGGCATCGAGAAACTTTTCACAAAGCTTGGGCTGAATCAAATTAATACACATCTGATAGGAAACTTGAAAATCTTCCTGGTATTCATCAGGAACTGCATGTTTCCGAACCCTTGTATTGCTAATCTCAGCCTGAACAAAATGAGGAAGTGCTCCAGAGATCTGCTGTACCGTGCCCTTGAACAAAAGTGAAGCTTAAAAAAGGTTTAACAAACATTCGTGCTTTTCCAATGCTTGTCTGAAGCTCTCACCTCCCCTCTACCTGTAAGACTGAAGATGAGGAGGGAGGAGCCTGCACTGTGATTATTTCCCATTACAAGGTCACCTGGGTAAAATGGTTCTTGACTGGAAGAGCCCAGTGAAGGGTCTGCACTGACGTTATACGTGTGGTTTGTCATTAATAATTGTTAACAGTGACTTACAGTTAACCTAAAGACTTGTTTCTGTGGTTGTGTGGGGCTTTTAAGGTTTCAAGTATACAGCTGCATGTTTTCTGTTTCCTCTTCAAATGAATGTGCCAAACTTCTGGTTCTGGCCATTCCTCTTACAGTGAGTGAGCTCTCCCCAAGTCAGTGATGACAGAATGTGGTCCATTTTTTAAACTAGGGATTTGCAAACTAGAACACATTCGCAAATCAAGTTCAGTAGAGATTCCTCACGTTCCTGCCCTGAATAGTCTCCAGACTCTATGAAAAATACAACTGGTCTGCACTCCATATGACCGTGGTTGTTTAGTTCGCTCATGGGAATGCCAAATGATAATCACTGTCAGCCAGTTTTGCAAATGGTTAGAAATTATTCTTGAAGAGAGTCAGTGCTATCCAACTAGAAGGCATCTAACACATCTTATGCTACTTCTGATGTACAACAAGATGCAAAAATACCTCTCTTTATAAAAAATCTGACTGATGGAGGAGATGCTTTTAAAATTTGACACTTCAGTTGGTGGTCTTGCAAGGTCTTCTGGAGGATGTGATCAGAGTGCAAAATGAACTTGGGCAGACAGAGAGATGAATAGGTAAATAAATGAGAAGGTGTACAATGTACCAACTGTGATATTTAGGAAGGTGAATACAAATGCCAGGTGGGTCATGTCTGCTAAGCAGCACTATGGCAGAAGATGATTTAGGAATGAGAGTAGGACAACAGTATGTATTAGTCAGCAACACGGTATTGCAAGAAATGGAAATGTCACCCCAGGCTGCAGTTGATCTTTAAATAATTTGGTAGTCTCAGAACTCCTGCAGCAATAGTTCTGTAATAAGTGCCTCATTTAGGTCTGATGACCACTTACTCTGTGCCTATCTGTTCCATTTATTTTTACAAAGTTAATTCATTCACTATAGCTAGCTCTTAGTAAAGTGAAGTATCCAACTAGGTAGGTTGGCTTATGACAGTCAGCTTGAATACATCTTCAAATTTGTTTTGATTTAATTTTGAATTAGGCCCAGTGTAACAGCTCACAAAGCCCATATGTAGTGTGGAGTTCCTCATCTCCTTGTACTTGCTCTGTGAGTGTGAATTGTTCAGTGTGGAGAGACACGGTGCTGCAGAGGACATCCCAGGAAGTCTTTCTAAAACTCTCATATGGAGAAGCCTACGAGGAGCCCAAGGAAACCCACACAGGCTAATGTAATTTCTTGTGGCTGCACCTATCCAAATTAAATTACTGCCATAGATTGATGAAGAACACGACTTGTATGTTGAATTCATCTGAACACTGCGCTTTATGAACAGCAGTGGGGACTAGCTAAGAATGGTCTTGCACATAGACTCTATTTCTGTTTTCTCTTAGAGCACAAAGAATACAAATATCTTCCTTAGTTTCCCAGAGCTTTCCTTATCTGTACATAACTCTTTAGCTGGTATGCACTTAAAAAGAAAAGGCTGCTTCTCTGTGTTCTGTGTATTACTCAAATTGGCCAATAGTTCAGCTTTTTAATTTAGCTCCTCAAAGCTTGGTTTAAGCCCTTGCATATTAGCACCACAACCTACTAAAAATAACAAACCCCATGGTAGTTACGGACGCACAGATGACTTGGCAGCCATGCTGCATTTAAGATGTGATAGTGCGTTGTTTGCCTGAATTGGTGTGAGTGATGGAGCTGTATACCTAGTTGGAGTTGTACTACTTCAAGCAAACAAAAATGGAGAGGAGAGCAAGAAGACGTGTCTAGGTTAGCTAACATGACCTGTGAAGAAGGCCTGAAGGAACTAGTGTTGTTCAGTCTAGAGAAGAGGAACCAAAGGAGGAGTGGGAGAAGTTTAAATATATGAAGACCTTTTCATAAAGGAGATGGTGATAAGTGGTTGTCCACAACTGCTGCAGAAAGGACAAGAAAATAGCAGCATTGTTTACAGCAAAAGGAAATATAAGGTGGGTTTCAGTAGAGGCAGAACAACCTGTATGATGAAAATAGTGGAATGAGGGTGGTCTGGGGTCCCCTCTCAATGCTAATCTCTTTCTTTAGGAGTTTCATAAAATTCTTTTAGGTATAATCTATGAATATTTAGTCCTGACTCATCAAAGGAGGGCTGGGCTAGATGACAATCTGGAGGTCCCTCACAGCCTTTAATTTCTATTGCTTACAGCATTGCTTTATGCCTTCAGACTTCCTGTACACTTGTGCACACCAAAAAATGTTTCCTTTGCTTATCAGAATGCATCATCAAAATTAAGTATGGAGAATCAAAGCATGGACTGAAAAATTCAAAATCTAGTAGCTACTACATCTTGTCTATCTGTGGACATCCTCTGTGTAGCAGTCTCTGATCACTGCTTTGTTTGCAGAGGTGAGCCTGTCTTATCTGGAAATATCTCCATACTTGAAGTTTATAAGTAAAGCAGATGTAGACACCTTTTCATACTATAAAATAATCTGTAAGGTTGGACTATCTAGTCTCACAAACTAGAATCTTTCATCAACAATCTGCTTTTTGAAGCCGCTGTATGGGTTAACTGCGGAATGGTATCTCCCTCTGAAGATAAGATCTGAGACTGGACCTTCTCTGCAGCTGTAGCTAAATGTGCCTGGCAATGCTTTTTTTCCTTTTTTTCTTTCCCCTCCTCTCTCTCATACAAACACATACACAGCTAAACAACACATGAGAAAACAAGTGGAAATAATTTGGATAAAACAACCTATTATAAAATCATTATCAACAGCCTCGGCCTCTGTAAAGCTTTAAAAGCATTTCTGACTGACTTAGCTGACAAACCCCCATCACTCCAAATCTTGTTCCTGGTATTTTTACCTTAGTAGCGAGGCAGATGTCTCCCAGAGCGACTATTGCACTTGTTTTTCCTACCAGTAGCACATAAATTACCTAGGCCTACAGCGTTTCTGTTCTAAACCTCCGCCTGAAGTCAGAAGCAGGACTTAATGTGCGGTTCCTGAGGAACGCCAAAGGCGGCGGTGGGTACGTCTTGAGGTGTGTTGGGTTCACGGGCCGTTCCGGCACGGATGTCACACCTGGGCTGTGGCAAGGTTGTGTCGTGTGGGGGGTTATGGGGTGAAACCCATGTCCAGCTGGGTGGGGTAAGGGAGCCAAGCGGAGCAGCTGAGACTGATGTCCCTGGTCTGTCCTTGAGCTCCAGCTCACAATGGAACAGCAGCCCCCCTGCAAGGAGCTGCTGTCATTTCCTGCCTCCAAGCTGTTCCCAGGGTTTCCCAGGCTTGCCACGGTGTAAGAAATGTGCCTTGTGGCTTTTTTTTCCCCTAGAATTGAAATGTGAGATTTCTCTGACCTTTGGAGAAAATTATGGCTTCTCCACAGAGTGTAGCTGGTTGGAATATTCTTAAGGTCTGTCTTTTGGATTGATCTTCCCAAGGTCAATCAAATCTCATCTCTGGAATTCAGTCCTTCCAGTCTGCAAGATTCCTGGTCAATTAATGCTTGAGCACTTTATTATTACACTTGTCTGAGGTCAGTAGCTATGGAAGATTCTCTTGATACTTTGGACAAATTGCAGATACTTTTTCCTTATACTCTGGAATAAGCATGCATTATCCTAAACCCGAGACTTCTTATGTTTTCCCCAAACGCAAGTTTAATATTTATTGAAATCTTCTGTTGATTAAATGCTCTGAATAGTGTATCCAGAAGACTAATCGATATTTTAAATGCACTCAGACATATTAGCTGCTTACTGGTTACACAGAGAAATAATGAACTTGCTATATGAGAAGGTAAAAATCATGAATAATTCATAGCCATTAATTTATTCAGTTTTGCCTTTTGAATTGATTTGGCAATTATTCTTGTGCTGCACATCATTTACAAATGCTTAGATATAAATATTTACAGTTGCAAATTTGTGGTCAAATCATTTCTATTCTCTGATTGAACAGCTTCTGTAGCACACCAAGCAGTGCAAATTGTGAATTTTACTGTTAAATATACAGCTCAGTCCAGTGTGGGTTCTTGAATGATCAAAAAGATGGATACCTACTGACTGTAAATATGGACAAACAAATGCATCTCAAATAAGAATAAATATTTGCAGGCAGGTTTTTCTTCATCACTTATTGCAGTAAGAATGAGGGAAAGGTCTTGTGTGTTGTGCTGCCACAGACAACAAAGACCAATGTCCTTTGGCACTGATATTTTTATTGTTTGTTCAGCTCTTCTCTCTCTTTCCTTTGTTTGCAAGTTGGGTTTTGGTTTTTTTTTCTGCTGATTGTGTTCTACATTTTTCAAGGATGATTGCAACATTCAGGAAAATGAGAATTCACTCTAGATGTGGATGAGTGGCAAAAAGGCATGTTTCCCTTAACCCCATGGTGAAACTGTGTAGCTAGAGGATCCACAAGTAGAATATTATGGATCTGTGAGGGAGCTGATGGTCTGAATGAAAGGGCTAATTCACAGTTGTTTCAGCCAAGGACATTTGCCTCCTAAACTCCTCCTATACGTATTGGAGAAAGGGAGACTTCACTAGAGGATGATTCAGAACAAGAGCCTAATTTTAAGTGTTCTGAATCACTCTGCTAATCTGCTTGTTTTGAATAGTACAGTTTATCTTCCCTCCATTTCCTACTTGTTGCTCTGATTGATGAGTCAGGATTTATGCAGAATGAATGATTTTCACCTTTTATTAATAAAGCATAGCACTGCAATCATTTAGAGCTCTTGATTTGGGACTAAAGAACTAGTGAAAGCATTAAGGTGTATTATGTTATATATTTCTCTCTCTGAACAGCTAGAAGAACCTTGAAAATCCCAGCTTTAAGCATTTAAGTCATTTACTACATTGCAGTGATTCAAAGTCACTTAACGTGATTTTCGGTTTTCTTGAAACACTCCAGAAAATCATTTTTCCAAAGTTCCTTCACTTTGAAATGCTTCCACAGAAGCACTTGAGGCTGAAAGTGAAGTGAATCCATTTGCAGATGGCATGTTCAGGAAAGAACAAAACCTATGAAACTACAAACAATTTGTTTCTAAAGGAATAAAGATGAACACATTAGTATCTGAAGCAATCCTAGAGTAAAACTAAGTATTTGTATTTGAAAAACGAGAGTAGATGCTCAGGCGTTCTTAAGACCAGGTCAGTGGTACGCTAAGGACTCCAGTGTAAGGGATGCTCTAAGGAAATTTGCTCATTGTGTGCAGCTCATGAATGGATATGGAACCATGTTCAAGCTTGTGTGGCTGTTCCTGTCCTGGGATGAAATGCTCTTTCTCAGAGCGGACCTTCACAATCACAGCAAAACTTTTGAAGCTGCTGCTCTCAGGGGAGTGGTGTCATGGGGCTGTGTGAGCACCTCACATCTCAGTACGTGTTGGGTTGCCCTGCTGAGCTGCAGCTAACACCCAGGAAGGAAACTCCTGGCCAGCAGCCTCCATGTAGATTGCTGTAAGTGTTGTGCACAATCTTGCTCTTCTTGGTGGACCCTCCGTGTCTTTTTCTGTGTGGCACTGGGGATGCATGGTGCGGAGGATTGCATTCTTCTAGCACATCAGCATCTTGGGACAACCACCGCTAATGCCTCCAGGTTGAAATTAGGTATCTAACAAGTGCTTCTACAGGTGTTGCACAGTAAGTTTATGTACAGTGGCCCCCAGCAGGACACTCAGTACAGATGTCCCACTCAGGATATCCAGCTGCCAGGGGCTGCTCTGCAGAGACCTCCTGCCCTGAGCACCTGCAGGTGGTCCTGCTCCCTGGGCTGGTTGCCTGCTGCCATCTGCCGGCTTTTCCCCCAGTGCCTTTGTCATCCCTGTGCCCTCCGAGGGCTTAGTAGGACCTCCAAGCACCCTTCTGAATGGCTTATCCTAAAATGACCGTTTTAAATAGAATTTCTATCATGGGCAAGGTCCATATGTCCTTTGCTCTGGTTCAGAAATGCTATAGGAGGGGAGTGATGAATGAGCTCCATAGGGCTGAGTCAAGTGGCTGTAGGGTGTGTGTGTGCTCACCTTGGTTCACAAACATGAACTGAGAAGAGGGAAGGCCAAAGGGGTGTTGCAATGAGGTCAGAAACCCTGTGCTGGTGGGTACTGTGACAGTATAAACGATGCTTGAGCTTGGCTTGCTGCTCATCATGTAGCACGTTGTGGGGTAGTGTGCCTGTGATTAACTCTTCCTCCCATGGGTGAACAGGCAGAAATTATGTTTGTTTCTTAGTGTAGTGCTAAAACACTTTTTGTAGTGTCTTTTATTTTATTTTTCTCTCACATTTTTATCCGAAAAGTAGGAACAAAATTCTGCTGTCAGTAAAATGAATTGTCAGAACAACTGCATGTACTGAGTTTAATTTCATTTAATATTTAATGACTAGCTAGCTTTTCCTGGGATAATGATTTCACAGGAAGAGAAAGATCAGAGCAGACCTCCTGCTAGTGTAGCACAGCTACAGCAGGAACTGCAGCAATGCAGGGTCAATCCAGCAGAATGAGATTCTGCTATCTGTACTCATCGTGGATAGCACTTTGCTCCTCGAGGACCTGCCCTTGGGTCAGTAAGGCTGCTGTAGAGGAAAGGACACGTTCGGTATGTATTGAGGCACAGAATTTTGCACCTTAACTGCAAAATTCTCCCTCCCTTGGAAAGAATGAAATGGACACAGTTTAAGGCAGTCATCTATGTCTCCTGCTTTTTATGAGTGGTGGGATGTCTCCTCCCAGATTTTGCATGTCACAAGGCTGTGCTTCCCAGCCCTTTCCACAGTCACATAAACTCCACACTCAACCATGTCATGGTGATGTTATTTTATATAAAGAGGACTGTTATACAGTAATTTCCACAACGTGTTTGGAAAAGCAATCTCCCTATGTTTCTGTATGGCAAACAATGCTAGAAAAAGCTGACCATCGAATACTACCTGTATGGTTTTGACATCAATGTCAAAAGTAATGTTTCTACACTCAGCAGGTTGGCAGATGTAGATGTTGGTGGTCCACACGGCAGAATAGATGCTGAATTGTTTTCTCAGAATTGTATTGGCTCTTCAAGGCTAACAGTCTTGTTAGTTCTTGTCTTTGGCATCCTCCTCAGATGCATTCCCCTGAATTTTGAGAGTTAGAAGAACCATTAGATACAAGGCAGGAACAAGAAAACCCACAGCATATGTTCAGTCTGCAGGCAAACAGTACTGCCTGTGCTAACCCTAATCCCTGTGTATAAAGAGGGTCTGGGAAGCTAATTATCACAGGAAGAAAAAAAAAAAAAAATAGAGGACTGTAGGAATTTGCTCCAAATAACAGCAAATGCAGTTGGCAGAATGACTGAAACTAGGTCCCTGAAGAATCCTTCCAGGATATGTACCTTTCCTGAAACAAAGTGAGTGGGCTTATTAGGTGGATTCAATGAGTTTAAAGTTATTTTTTACCCATAGCCAGACAAACACCTGTAATTCTTCCTCTTTATATATTTTGGTTTTCCTGCTATTGGATAGGGACCAGCTCCATAGATCAATTTGTTTATTTTTGAGGTGTTTTTGATGACAGATGAATTGATTGATAGTCATCACAGCCTTGTGAACCCAAGGATAAATTCACAGGCTGTTAGCAAAAGCACTGCCTGATGCCTGCCCTCTTTACTGGGCAGGTGGTGCTCCCTCCTCCCCAAACTCTCAGGGTGAGAGCTTGAGGTTCCTTTTCCTTTAATTTTTTAATTTTAATGAACTGCACCCCGTGGTTAATTTTCCTTCTTATCCTCACCAGCCCACACCACTATGCGGGTATAGTCCTCTTGCAGAGCTCACAGGTTGCTGCGCACGAGGCACGGCAAGAAGCAGTGGCACGGGTTTTAGAGGATCTGGCTACTTTCTCTCCTGGCTGGCATTAAGGAGCAAATAACTGAAGATTTGTACCTGCTCATTCGAAATAATTCCCACAAGACGTGTGAAACCATAGGGAAGATGGTTTTCAGGTGTTGCCCTTGCTTGCCTAGCAGATGCCAACAGGGGGAGTTTCAGCTCTGTCTCAGATTTGTGCTTCTGACAGTACCTTCGCCTTTACTGATATTGATCATGGGGGATGAAAGTTATTTGTTTTCCCACATTTCAATAACAGTTCTTAACGCCTTTTTCCTTTAAAGAAACACTTCTGTAGGTCCTCTATAGATTGAAAATGATGTAATAGTTTCTACCTCTTGTGGAAATACTTTTTAAAAGAGACCAGTGGTGGAATGGTTCTACACCTTGCTTTGCCAGAGTGAAAGAGAACTAATTTGCCTCCGAGACGAATAAAACCAGATTTTATAAAACTATCTCCATTTCTCCCTTCCCCCTGAAAACCCTGATGACTGAGGCATTGTTGATTTCTCTTGCTCATTTTCTATAAACGAAGGTTTGAATGATAAGATCTTAGAAAACCAACAATCTGCCTCTAGCCTATCAGTTAAAATCAATTAATTCATAGCCAGATAGAAAACAAATGTAGAAAAAAATGCCTCCCTTTCATTTGTTTGCTTATTTGTTTAAGGGGGAAGTAATGGGGAAGAACTTGTGAGGAGACAGAACAACATCTTAGGAAAATGAGGCTCTGTCCTTAGAAGGGGATCGTAAGTCATACTTGTCTAGAAATGAATAGAGGAAGACCTTTTTGAGATATATTTTGTCTCTTTATAAATAGGACAGAACATACCTGTGCAGTGCTGCAGTCAGTTCTGCCAGCTTCTGGAAAACTGCAGTTTATTTTCTTTTCACAAAATTTCTCATTTATTTTTTATGTGAAAATTAGTTTTTGAAATTGTCTTCAAAGAACAAAGACTGCATCTTTTTTGTAACATACGCATGATCTTTCCGGTTGTGACTGAGGAAGGCATCTTCTGTATATTGAGCCTCTAGGGTTCACTCAAGTTGCATTTCAAGGATTTTTTGCTGCCATCCAAACCAGACTTCAAGTTCTGAATCTGGTTCATTTTTGGGTGTGAAAACATGAACAGATTAAAACCAAAGCTCTTCAGGAAAAAACTAAAAGGTCCTGAGTCATCCAATGAGAGTTACGCTAGGTCCTCATTTCAAAGTCTTATTACATCTGGCTCTGAGCTTAAAAACTATAGCTACTTTCAACTATGGTGTCTCGGCTGACAGGGTCGAGAGCCCTGATCTTGGCAACAGAGGCTTGTGTGGAAGAAATGCACCTTAGGCAGTCTGTCTTCTTTGGGGGAATCCTGCAAAATGGACTTCTTCCTAGTTTGCAGAAAGAGCATTTTTAAGGGATTAAAAATTCTTAAAATTCCACTTGGCATCTGAATTTTGAATTTACAAGCAGTGTTATTCTCTCCATACCCACGCATAGGAGGACTATGCTCTGTGTAATATACAAAAACATGTAAGTAAAGACGTATATATATATATATGAATGTAAAAATCTGTGATCACCTACTTCAGAAATCCAAATTAAAATTCATGTCTATAGGAGTGATGCTCATCGTTTCACTCAGTCCAGTTTAACAGTCAGTTAAAAACCTTTTTAATTAGTAGTTATCAGCAATTTGGTGAGTGGGTTGCTGGAGTGGAGAAGGTAAATGCTGTATCTGGGGGGAAGGGAGTCAACTTACTGCTGTAGGAAGTAGGACATTCTGGATTTGATGAAATTATGTTGGAGAGAAATCCACTGTGTCTTGATACTGACATAATTGCATTGCATATGCTGAAATGGCCCTCTGTAATGGGCTGATCCTGCGCATGTACCAAAGGGCAAGGATGGCCTGGTGCGGCTTGCTAAGATGCCCTGTCTATTCCCATGCCAGCAGCCCAGCTAGAAGGGGTGAATGGTTCCAGGGGTATTAGGAGGGGTGCCAAGATCAGTCAGGGCTGGCAGGTTTTACTGGGACAGTTGCAATATTGCGGTAATACATCTGCCTGGGCCTGGCTCTTGAGTAAGAAACAGAGAGTAAAAGTAATTCCCAAGGATACTGAAGTAGGTCATCTCCATCACTGACTGTGACCCAAATATCTCCCCTGAGAACGAAGCCTCATTTCACACCCCAGCCCGACAGTGTCGAGACAGGGCTGGAAACCCCTCCATTTCTCTTGTGTATGCACTTGTGGTTAAAGCCCAGATTGGTTGTTCAGACCATTGGCAGAGAGTGAAAGAGAACAAAGGCAGGTGGGTGTAACAAGGGTGTCTAGATCAAGAACTAAGAGATTCTGTGCCACAGAATTAAGACAGCTATGCTACCTCGCGTGAATATTTCTACTTGTGCTGTCGTCACATTTTCTCCGGGGGAAGATTTTTGTCCCAGTCACAAGGACTGTTTGTACCTTGCAGGATACATTGTGGTGCACCACAAAGCCGTGGCTTCTGGCTATGCATCTGCTTGTGTGAACATGCTGGTGTGCACCATGCCAGGCATGCCCTGCTTTCCTTGAGAAGGAAGCTCGAATGCACACAGTGCAGGTACGCTGGTTGGGATGGCTGTGGGACCAGGTGCTGGGACGCTTGCTGTCCTGTAGGCAGCACACAGCCAGACGTCACACTGAGGACCAGGGTTGCGAGTGCGCTGGTGCCCAGTGAACGTGGGTTTGAGGCAGTGCTCCTATGGCTGCACGAATGGGTCTTCCAAGGCTATAATCTGTCATTGTGGGATCTAGGCTGTGGTCAGGAGGTGTACAAAATGTTATGGTGGCAATAGGACGTGAGATAAGTTTTCTGTCTCTTGGACCAAAAAAAACAAAACCAGTGGTGTTGCACTAGTAAACACTGTATAAGGCACAGAGGATCATGGTGGTGTTTGAGACAAGATAAGTCAATGGGTGCGTATAGTTGTGCACTATATGCACAACTAGCTTTGTATATAACTAAATCAAAAGCCTTGTGAAAAAGTAAGTAGGAAAACTGAGTTAACTTATAGTATGAAGGTGGGCATTTGAGTTAAGGACACTAGACACTTTTTACTGATAAATGAAATATCAATGGAGAATGGCTCATGTCTCTGTGACTTCTAGACAGGCTTACACGGACGTTAAATAAAACAGCATGGTTTTCTGGAGTAAGACCAAGATGCTGTCAAGGGTCATACATCTTTTAGTCAAAAGTGATGTAAGATCTCCCTGCCTCTAAAGAGAAAAGGACTGTGTACAGAGGAAAGTGGAAATATCTGTGTAGAAGAATTGTTGGTTCTGAAAGATGTGTGTTTAAAACACAAAATCCCATGAAGCAGTGTCAGGAATGGGAGGGGAATGAGAGGCAATGCTTTAGAACAAAACAAAACAACAAAAAAAAAGAAGAAAGCAAGAGTTGTGTCTACCATGTGCTTAAGAACAATAGCGCTGAGTCAAAACCTGCTGGACTCAGTTGGGAATGCTGTGGTTTAGCTAGCCCAACTGAGCTGAACTGGAATGCTCTTTTTGTCTTTCAACAATCCTGTAAAAGTTGGCAGAGATTTGATCAGCTGTTCAAGTCCTGCTGAACAGCCCTGGGAGTTCAGCTCTTATATCTGGTTAGGGGCCCATCAGAAAAATTAAGGGTCAAGCAGGTTGTAGGCTTAGCTGGAAGTTGTGTTTGAGAGGTATGTGAAATAAGATGGTTCTTTTCTGAGTGGAAGAAAAATGTTTGTTGCCTCAGAAAGATGTGTTCTTATGCACTTTTCTGAAACAGGGGCTTGCAGTATCAATAGAAATGTGAACAGTAGCTTGGAGAATTATTTTATGCTTGTGATATTACATGGACTAGCTTAGCTCTTCGTCTAGGGGCACATGTCCAAACTGATTTAGGTCTATCTAAGTCAGAGCTATCATAGTTTGGTCCTGCACCTTGCTCCCTCGCTCCTTGCCAGCACTGATATTTGTCTGATCTTGTCATGAGCCAGTTCAGGGAGATAAACTGATTGAAGACTGCTGCTTTTTCCTGCAGAGTTACTTTTTACCTGGTTTAACTCCCTGAACCAGCTCACGGCAGGGTCACAGCAAGGCCTAGTACTGGCACGCAAGAACTAGCTAGCTGGAATTTCTGGCTGAGGTGAGAAGTAAATGGCAGGACTTGACTTAGTTGGGCTCTTGGGGGACCTCAACCTACAGCAGTTTACCCTTCCTCCTGTTCCACTGCATCCTCTTATAGACATTCTGTCCCCTTATGTATTTTACATCCAAGTTTATCTGACTATGGACTCTTTAACTGAAACTATTTTGTAATGTGTCTGCATATTGCTGGACTGGCTTTCTCCTTCACAGTCAGACTGTATTCAGTAAGGCTGGGCTTTCCACTCAGCAGCATGATGTGTACACCCGGGTTTCTGAAATGCTGTGGGTCCCACCTTGGAAGGCTTAAATCCCATCACCTCAGTGGCTCCCGCTCATGGCAGTGAAGGCATAGACAGAGGTACAACACCACCCTGCTGTGCAGCTGGGGTGAAACTCGCTTAATTTGGGCCTGTCTTGGGAAGGCAAATGACTTGGTGTCAATGTCTTGGCCTCATCCTATGCTGACTGGTCCCAAAGAGACAAGGTCTCACTGTACCCAACCGCACAGGCTTTCTTCTATGTCCTCTCCTTGGCTGTTCTGTAGCCTGAGGTATGTTACGCATTCAGTGTTGGTGGAGGCAAGGAGTTTGACAACGTGCTAAAAGTGCTTGTGGTGAATCTTAATAACATCACTAGTCCTCTGGGCATAGGTAGGCTATGCGGTCACTTCCATTTTATGTTAGGAAGATGGCAATGTGAAAAAAGCAATAGAGCTCGGTGCGGTAACGATTTGGTCCCGTGTTCTCCTTTAAGTGGTTCAGAAGTTTCAATAAAAATGCGCTCTTTGGGATTACTAGTAGAAAGCAGTGCTTCAGAGCATGGTCTCAAACAGTGTCCCCTGGGAACTTGCCTTACCAAATGATGCCAACTCCTTCAGTTCAAAGAAAGTCAAAGTATTTTCAAAATTTGGCATGTAAGTAATAGTTAGTTACTGCAGAGATATTGAACAATTGTAGCTGAGCGTGGGAAGTGGCCTGTGGAATCGTGAAAGGTGGGGAGAAGTCCCAACAAACAAATTCTTTCCTAAGTGTGGGTTCCATATTTTGTGAAAGCCTGACAGCCTGCCTGTAATTTCACCTTTTCTGACAGTTTGACTTCTCTTTCCACTTGCCAGCCATTGTCATTATTTTAAGCCTCCATCTCTCATCTGTTTGCCTGAGCAATTTCTGTTAACTCTAGCCCGGCCTACACGTTTTAGCTACTAACAGTTTCAGATGGAGGGACTCGACCTTCCTTCCTTAATGTTTTCTCAGGGTTCCTTTGTTGCTGGGCATGGGATGCAGGGAATTTATTTTTTTTTTCTTTTCCTCAGAATGAGGCTGTAGTTACCTGAGGGTTGAAAAAATGAACATTGTAATTCAAGGCAATAGCACATAGCAGTGAAGAATGTAAATTGTGCTTTTCACTTAGCCTGGTTTCATGCAATCCCTTTTTCACCAGGAGCAGACAAATGACTATTCCAATAATTAAAAGGAATACACCTGGAGAATTAGCTGCATAATGAACGCCCCAGAAGTTGAAATTTCAGCTCTCTGATTGTGCATTCAGTCCCCACAGGCCTAAAATGCAGAAGCCATATTCCAGTTTAGAGCTGCTGCTTTCGGATGGCAGCATGAGCTTTGGCACCAGAACCATTTAAAGAACAAACTCTTCTTATATTAGTTGACCTTTCCCAGTGCATACATTAAAGTGACATTTAATAAGAGCATGAATAGGGCAGAAATAAATGCTGAAATGTGATAGCATGCATTTTATGTGGATTATCCATGGTCAGAAGAGGGAGTAATGATCTGATAAGGGTTTCAAGTTCTAATATACCTGAAAAAGGGAAAGAATAACTCCCACGATGGAGTTACCTATGGGTGTTCTTCATCATGGGAACTACATAACTTCTATGCCCATGGGTGATAGGACAAAATCTAGAATAGCTGTACTCCTTTACATATGAGTAAACTGGCTGTATTTCTCTCTTATTCAGAAGATACTCATCTCGATTTTTAGCCTTAGACTATAACTAGTGCTGAATCTCAGAGAAAGTTGTTGAAAACCAGTGAGTTTATTCTTCATGTTATACAGCTTTGGACACCCTTTTGTGAATAAAATGGAAGGGTGAAGTGTGAAGTAACAAAGGGATTGTGAGCAGCGGCCAGCAAGTGGAAAGTCAAAACTGTCTACAGCTGAATAACGTTCTTATTAGAAATGAAGGGTAAACAGGAGTATAATTTATTATTGCCTCGCTATGTGGCTTCAGAGATCCCATAATCTGAAGTAAAAAATGGCATGCATGTGTTCCCTAAGATATTCTTCGGAATGGAGGGGCAATATATCAAAACCTTATTTCCTGGTAATGAATTTTAAATAAGTACCCAGGGCATCAGGTCACTGATGTTTCCACTTTGCAAACTGGGTGGGCTATGAAGGCCCCTAGAGCCCTTCAAAGGCGCCTTAAAAAAGATCCCTAGCTTTAACTGACCAAACTTTTCAAGAAAAATACCTGAAACAATTAGGAGAATGAAAACCAGGAGGTCAGATTACTTGGCCCATGGCTGAGGATTTACATAAATAGGCCTAACCTTTGACTTCAAAATAAAAGGTAAGTACAGAGCCCTGACAGAACAGCAGGTCATTGGTATTTACTCTGTAAAGTACTGCCTCTGATGCTATGACAAAAATGCTAGGAATTCCACTGATCACTGTGTGCTGATAGGGCTCAAAGGTATGCAGCCAGCTAACAGAAACCCAGCCTACCTGACTGATCGAAACTACATTACTCCCACGCATTTATAACCTGCAATCTGCAAGCGTGGGAAAGTGTGCAAGGCCTTAGACTAATTCCTAAGGAAAAAAATGGAGAAAGATGCTGTCTTTAACAGTTTTTTGGTTTGGATTTTTTTTGTGGTTTGTACAGCATGTAATAAAATCAACAGAAAGTCTCCGCTTGAGCATCTGAAGATGTTTTCTTCACTGTGTATACTGCTGTCTAAGGGACTCCAGAATTGGTGTTGCACGTGCAGGCTGAGATTGGTACCACATTCGGCACGGTGGGACTTTGTCAAAGATAATCTGTGTTTACCAGCAGCCTTCAAGCGCTGAAATAGTAACAAGCTATAGGAAGTCAGTGCCTGGCTCAATTTTCAACCGCTGAAACTCCAGACAGTAAACCTGCAGGAGAAATTGTATGCTGTGTGCGCTACATTTTGTGGAGCAATGGCTCTGTGCTCACAGGTCAGAGAGGGAAAGGTGAACCAAAAATAAATTTTTTTTTGTATTGTTGTGTCTAGCGCAGTAACAACGACGCTTTAGGTATATTTTCTGTTCGACATGAATAACAGAGAAGAGTACTCACGTGAAAGTGGAAACAGTAAGTGCAGGGTTCTTATATTCATGTTTTATGGTGAGAGATTCTGTTTCCTGTTCCAGTTTGAGACACAAGCACACACCAAGTATCCTGCAGGCTATTTCAAAATTGTTTCTCTAATTAATCAAAAGTGATCCATTACAGAAAACCTGCAGGAATGTCAGAGATGGATGCTTCTGCTGTACTGTTTTTGACTTGCTTGTTTCAACAGAGGGGGAAGCTGTTAGTGCCTGTCTAGTAAATTATTGAAGGATGGTGTAAGAGGGCCTGCCGCCTTCCTCTTGAAGGGCCAGGAAGCCTGGGGCTAGCCAGCCCCATGCTGCTTTCCCTGTCGACTAGACTGCTGTGGGATTTTGGAGTGAGGTGAATGAATACCCCACAGCTAGGATCTGCTCAGGGGAGAAGGTGGGCTGGCCCCATGCCCTGGGTGCTGCCTGGCTGAGTCCTGCAGCTGGGAAACTGGGCAGGCCATGACGAAGCAGGAGGAGCTAGTGGCCACTGGAGAATGGTCAAGCAGGGTGTCCTGGTGAGGAACCAGTTGTCAGTCCACCTGTGCCCAGTGAGTTTGAGTTCTGTGTGAGAAAAAGCCCAGCCCAGCAGCCCTCTCTGACCAGCATGGTCTTCACAGGGTACTGCTGGGCACATCTTCCTTCCCTCTCTGTCCAACAGGCATGAAGCCAGGGTATAATTTTGAAGGGAAATTAAAACTGTTCGAAGCCCATCCAGACTCTGAAGGGTGTTCATGGTGACCTAGAGCCCTTTGGTGTTAATTCTGGTGGGTCCCCTTGACAGGTTCAACTGCCACCTCCTATGGACCCTGCCTGCCCTAGGTCTTCCCATGCAGAGCGGTGGCCAAGTGTCCTCTCTTCCAAGTCAGTTCTGTGATCCCCCCATGTGAAGTGTAGGCCAGTCTGCTTTTGCCTCCATGTGTAGTGGTGCTGCATTGTGCTGGCACTGTGCCTCTGGCGTGCTGGAGGCAATGGGGCAGGGTTGTTACCTATCAAGATCTGTGCTGCACTATGAACTGCTTGATGTCTTGCATACTGTGCTGTGGCCATCTGCCCTGTTCTGTCCGACCGACTGCACCAGGCAGAAATGGAGTTGCTATGTATCACTACGAGGTTAGCAGTAGCGAGGCTATCTCAGGGAATTGAGGGCAAGAGTTCACAAACAAGCCATTTCCAAGAGGTGTGCAGTCCAGGACAGGGAGCTGCCACTGGCGATAACATGACCTAGCACGATGATGTGAGTGAATCCCTGATTCGGGCTAAATATGGAATACTTCTATCTTGCTTGGGGGTGAGGAAAGGGGAGTGGGAACCCTACACAATTTCCCATGGACTCTCCTGTTCATCTTGATCAGCATTTTGGTATCTGCTGTGAACCTTAAGAACACCTTCAGTGTTGATTTTCTGCTCTAAAACACCTCTGGACTGTCTTGATTTTTCAACCCCTAACCATTGTAACTGCTTTTTAACCAATTTTTCCCCTAATCACCATCCCATACCTTTGAACACAGCTCTGTCTAGTACTGAATGCTCTCCCTCACCTGGGTAGTCGTGCCAGGAGTATGCCATCACAGACTCTGTACTAGGAGCCTGGAAGACTTTGTACGTGGTCTTGTCCTCAGCTTGCTCTGTGATAAATGGTTTCCATGTTTCATTCTCAGGCTGAACAACCTTTTTCTTTTTTCCCTTTTAAATTGGTATGTATATAGCTTGGGTTGCAAAGTTTGCTTTGCTTTTGACAAGGCAGCTTCCCCAGTGTAGTTAGTTTGAAGACTTCTTCCATAGCCAGAGAATGAGGCACATCCCATCAGCATGGTGATCCAGATCTGGGTCCATTCACATGCAAAAGAGGAACTGCAGTCCCTTTGCCTCCAGAGAAATCATATCTGGGCATATTTTTCTCTTATTATATGATTTTGAGACGGTTTCAAAACTATGTGCTTGGGAACTATGTGTTTTAAAGAAAGTGACCAGGCTTTTTCTGAGCTCATATTCCATTTCTGGTTCCTACATTGTAGCTATAGGAGAACACAGCTTAAGAGGAAAGGGATTTTCTGGGACCATTTTGGCAATGGCAACAAGTCATATGTAGGCAGTCTATAGACTGGGGCCAATACTCCCTCTTGTCCTTGACCATGCTGTTCCCTAGATTTTTTTAGTGTGCATGATGTAGATGAGGTCATCTCCTAACCTGAGCTGTAAAACTGTGGGAGGACAGGATCAATCCTTGGGGGATGTCTGTGGACAAAATAATTTTGTCCATATTGTCATCTCACTCTTGACTTGTCTTGATGACTCCTGTTTCTCAGGCAGTCTGTTAAGAGTTGCATCCTTTGAGAGCCAGCATCCTGGCTATCCCTGCACAGTTTGCTCACAGAACTCTCTTGAGTACTTTCAGATTAAAATTTTGGGCTGAGAGATAGATTTTGTGGAATGATGAACTTTGTACCCCTGCCCTGACATTTATTAAAATGTCCTGTATGTAAATCCTCTTACCCGTTATGCCATGAAAAACGTGTTCTGGCTTCCCGTGAAATGCCTAAGGGCAGCACTGAATTCATTCTTACATGATCTCTGATGGCAGGGGTCTTTTTATTAATGGCACTTGTGCCACTCTATTCTTGCAAAAAACACATGAAAATACCAAGTATGAGAGGACTTTCAAAACACTATGCTGCCATTTGCTTCCCTCACATAATGATTTGCTTCTTTGTGGACTACTTTATAAATGTGGTGTTCACCCTCTTGTCCTATAGTGGCTGGGAAGTTCATGCACGTAGTAACTCTTTCTGCTACTCTAAGAGTGCAGTGCACCTCTCCAGCTTCTCCTTTATTTCTGCCTGCGAGGGAGAGCTAAACTTCCACTCACTGCAAGAGCTGAATTGCATTTCTTTGGGGAGACTGCATTGAGGTTGGACCCTTTTACCTTTATTCCCTGCCTGCTGATGCTTCTCTTCCTCCTGGAAAGTCATCTTCAGTGCCTTCAGTCTCCTCCAACTTTGTTGTGTCCCCAGCCAGTAAATTCTGTGCCTCTCTCCCCAGATAAAACCAAGAATTTGATACAAAACCCCAAGGAGATTATTTTCTTCCCCAATTCTCTATTATTTCTATGCATTATTTATTCCTCCATTCATTCACTTAATTTAGTGCCTAATAAGGGTAAAACCATCCCTGTAAATCGCAGATCAGTCCAGCTTAACCTTCTTTTGCCTATAGATTTTTCCCTCAGACCTAGCAAGTCCGCAACCAAGACCACAGGTTTGGTCTACCAATATCCAGCTGGAAGTTCAGGTGCCCTCTTGCTCGCGTTGGTTGCCTGTTGCTCTCCAGGCCCAATGCTGTCCCCAGCTCTGGCAGAGGAGTCCCTTGAGTGGTACCATCCACCCGGGTTGCTCTTGCCCACACCCTCCAAGAACCTCTTGTAAGCTCTCCCCAGGGGCCTCATGGAGCTCAGTCCTCTTAGGTTACTTCCTACTGCACAGAAGAGCTATTTCATATACTCACTGATAAGCTGGGAAACACAAACATTCAGAAGCAAAACATGCTCAAAGTCATAAGGAAGGAAAGCTGCATTTGTAAAATCTTGTGTGGAGAAACCCATTTTCTCTCGTGAAGAGCTCTCAGGCACCATATCAAGCTTGTATTTTGCTTAGAGGAGTCATCAGCTGAAACAGCAGCAGCCAAAAGGCTTTTGATTTGTTCCATTTATTTTTAACTTTCCCACTGAAATGCTTGAGGAAAAAAAAAAAAAAAATCACTCCCTTGGAAAGCCCTTTGGCTCTGAGAAAGATACCTGCTGCAATCTAGAAATGAGCTTGTTCTGGGAACAGCCTGGCCAAGCACTGCCCGCAGGGCTGTAGTGTGTTCCTTTAAAATTTATTTATTAAGTCTGACCCTGAACACAGCCACCTCTTTCAAGGGCTGCTGTTGTGGGTTGGGTTTTTTTGGGTGTGTGATTTTGGTGAAGAGCTGAGCAGGCTCCAGCTCACGGGAGCGGAGCCGCAAGAGCTGGGAGAGCCCCGGTGACGGCAGCCTGGGCTGCGTCAGTCGGCCGGTCACAAGGATGCCTGTCATGTGCTGCTGCTCAGACAAAGATCCCTTTCTTTCCATGCCTGGTGGGTTCTCCATCAATGAGAGGACCTTGTCCTATAAACAGAAATCAAACCTCCGTAATTGCAGTGTCACTGATAAAACGGGACTTCTTTACCAATTTGTACAAGCACTTTGACCTCTTTCCTCGGTGCAACAGACTTTGGAGATTTTTTGTCTCTAGTTCTTTTTATGGTTTTGATGGGAATACTGTAGGAAAGTTTATTTTGGGAGTATTTTTGATCTACCTGAAGCAAGACACTAAACTTGTGCACTTACAAGTCAAAACTGCTAGGAATTGTCTGCAGTGACTGTTAGCTCTAAATAAAAATGATTTCAGGTTATAGTTTAATTTTAGTTTAAAATTAGGACGACTTTTTCATGAATAATTAGTGTTATGGGTTTTCAACAAAGGTAAGAACAAACTTTCTGCTCCACACAGCTTCTATTCCTAAAAAAAAGTGAAAAATTTAAGTAATAGGCTGCAAATAATAATAAAAAAAAGATAGTGCTGAATAGCATGGCTAAGCAGCTGTGTTATTTTTTTCTTCCCCAGTTGAATTATTGCTATAACTGTTCTTTCTAAGTTAAGATCTCACTGGGGGAAGGAAGAAAGTTTCTAGGTTTCACAGCAGGAAAGTCTTTAACAAGAAGTTAATGTAGGATAATGAAGGGGTCAGGAAAACCATAAGGACAAAAGGGATTGTCCAGAAGACTGTGTAGAAGGAAAAGTGCAAATAAAGGTACTAAATAAGAGAAGAAACATGCAGCAACCATTTGAATTTTAACCTATTTGTTCAGCAACAATTAAATACCATATTTACCATGGCATATTACCCTGGGCAGGGCAGGCAGAAGCAGTCATGGTCACTGTCCCAAGTTATCAGAGAGAATGAAAATTTCTTGCTTGTACACATGTTCTTCTTTAAAGGGAAATATTTTACATGTGATGGGATTTAAAGACTACAGGATATATGGGAAGACTGTTTACAAACAGTCTGTTTAAAAACAAAGTTGAATTGAAAATGGAGAGAAGCAAGTTTTTGTGGGATTCTGGGATTGTTCTTGTAGTTTCTAATATTTAACTCCTACAAAAGGGAAGTGTGTCAGAGAAATTAACTGGGCTAGCAGACCAGTTAACTTTGCTGTTGCTTTTCAGTCAATAGGTCACTTCCATGGGTTAAGGGTTGTGCTCTGCCAAACATTAGGATTTTTTAGCTGGTCCTATATTGATGAGAAAATAATTCTCTCTTTCTGTGGTGCCGTAGGTCATCAGTAAAATAAGAAATTGTTATATTCTTCAATACTGCAAAACCGCTACCTTTACTATTCTTAAAATATTAGATTATTCTTAAAATAAACTAGATCTTTTAAAAATATATTAAAACTCCACCTTAGCAATGTATTTTTTGCAAAAGATTTTATAGAATTTAGTTTCTGAAATATATATGAGATGCTGTGTACTAACTGTGCTGGTAATGAATTCAGATTTAGTAACCAGGGGGTGATTTTGCCAGTTAGCTCCCTTTAAAGTCAGGTTGGGACACTCTGAAGTGTAATGGCCATGGAGACTATTTCATCACAGAGATGTAGGTGCCTCTCTGATCTATGTAGTTGTGCTTGCACTGATGTCCCTAACAGTGAAATAACTTGTCAGCTTTAAGCACTGTATACAATGATGGACAGAAATCAGAATTAGTAGCATTGAGTTGCGTGAATAACTCTGTATTGCTGCCATGAATGAAATGAATGATTAGCGACAGAAAAATGCTATTTCCTCTGCCAATATCTGAAGATTTTATTATTCCCTTGTAGGATAAGAAGAAACTATGTTCCTTATTTCAGAGAGAAATGTTTTTAGGTGTGAAATGTCCTCACTTCCCAAGAAGTATATATATCACAGGCTAAAATACCTAAACACTAAGGAAAATGACAGCTCTCCCCTTTCCTTTTGCCCTCAGCAGAAATGAAGTTTTGGCTAGCTACTGGTATTTTGTAGGAATTATGCCCACTCCGTTATTTATTTTTATATTGCTGCAACTTTTTATCCTGGTTCCTGCAGAAACAAGGCTTATGCAATCCTGCTGCGTACACTTGTACCTCCGTCACTTCCACACCCCCAAAATCTTTTGAACCTATTGACAAATTTCAACCAATTGATCTCTCAAAGAAAATCGAGTTCCTACAAGCCTTGTGAAAATAACCTGCCAGGTAGTGCTCTCACAGAGGGGTAGGCTGAGTGCAAACAGGCACCGTTTCAGACAGTGGAGAACCCACTTGTAAGAAACTATTTATAAACGCCTGTCCATGAGGAGCATTTCAGGGAAAGCTTGTTCCTTCTTTGATCTGAAGTCAATTGAGTCTGAGACTTAGGTCTTTCAGGAGCCAGGATTCACTGTACTGATCTCCACAGCACATGGGGATACTGCTTTGCAGTAATGATTTACCACCTTAAGTGTATTTAATGAAAATGATTGTTAAAACCTCTTAATTTTCCTTTTTTTTTTTTTTTTTGGTAAAACCCAACAGCTGCCCAATAGCCTGTCTCTTAAGACCAAGACTTCATGTTGTCCCTCACCCCAGAAGTCAACTCCTGACCTTTATCACTGTCACTTTTCTCCATGATTCTCTGAGTTTAAAGTTACAGAATTGCCGGAACAGAGAACAGAGTGCAGAATGCTGAAAAGTGGCTGGGACGAACCTCCAGGGACAAAGTTTATCTGTTGGAGCATTTCCTGTGTGTACTTTGAAACCTCTCAATTTAACTTGATCAAAGCATGAGCCGACACGTTTCAGCTCCCTACTGAACAAACAAATTTACTGCTTATCATTGTTGTCACCTCAGTTTTTAATTTACTTTACTTAGTAAGCCAGTACATGTTAAATTAACAACTTGATTATTACAAATGCTATGTTCTGGTCTCAAAAATACGCTACAGTTTGCCTGACATTAAATTACACAGCACATCACAGACCCTCACCTTCCCCACAGTCCCGATGTGAAAGAAGCTTAAGCCATATATAGCCAGTGTGAACAACAGTGGCTTCCTTGGGACCACTATATCCATCAGCATCTGTTGAAATGTTTTTTAATATCTGTGGCTTCCCCCTTTCTTTTTCATTAACTCCCATAGGACAGATGTGGACTGAGAAAATAAGCAGTGCTGTTTTCCAAATGCATAAGTTAACTCATATTAACATGTTTCAGAGCACAGTTTAGCACATATGGATTAACTAATTACTTTAAGCATCACTTTTTTTATTGTCAACAGTAATAACTAATACTTTTTTTAGTGTTCTGGTAGCTGGGACTTTTTTTGGTTTTCCCCTGGAAAAAATCTTTACTTACATTAATGATAACAATAGTAAAGACTATTGTGCAGTGTTGCATGAAGGGAGCATGGCCAGACAGCCTGGCTCGTAGAAGGTGATGAGGTACAGTGGTTGCCTTTCCATATTTAAAATATTTTGATCATTTTCAACTTAAAACTACTGGCCCACATCTTCCATCTTTTGTGGCCTTCCTTATTCTCATGGAAACTGAGTCCCAGTGTTTTGATTTTGTTGTCTATCAATACTGTGTCCTCCTGGAACTAGAGCCGATGTGGTACTTGAGGTGAGGCTACTTCTTTTTCAGGAGGCACCTGCAAGGGCAGGGATGAGTGCCATGCATTTGGTGACACTCCTTCTCAGTTCTTGAATGCTTTTCCTGGGTGACTGCAGAACCCCCAAACTAGGAAATTGCTCCTGTCCTTCCAAGTTGTATGGCTCTGGGCCCATAATGCAAGCACTGAAATATCCCGGGTTAGAGAAATAAGCAGTCAAAAAAACAACCTCCCAAATCACCCTTCCTCCCAGAACACTAAAAGGTGTCTTCACTTGATGTAGGTAGATACAGGTACAAACTATTCTGCAGCACTCCAAACCATGGTTGCCTTTGTTGACTGGTGGTTTCTTTCTTTCAAGCAAAAGTAAATTCAAACATTCTGCAAGCTCAGATATTAATCATAATCTACAGTTTTTATTCTACTTCTGTGTCATCACTCACTGAAAATGGAAAACGTTTAGACAATATAAGTTATGATGGAAATTTACAAAAAAAGTGCAGCGATACGTGTCCTCTTAGAATTAATGGGACATGCATGACGCTTTCCTGCACAGCTTGGTAAATGTCACTCAGAGAGTTCAGAGCATCGGTGTAAGAAATGACAGGAAAACCAGCCACATATGACACTGTCTGCTGACACAGATCAACCTCCACACACAACTCAACTAATAAATGCATCATGGCTTTTCCCAGAATGACCACAGACTAGGGATAGTTGAGTTTAGGGTTTTGTGAAGCTTGCAGATAATATTTTGGTTTTGCTGGCTTGTAAAACTATTTCAAATCCCCAAAATTCCATCACAATTTGGACTTGGATTGATTATTTTCTTCCTCTGATGTTATTAATTTAAACAAGTTAGATGACTTATTTTTCCACCTAGATGGAATCTGCGCCAGACATAGAAAACTCCTTGCCAGAAAGATGAGTTAACACAAATGAATGCTTGCATTTTTGGATTAGCTGCCATGAATTAGCTGCAATTATTGAGATAATCCAAGATTTATCATTTTGCCACCCTGCTTTTAAATTTGTCAAAGGAAACCTTAGTGTAACTGGTTCTGACATTTTCAAGAACAAATTTAGACAACAGAGCGAGGTGGGAAACATTCCCATGCTGTTCTGGGATGAAGCAGAACTCTAGAAGTATTCTCCAAATAGGGAAAAGAGCAAGTTTGTTCTGGACTAGGTAGTAGCCTGGTGCTTGTGCTTCACACTGGGACTATTGGATCTAAACCCTTCTTTGGCTTGAGCTGGGTTCCTCATGCACCAGAAGGGATTCCCCTGACGCACCAGTTCATCAGCTGCTCTGTAATGGGTCTCCTTACATATTTCTGGCCATGTAAGTTGCTTGCGCTTCTCTAAGAGATGTTGCCTGTGTGGGTGTGAGAGAGACTCAGATGTATGCTCCTGCTCCAAGTGGCTTTTATTTTTAAAAAGTGGAAACTACTCCAGGGGTTGGGCTTGGAGAAGATGCCTTCTCCTATTCCATCAACCAAAGCTGATCAAGAGCACACCTAGTCCTGAAACGGAATCCCCTGGTCCAGCTATGACAGAGTGGATATGTTGGCTCCTGGAGCAACAGAAGATGTTATTTTTACTGAAAGTTTCACTTTAACAGCAGTATTTCTATAAGAATCTCTGTTTTTAACAAGTCAGCATTTTGTAACAAAAAGTATTTTGTAGAAATTTCAGCTTTAGAGAACAAGAGGTAGAAGGACTGGTTCCTTGGGCTGCTCTGTGGACTTGGACCTTCTCGCTTGGTCTTCAATAAAGCTTCATCCCTGTGGCTCTTCTTCTCAGTCCAGATGCTCTTGGCAGAAATAATCACAGAAAACCACAGCTGATGCTGTCTGGAGCATACTGCTAGTTGCTGAAAGTGCAATCGCAGGTATTCCTGACGGTGCTGAAGCAGCCAAGCGATCCGGGGCCCTTAAATGAGTAGGGCTGCAAGGTCGTCAAGAAGTCCAGAGTTGATGTAGCCTGTGCAGGGAGCCCTTACACTGCTTGTGGGGTTTTTTTTGTTATTGTTTTGTTTCTTTTTTAAAGCATAATGGAAAGAAAATGTTTTAAATTCCTCATAAAGAAGTGAACATCGGCTGCTCAGCTGTACTGGCAGTTCTGTCTTGATGGCAGCCTGTTTGGATGGTTGGGAAGTAGAGAAACCCTGCAGACTCCTGACTGCTAAAGGAGTGGGAACCAGGATTTGGGGGCTTTCCATGTTCCTCAGACCTCCTCTGTTGGATGGATATTACTTACACTTTTCTGAACATTTTTATGGATAGGTAGAGAGAGAAGAGAAAATAGACAAGAGATTAAAAAAATCTAGCTATTTCTGTGATAAGGTCACCTGCTAGTCTGTTCTTGGGATGGTGGTGGCCTCATTGTGTGTACCACTGCTCTTCTCTTCCCCTACAGATGGGCAATCTTTCAGATGTCTGCAATTTTGCAACGATGAGTTATATTAAATTCAGACACCAGAAAACTGGTTTAGAAAACTAAACAGTTTTAGATTTCAAAAATTAATCCTTGCAAAGCATCTATGTCAGGAAAAGTGCTGTCCATTAGTAGGAAATTATTCAGAAAAATGAAGATGATTTGCTTATTTATGTAAGAAACTGCTGTACAATTAAGTACAGATATAGGCCAGTAAAATAAGTTCTTTGATCTATTGCTACAAGGAATCAGTGTAAATATGTTTCCTGATAAGAGTTGCTACTGCGTAATTGCATTTTACAAACTGCGTAGTGTGCTATTACTCAGGAAATGTGTTTACTGATATGCATGTCTCCACTCAGGCTCATGGCTGAAAGGTTTGCTTTTTCTGATATTTATAGTTCTTGCACATTTTTAAATAAGGTGATTAAACTCATGAAGGGATGGAAGAGAGTACAAATAGGGAAAATTGATTCCAGAGCCTACAAAACCGCTATTGAAACAGAGACCAGTTGATTGTTTTTAAACAAATGTAGGTTAGTGGCATGTGAGATTATACTGCAAGACAAATATTAAGAGGGATTAATTTATACTGTCAACTCTGACTGTTCTGGGATCCATCCTTTTGTTAGAATAAATGAGACTGTGACTCCATCACAGCTGTAAAAAGGCTTGCTTTTCATGGAGGTTCGTCCTATTTTAGGGAGAATAATACCGTAGAAACTGAGCCCCTCCAGAGCTCGCACAAGAGCTGCTAACTGAATGCCAGTGGTATTGAATGCTCACTAGTTGCTTACCTAAGGATAGACTTGTCCTAGGCTTTAGAGGGATTGCTGGTACAGGAAGATGGGATTCAACATAGTGTTGTTATAACTCCAACCATGATTCCCCATTTACTTAGGGATGCTGTTGTAATAACGAAGGTTATCCAGGTAATTATTTTCAAGTTTGGATTTTAATCACTGCAAACCCACCTCAGCAATGTTGTTCAGTTAGACAGGACTGATCTTATTAAACATTGTGTCAGCATGAAAATATGTATATTAATGTACAGGTTTAAGCAAAGCCATCTCATCATATTTTAATCTGGGGGATATGAAAAGACCATTGTCTAGTTAAAACCGAGGGGCGGAAAAGCTGTTGCATTTGTATCTCTTTGTTTTGAAGAGCACATTGTTGAGCTATCAAAAGCAGAAAACTGCTGCAGGATGGGAAGGGAGCCTTTGCAGAGCAGGAGGTTACCGAAGCTGTGATTCGACTAGTTGTGGGCTGCTAAAAAATCCCACTTTGCCGAGGCATAGTAGTCATAACAGGGTAAACAATCCCTTTCAGGCTGGAGTGGGACGTCCACCATTCCCGTGGTCTATAGTAGGCAACAGAGGAAAAACCAGTGGGTCATTCCAGAGAAAGAGGATGTGGTTCTGGGTTCATGGCCAGGGTGGGAGGCAATTCCCGCATCCTGCCTTATCTTTGGGTTCTGGAGCCAAGCATGTTGTTCTGCAGATGATGTTTTTGTTAATAGAAAAACAATTTGTACAGCCGTTTTCTCTGCAACTATTTCAGGACAAGGCCTTCCCGGGAGAGCCTAGGGAAAGCTCTTGCTTTTTCTTATGGAGGTTCAATACGCAGTCACGTGCAGGGCAGCCTGAAATCAAATGAAATTGAAACCTAATTTGTCTTTGCCCGGTCATCTTGGAGAAGGAATGGGAGTCATCGTCATGGCCTCCATGATCAATGCACAGGGAAAGAGGTGCTGTAGACTGGTTGAAGCCCTGCTTAGGGTGCCCATCAGAGCCCTCAGTGCTGCCTTAGGGAGCAGTCATGTTCTAAAGGTCCAGTGAACCTGGGCAGAGTCAGAGCTACGGTGCCCAGCGTACAAGTCGCACCATTCCTTTTTAGTAAAGTTCAGTGCAAAAGTAGGCTGCGATTTACGTGTAAGTCGACTAGAGAGAGGAAAAAAATGATTAGGAATGAGAAGGGCCTCTATCTTACTCTTCTTGCTTTTACTGGAATGGAGTGGGGTGTTTTAACAGGGTGGTAGGGTGTCCTCTGATGACGGAAAACTCTACAGAAGACAGCATTCTGCAGGGGATGGTCACGCGCTGGTTTGGGATTTAAGTGAGCCTTGTGTTTTTCCATGATTTCACTGCTCCTTACCTCTCTCCCCAGGATATCTCCCTTCATTTCTCTGGAAACCAGTACCCTTGTGTGAGTGTCACACGGGGACTTGCCTTTCTTCCTAACTCGCTTTGGGATCTACTGGTGGAAAGCATTTGGTGGGACAGTCTAAGTTCCCGATGGCAGCTCAGGTTGTGATCAGGTTCTACAGAGTTAGAAATGGTTGTTGCTGATGTTGTCTTCGGTGCGGTTGTAGTTCCCAGACTCTCCTGCCGATGTTTAGAGGTATGCGGGATTGGCACTGCCATAGTTGAGAAAAATAGTCTTTTTCCCTCTTCATCTTTTTTTTTTACCTTTAAAATACCTGAATAGGAGAGGGGGAAAGAAACCTATAAAAGAGTGCACTAAGAATGTATTTTAAGCAGATGCCAGGAAACGACAATGTTCAGGTTGCACACAGAGTCTGAATTTGGCTCCCTTGTGACAGTACAGTCTCTAATTACATGAACAAATATAATTTTCCAAGTCATGTGATATAAAAATATGAACTATTTAAAACCTTAGACAAACATGAAAGTCCCACCAATTATGTTACACTTATGCTGCTTTATTGTCTTGTGGGTATGGAACTCATTTTCTACAAGAGTTCATTGACAGTACAGGGGGTCTGCAAGTGAGTGCAAACGTTCCTCACTGCAGTGCTTTCCTGAATGGGGATGGTTGTGTTGAAATGCTTCCCTGACTCAGGCCCATGAAGGCTGCTAGCAAGGGCCGTAGCTGGAGAGCAGAGACCCTTGACTGGGAGGAGGATGTCCCCTTACCTATTAGAAGAGCAAGGCTTATCTTTTTCAGATTTAGATCAGAAGAGAAGTCTGAAAGGATTTCTGAAGAGAATTCTGAAAAAGGAGGATACTCTCGTCCAGACAGAAAATTGTTTTTCCAATCTGTGTAAAACAACTAACCTGAGACATCCTACTTAGGGAAAAGGAACTGGAAGAAAGGCTCCAGATACTACAAGATAAAGGTATCTGAAGAACATTAGGTATCTACTTCAGGTAGCTGCATCAGACTTCTCCTCACTCTCCTCCCCAGCAGTATTACATGGAGGAATTCTTCCTTCTGTACAAGCAGCTTTCCTAGTGGTTAAAGGCGTTAATGAAAGCTGAGACCTTTAAGTCCTGTTTCTTGCCTGTTCCTAATGGACTGCATGAACTCAATCGAACAGTTTTAGTTTCCTGAATTTCACTTTATCTGTACAACAGCCTTCTAAGTTATATACCTCGCACAGCTTTGTGAGGACAGACTTTATGTAAAGCCAACAAGCATTTGCTGGGAAAAAATGTGGTGCAATCATGACATATTATAGTTATTATCAGTTACCATTAAAAGAATTGTACTTTTGCATGTGAGAAAGGGAAGAAGGAAAGATGCTCATTAGCAGCTTCCTTCCTCAGGCTATGAGCTTCCACAGGCTCCTCTCTGATAAGCGTGTACACAGCTGCAGTCCCACGGCAGCCTAAGCTGATGTAAATGCTGTGAGCCACTGCTGCAGTGCGGTGCCTGCCCCTCTCCCACAGTCCCACTCCATCCCCTACCTTGGCTCGAATGTTCTCTGCTCCTTCACAGAGCCGTTTGGAGGTGTTAACGTGGAAGAAACTACCTGTAACTACTTGTTACTCTGTGGGGTTCTTTTTGGGGGGGGTGGAGTGGTGTGTGTTTCTGCTGAGTACTCTGGAGCATGGCAGGACACTGTCAGGGGGCTCTGAAGATGCTGCAGGAGAGGGGCAGGGCTGTGGGGCAGAGAGCAGGGCAGCAAAGGTGGCTGCAGTGGCCAGCAGCCACGCTGAATGAGGCTGACAAGGACCCGCAGACTTCCCCTCCAAGCTTGAGTTTTCTGGTGCACTGATAGCTGCTGCTGAAACTGTCTGGCTTAACATACCCCTACAAACACCAGTGTTGCCCCAGCTGATGGGGAAGTGCAAGAGTGAAGGGGGGAGTCATGGGGAAAGGAGAAGAGTGGGGAGGCTACAAGATGGGACTACAGTCAAGAACAAGTTCAAGAAAGAGAAATAGGAGTCATCATGGAGAAAATGTTGGTTTGTGGCTCGCAAAAAGTTGACCAGATTGGGATTGTTAGGAGAAGTTTAGCTAATAGTCTGGAAACACCACATTCCCATAGTAGAAAGTGCCTGGTTTGCTCACCTCTTAAACCTGCAGGGAGTTCTGATCCCTCCTCCCTGCCTCAGAAGGGATGAAGTACTATTAATAAAGGTTCAGAGAAGGGCAGCAAGGATGAGCAAAGGTATGGAGCACCTCACACATTCCTGTAGAAAGAGGCTATAAATAATCTCCCTTGAGACCTGAAAAGAGAGACCTGGCAGGGGCAGAGAAGGGCTGTTGGTTTGTGGTCCTTCATGGGATCATGGATGATGTGGACAATGGGTAAGAAGAAAGTGGAAAGAAAGAAGTGTTTCACAATATCTTGCTAAAAAAGGTGGTGGATACCCTGAGAAGTTATAAAGACAAGATGATTTAGATGGAAATGGACCCCTGGAGGTAATCTGGTCCTACCCTCTCTCTAAGCAGGGCTAGCTTAGGTCAGGGCTTTGTCTTTCCTGGTTTTGAATACCTCCAAGGATGCAGCCTCTCTGGGCAACCTGTTCCAGATCCAGAAGATCTGAAGCAAATGAAGAGTTTTATGCATTGCATGATCATTGGATATGTTTAACTCATTACTTAGGATGTTATGGGGGGAAAAGCCTGAATTGCTTCATAAAATGACCTGAATCCTAGAAAAAAGACACTTCCAGGGCTATTAAAACTGTGAGCACATCTGGCTTGAGAATTCTGTAAGCAGTAGATTGAGGCAAGGTGGGAACATACTGTGGGGGGAATCACCATAGTTTACTTGTTGTCTTCTCCCTCAATGCACCTACTATTGACAACTGTCAGAGGTGAAGTACTGGCTTTTCGTCCACGCAACATGAAGGTCTTTGGTCTGATCAGTGTGTACCTAAGCCTGGCAACACATCAGGTTGGGGGGAAATGCACTGAAGCCCTTAATGCTCCCTTCTATTTCACAGAAGGACAGCTGCCCAGGCAGTTTTGGACCTATTTTCATCAAGCATTAAAAGTTGGTTTCATAACATGTATTTTTCTGTCAAACTTTGTGAATAAAACAGTGCAGGAAGATGTCGTGACTAAGGCGAAGCTTTTTATTCAGGCAGCAGATGAAGTGGGTTAGTTTTAGAAAGGAGTAGGAGTCAGAAGAACATTCAGCTTAAGCAGACAGGCCAACCCTGGTTAAACTGAAGGGAAAAGCAGTGACACTGGGTCTTGCAGATCTCATGTAAAGACTAGGAATACAATACTGGATTTATTGTTCGGGTTATACATTATCCCAGAATACTGTGGTTTTATAGTGGTGACATCTGACCATTTGCTATCAAGAGATAACTTGAAAGCGCCGCACGATAGGAAAGCTGTTCCTTTCTTGTTGCAGTTATTTTTTATTGACGAGCTTTCAGACACCGTGAAAGAGTCCACCAGTACACAGAGGCAAAATACCACACACAGTCAGTCAGAGTAAGGTTGAAGACATGAACAATAAAGCAAATGAATACCCTGCTGCCTCTCTGCACACACAGCTGCTTATTCAGCCTTCAAAAACAAGTAAATAAAACACACAGATTTTTGGATTCAGAGATAAGATGATCCCATAGTGAAGGGACCTCTCCCTTTTTTTTTTTTGATTCAATGTGTCACATTTTGTGGGAGAGGTGGATGTGGGGAATGCTTCTTTCTGCAGTATGACATCTGCAGCACAAGACACTCACAGCAGACCCCTCCTTTCCCACTCACAAGATGATAACATCTTTGCTACAGAAACATTAATTGATTGCTTGGGGGGGGGTAGGATTATACTGAGAAGGGAAGCAATGCTTTATTTATAGGTTAGTTGTAGCTTTCCTTCTTGTAAAGTGCTTTCACTTCTGGTGGCTGGTTATTGAGGAGAGCAATGGTGTGAATACAGACTCTGGGCAAAGTCATTTTGGTGTCTTTGCCTTCCCGCTTTAGCTTGTGCTGTTCGGCACACAGAGCTCAGCTGCAAAGGGAAGCTCTGCAGCAGCCGGTGTGGAGGGCCGGGCTTAGGATGGCACAGAGCAGGGGCTCTGCAGGGCAGAAACGCTCGGTGGGCAGGTCCTGGCCAGGGAAGGAGCCCAGGGACCTGTGACGGGTGCAGTGCCTGGATCTGCAGCTCCGACTCGAGGCTGAGTGTACCAAGGCATGCCACGGCTGGGACCAGGTAGGTGGCCAGGTGGACGGAGCTCGGCCAAGCGCCATCACAGCCACCAGCTACACTGGATTACGCAGTGCCTAAGCCTATTTACAAGTAAAAAGATACCCTCAGCTTTCCTCCCCATGCACTTGCGGGAAAGGAGGAAGCACACTGTGCATCCAGTGGGGCTCTGTCTCAGACGGGTGACTCTCGAGCCAGTGCCTAGCCTGGTGATGGCAAAGGAAGAACAAGCCCACTACCCAAGCCGGCACACGGCAGGGATCGGGAGACAGCGAACGTGCACATTATTTTGGTTTTGCAGCACATATCTTACCTGAGCTTTTTTTTTAGTGATCTTAGTAAGAACAAGCGAAATGGCAAAGCACTTAGTAAGATCAGTTTCTCTAATGACTCACCAAGTGTTACAAAGTCAAAACAGGTTGCTTGTGCTTGAAAGGTATAAAACAACCATGTCATTTTTACGGTTACTGTACAAAACACTGCGTATATGCACGCAAGGGAACATTTTAAAACCTCATATAGCGCTTTTTTTTTTGCAGCTAGAGGCTCCTTTCTCCTGGTTTTTATTCATGTGTCATGCTTTGTATTAAGCATTATTGCTTTAGCAATTAGGCTAATTTCCTCACTATACTCTGCCAGTCAGAGTGTTGCTCTTTTGTATTCCTAAAAGAAAAGAGGAATAAAGTTGAGGTATTGGTGCCCTAAACAAGTTCCCCCTGCAGTCCGCCGAAGTTCTCCCATTGGCGTTAGCAGGGGCAGCTAGTTCTGTGATCACTGGGGAATGGGCAATAACTACATCTCACGTCCAAAAAAGACCTACAAGTCCATCAACTAACTTTTGCATAAAATTCTTTTCAACACCAACGGTGCACTTACATTTCTGGGTTGTCTTTCATTCCAAATAATTCCAAATGAAGTTTCACCACCATAGTGTCTCAGGAAAATGTGCCTTTTTTTTGTAGTTACACAAGATTTGACAAGAAAAATGTCCCTTTCAGTGAAGTCTGACAGAAAAGTGAAATTCCAAGGAAATAAAATATTTTGTAATGCAATTAGAGATCTTTACAAAAACTTTTGAGAGAGAATAAACACTCCTATTTCTTCAGAACAAGGCAGTCATTTTAGGATTTTTCCAGTAGTTTCTCCCTTTCTCCTCTCTTTTCTTTTTTCTTTTCCTTTTTTAAGGAGCAGGAAGCATCCAGAAGTATTCAATCCCCTAGAGGACATAAAAAAGTATAAATAGTAGCATGTGATATTTCCTTGGGTGGAGAATAATTCTTATACATCACATTCCTTTTGCAAGTTAGGGTATGCCTCTGCTTCAGCACCTGGGTAGGTGCCGGGGTGTTTAATCCAGGCCAAGCTCCCACTTTCACAGCAGCACCTCTACCCAGGCCCCCACAGCTGGCATGGGGCACGCCCAGGCAAGCCAGTTTGAGCTGCAGACATAGGATGCTCTAGACATTCCCACATTATTTCTGGAGCTGCCTGAAATGGACTCTGAAGGGAGCTTATTTCATGAATTAAAACAGCAATGCATACAGGAAATGGCTCACAGCCTTGGTTTGTCATTGTACAAAGGTAGGTTGCAAAATTCCAGGTAGGACTCAGTAAGGGGTAGTATACACTCTGTAGCTGAAATCATAGAGTCATGGGATGGTTTGAGCTGGAAGGGACATTTAAAGGTGACCTAGTTCAAGCACCCTGCAGTGACCACGGACATCTTCAACCAAACCAGGTTGCTTAGAGACTCATCCAACCTGACCTTGAATGTTTCCAGGGAAGGGTCATCTATCACCTCTCTGGGCAACCTCTCTCTGTCTTTCGCCACCCTTATCCTAAAAAATGGTTGTCTTCCTCCATGCTGGGAACCTGTGCCAATCATTTACACGGGGTGCTTGTTCTTCTTACCATGATGGTTACAGTATGAGGATTGCTGTCTTGAGGATTGGGGATGAAGTCCAAGTTTTAACGACACTCTTCCCTTGCACCCCTGTGGACAGGTGGAGTTGCATCACTCGCATATGGATCTGTGGAGAAAGCCAGCTTCTCTGTCTTTTTTTCTACACTGTTGCTCTGTGACCTGCACGAACTGTCAGGAAAACGGAGGGAAAGAGTTAAAAAAGCGATGGCTTATAGGAGTGACTTCCCAGCTTGATGCAGGTATTTCCTGCCCGACAGCTCAAAAATTGTAATTCATAGAACAGGATGCACATTTCTATCTGCTTTCTGCTCATTAAAAAGTCAGTGATGACAGACACAATCTCCAGGGCAACTACTCTGTGCCCTGCCATGGGTCTAGCCTGCCTCCAAGCCAGAGGGCTTGGTGGTGCTGAGTACCAGGGCACCTCTCTGGGGCCTAACCGCACATGTTTCAGGGGAGAGAGGAAGAGATCTGGATGGCTTTTTGACCCTTCAATCCCTACTCCTGTTTACATCCTCACATGGTCACAGAAGCCCTCGACTAAAGCCATCTTCAAGTTATGGGAGGAACGTGCTGATCTGTGCCCCGTGCAGTGCCACAGGACATCCCCAGCAGGGAGGAGATGCACAGGTGGGATGATGGAAAGATGAGCTTGCTGCCCACAGCTGACTGGCCTACACCCCAAACTGTCCCAGGACTGTCCCAGTAACTGCTCTAGGTTCTTGCAAATATGGCTTTCATGTCCTCCTCCAGGACTACTGAGCTGCTCTACTTCTTCGAGCTTTTTAAATTTGGGTTTCTCTACAGCCAGACCTTTCTCAAGCTGCTTAGCTTTTTTTCCTAGTACACCCACATAATTACTCCAGCACAAAGAGTGGGCTTGTGAAGCAGCAGCATTTTAAAAAACCACAAACTCTGATCTCAAGGCAATCTTTCCCTCCCACTTCCTCCCCCTTCAAGCAGGGGTGTCAGCCGTGCTGTTTCTTTCAAACTTTCTCTGAGTCATCTCATCAGGCAGCTTGTAAATACTTGAATGCATCCATCAATGTCAAGGCAAAGTAAGTAAGGAGCAGCATACGTTGTGCAATGGATTTTCCCTCGTTCACATTGGTCTCTTTTTTGGAAGTGCAGATAATTTAGGGGTGGCCCTATCTCCCCGTATCATCAACATACATACATAGATGTCGTCAAAGATGTTGTCTCATCATGAGAACAGGACACAAGATATAAGATGAGCTTTTTACAGTCAAGAAAACACATACTCTTCTGAAACTCCCACTATTGTGTGGTCCAGAGTGGAATGCCTTCATGCAAGATGCTCCATTCTTTTCAAGCCTAAAAACTCAGAATTAGAGACTCTGAGGAGCTGCAGTACAAGCAGCCCTTTGAAAATGTACCGTTGCTAACCATTTTGGACCAGCTGGTCACAGCCTTATGAACTGTTGCTAGAAAAAATATTATCCTTTTGTATTACAAGGGTGTAATTTGCTGTGTCATCATTGCATACCAAAATCTGAAAAGCAGAATGTGATTCAGAGGGTGTATGGTACACAAACCGCCTCCTCAGAAGGCAGAAATCTCTGCTGAAGAGCAGTAATGCTCCCAAGTATGAGTGATAAACATGTGAGTTTTGCCTTGAGCTAAATGGCAAAATATGGACCCCGCACCAAAGTTTGGTCAGCATGGGGCAAAATTCACTGTTTTTTCAGCTAGCAGGCTGGTTTATGGCAATGAAATTATTACAGCAGGAAGAAAGGAAAAATCTTGCAAAATTTCTAGTTATTCCCTCTGGATAGCTTGGAAGGAAGGTCTGATGTCATCATGATGTTTGGCTAATAAGTATGAAATGGTCGGTTCAGGTGGATGAGTGTACTCTGAATATGCATGTGTGCAAACATGCTCTCCCCCAACCCTCCACCTCAAATAGGTAGGTTATATGTGAAAATTACACTAGGAGCCAGGAATTCAAGCTTAGTGCTCCCTTATGGAGTAGTCTGAGGGAGCCAGCTGAGTGAGAAGAAAGCTCTTTAAAACAGAAGAGAAGATGCTCTGAAAACTCTTTCTCCCCTCTGCTACAGCCCACAGTGAGAGCTTGGCAGAAGTGATGCTGTTAAGGGCATCCCATTTGTATCTGTTAAAGTCATCGGGATCTCTATCTGGGTTCAGTGGCCTGCCAGAGTAAGATACCAGTCAGGGTGAGTATGGATGGTAGTACTCATCCATAAGCAATTTTTCCCTACCATGGTCAAGGGACATTTCAAGCACTGCTCTTCCTTCTTGTTTCTCAGGGAGTGCAAGTTGAGAATCAGGATAATCACACAGCAAAAATGCTTTCCATCTCACTCCTTTATTTACTTTTTTTTTGTGATTTCCTTCCACTCCCAGGTGAAGGAATGTAGGCTGTTTGAAGAGCTGATCTGCTGGGGTGGGGCAGTAACTTAATTTGAAGCATTGCTGAATATTTAGTCATGTTCCGTAGGAGTAATAGAATCATAAAATTCTTGGATTCCTAACAAACTCTGCACGTGTACACAGTCTCCAGAAAGAGAACAAGTGTTTAAAAACAAGGCTCTATACACAATTCTAAAGCCATTTAAATATAAGATATATATAATTCAAGTTAAAAACATCTTGCAATACTACATTACTGACAGCTTAAAGTCAGACACCAACTGTGATGGCATAGATCTGTAAACTGCTCCAGGGAAAAATTGCTAACTGGTATAAATCTGATTTTAAAATAAAGATAGCACAGTAGGAAGTTTGAGTTAATTTAAATAGGAACGTGTCATTTATAAACCGAAGTTTTTTCCCAGTGGTCAAATTGATCAACCAACGGTGTTTTAGGAAGGTAGCTCTCTTATTTTTAAATCCATGAGCTTGTGCTATGGCACGTGGGACCTTGCTTCTGTGACTAAGGTCTTCAAATCAGGAGGCTTCCCTAAGTCTGCTAATGGTTATAACCGGGTCAGAACCAAGTTTCTTTTCTCTTGAAGATTTTGTGATTTCATAAAAATTTCCCATTTTGGACAAGGATGAGCATGAGAGCTTAACTGACTATTTCATCCAATGCTTACAGAAATGTTTTCTGTACAGAATCACTTCATCTCCCATTTTTACCTACCATGAAAATATAATGCCTTTCCACTGTTCAGACGTGGAGTGCCTGCCATTGCAGTGTTGCTGAGACACCGATGGGCAAGCTCTTGGAGGCTTGTGAAGTCTGGTGTTGGCTTTCTGTGACATCCAGTCCACCTACTCCCAGATGGAGATCGCCAAGGGAAAATGCACTTAATTTTTCTCACAGTAATAGATGTACATGTTTGGGTTTTTTTAGAAAAGCATGACTGCCTGCTTAGGTGATGGCTTTATAAATGGGCCAATTTCTGATCCTGCCGAATCAGACTAGAAATTGAAGTCACATGATGCATACTGGAGTGATGTGCAACCAGAACTGGACCCATTGTTTTCAGAGCAGGTCTTCTAATGTTTCACAAATACTAGCTTCTGGGTCTTTTAGTACCAGACTTCAGAGGAAGGCAGAAATTGTTTGTAAGGAACAATATTTGTATGGAGAATATACCTTCACTGTGTGAAAAATGAGTTTAAATCTCATGCTGGATAACAAATCTGGAATTGGCTGATTTATCCAACTTCCAGGTATAGTTTTCCTGCTGCAGGTCCAGAGCCATAGTCAATGATATTTAGTCATCTAACTACTTCCTTGATAGGCATGATGAAGTAATTAACTGTCTAAGTGCTATCAGATATACTTGCCTCTATGTGCCCACAAAACTGCTCTTTTGAAAGTCCAAATACAAAGCTGGAGTTGACTTCAAGCCTTAACGCTGTGTTCACAAAGCGAAGCAAAGACAACTGCTGTGTCAAAACTTCCCCTGACTTCCATTGTCAAAGGCAAATTGGCTTGCGGGTCTTAATGATCGTTACCCAATTCCTAGTCATTCACAGTGGCTGAGACGTAGCTCTCGCGCAAGCATTGCTCACTCTTACATACCATGTTGGCTTCAACACTAAGGTACATCTCATGCCCTGACTTATCTTTGTACATGTTGTCTATGAATAATTCGGGACGTCTCCAGACAAGTTTACCGTTTCATTCCAAGTGAATAAGCACCAGTAACAAAACTGATGTGAAAGTGTAGCAACTGACTGCATAGCTAGTGTAAAGCAAGAAAGGTTTCCATGGACACCCTTTTGCTCTGATAGGTGGTTTTAAGAGAGAAGTACAGTATTAGTGTAGCAGGTTAAGGACATAAGAGAGGACAGACTGTTCTAGAAAGTAGCATGCATCTGTTGTGTTCGACCGGTCAGTCGGGCAGGCATGTTTAATGAGCATCGGAGGTAGTTGGCGGTACAACAGATGCACAGTATGCCAATCCCCACAGTCCTGAGCTGGTCTGAGCTTTGCCAGTGTGCTGTGCCAAAGAACTGCTATCAGTGTGATGATTCTTAAGACTCCTCCTGTGACACGAACTGCACTCTTGACATTGCAGGTGTGCCAGCTGCTCAGAGCTCAGGTGCTATGTCACGCTGTGCAGGACATGGGCACAAGCAGAGAGACCTATACACACAGGAATCCTTTGAGAGTGTAGATGCTTCTTTATAATTTTACAATGCTGCTGGGTATTGACAGTTTGCTGAATTTTTTCTTTTTTTCCAGACAGAAATTGTCCAAACCAGTTCAGAGGTTTTTGTTAGAAACAAGCAGAATTTCTGTGGCAATGTTCTTGGCAAGGATAACACTCCGCAGATTTCAAGGACATTTTGACAAGAAACTTTAAGATACGTTGTCAGTGCTATAAGGAGAAAGAATATCCTCCTATTAACATATATCTAGATTTTCTCCTTGATTGTTTGGTTAATGATCCCAGCCTTGTTAGTTGCCATCAGGGAAGATCCAACAGCTAGAGATCTAAGATGTAGACGAAGAAGAATCATGGATTTCTAAATTAGAAAAGTTCAAAGGTAGAAACAGGTAATAAGGAAATGAAAAGAAAAATCCTTGTGATCATCTTCCAAACTCTTGGGGGAAATAAAGAAATCTGCTGTGGATAGGAGGTACTCTCTATTGAGCCCTTCAGGTCAAAGGGTTTTCTGAAGTTTCTGTCTTTCAAGACAGAAAATAAAACAAACATGGGTTTAGGAGTATAAGGAGAAGCCCATTCCATGTGGAACAGAAATGGGAAGATTTGGAAAGGTTGTGGTATTTGGGTCCTCACTGGTCTTAGTTAGGGAGGGAGGAGAATGCAGTCCTCTGGGCAGCATGACTTTAACCTGTCAAAACTTGTCATACCTAAATTACTTGACTATTCCTGCTAAGCTTGTCACTTGTACCATGCTGAGTAGCTGCAAGGTGGGACAGCTCTATATGTGGGTTTGCGAATTTGTTGAGGTTCAGGTTTTGAACTTTTCAAATCATTTATTCTCATGCTCTTCGGCACAACTTGTTTCTTCTCTCCACTGTTTTCTGCAAGTTCACTGATAAGGGATTGTCTCCTGCTATATTAATATATCCTCCCTGCTATGATGGGTCCCGGCTCTGGGGCAGGGGTGCCTCTTGCACAGAGCATATTTAACTTCTTATTTTTACAAGCAGCTTCTAAAGGTCTTGGTTGCCTTTTATCTGTTATTTAGGTAAAGAATCTACTACAAAGAAGCTTATAAGTCTTTCCAGTTATCTGCCAAACTAATTGAAAAAAGACTCATTAATTTCTTTTGGGCAATTATTACATAGTGAATAATGCAGTAAGTCACTACAAGCTCCTGTATAATGTTTTCTTGGTTTATGGATTGTTTCCTAGCATGCCTGCAGCAGAGCTGTTTATGTTGTTTTCACTTGGTAATTTTGTGCATGAAGAACTACAATAAACATAATTAAAACCAAATTTCCCTATCTTTCTTTCTATTTTTCTTTTCGTGACTCTTCCTTTCTTTTAATCTTCTTCATCGGTTTGTTTCCTTTTCCTCAAATTTATTTTTCTTCCTTTACTTTTCCTGCTTTGTCTTCTGCTTCCTCTCCTTTCCTAGTTCTTTTCTGTCTTTTTCGTATTCCACATTTCCAGAGACCTCAAAGAGCCTATACTTAGCCTAGATTGGGTTTTCCAAAGATGACAAGTCTGTGGGCAGAAGCCAATAAGATTTGTAGCTGAAACACAATCATAGAAAAGATCTACAAACTCTTGCAAAACGGACTTGTATAGACTCATACTTGAGAATGATGTGTGAGCAGACTGTCTACATTGCTTGTATTTTCCATTTAAGGTGATCAAATGTCATCTTTCCACCATTCATCCACCTGTCTTATTTTGTATCGATCAGTACCTTTCTTTTTAAGGAGAAAGTTGTTATGGTATGAAAAGCAGAGCTGGATTTTATTCCCTGAAATATTCTTTCTGCATCTGGGTTTGTAAATAGAGCCCTCTATCTATTAGGGGTCTGGATTTTAGGACTCTCCAGGTTTTGCTGATGGCTGACCACGGGTGGACCAGTTCATCTTTGGTCTTCTGCTTTCCCATTTGCAAGATGGAGATATTGACTTGTTCGTAAATTGCTTGGAGATCTGCAGATGACAAAGGTCTTTACTGTAAAAATGCTTCCTTCTTCTATGTACACTGAGAAAGCACTAACCGGTTCTTGATGGGTGTTCAGTCCTTGCTTGTAGAACAGATGAAGGCTGACCACTGTGGTGAGAGAGGTGAAGAGTTTTTCGTAAGATGTAGCAGTTCCTTTGAGCAATGTACTTCCAATACCTGAAGAGGCTGACAAGAAAGGTGGAGGGGGATTTCTTACAAGAGCCTGTAGTGACAGGACAAGGGGTAATGGGTTTAAACTGAAAGCGGGTAGATTTAGATTGGATATCAGGAAGAAATTCTTCATGGAGTGGGTGGTGAGGCACTGGCACAGGTTGCCCAGAGAAGCTGTGGATGCCCCATCCCTGGAAGTGTTCAAGGCCAGGCTGGATGAGGCTCTGAGCAACCTGGTCTAGTGGAGGGTGTCCCTGCCCTGGGTGTCCCCCAGCAGGGGGGTTGGAACTGGATGGTCTTTACGGTCGCTTCCAACCTAAACCATCCTATGATAATGTGTAGAAGCTGATGAACATTACCCAGTGGTTTTGGTTATTTTCAATTGTTCCTTCCTCTGCATTTCAGGAAATACCATATCTGATTACGCAGTTTCTACTCACTAAGTGGGAATAATTGGCTGTTGGAATGACACTGCCTTAGATGGGCACCGTCCGTGATGTTATGACAGAAAGCACATCCCTTTGCTAGAAAGAGATGACATTTTGGCTGTGCTTAACACCAATATCAGTTTGTATGTTGCTATCTTTCTAAAGTGTCCCTGTAACACTAACTGAGAAATTTTGTTTGGCCACTGGTAAATGCTGTAGGATTTGACTTTTAATGAAGATGATAAAAATTTCACCTTGCCGTCTTTCAGAAATGTCGTTTTTGTGGTTTCAGGAGAAAGCTCCTGCTCAGCACACGTTTTATCCTCATGAATCCTGTTCTGACAGACATAATGAAACGTAGATTAATTCTGTCATGCTAAAATGCTCTCTCATGCAACTTTGATCACTTTTCATTAAAAAAAAATTATCCCAAGGTGTAGAATGGGATCATATTTTGTTCTTACAACTGCAAAGCTTCCAAGTTGCTTTTAATGTTATTTACTAAAGGGGGGAAGAAAAAGAGTGTGGGTCGTGTGTGTGTGTGTGTGTGTGTCCCCCCATGTTTGCTACATATCCTAAATGAAAAAAGAAATCTAACATCCAAAAATTTTCAAGTCGTCTAGGTGCTTAGTAGCTACAGAGGGGAAAGTGCTGGTCTGCTGTAAGCTAAGAAGAAGAAAAGGCAGCCGTTCTTAGTCTGCATGCAGTGGGGAACAGCATGGGCAGAAGGAGTCATATGCCAAAGCTTCCATTCCTGGTGCACAGCAGTTCCTGACACTAAGCATCAACTTTTCCTTCTTTGGAGAGGAAAGTAGACCAAAGGGTATGACATCTGTGATGCAAGAGGGTGATATTTTACAATCAATTAATAGAGTATGTCACAGGGGATCTTGTTCTTTTGTCCATGTACTCAGGCGGTGGTGGAGAGGCCTTTGTAAATGTACACATACCTGAGCACTCCCGTTTGGGGAAAGGGGCATGGTTTTCCAACGGACTGTGTGTGACCACGTATAGATGAGGATGGTCAGAGAAAGCAACATGCAACCCAGGGGGACATATCTCTTCTTCTTTATGATGGTCTCTAGTGGAATACAACCTTTGGCAAGGAACTTTTTGAGTCCAACAGTCCACTTAAATGCCATTTTCCTGGATATTTTCCCAAATGATTAGTTAGGTCAAGAAGACAGTCAACCCCTCTTCTCCTCATGGATACATTCAGATTTATGTACCAAATCATCACTAGGTACAGCTTAGCTTGATTGCCTGTCAGAGGGGAATGATGAAGATGAAATAGCAACCAGAGCTTTCAGGCCCAACTGTGAAGATGACTTCGAAAGTACCTAGACAGCCAGGTGAATTAAATAGTGTTTGCCAACAGCTGAAATGGGCCCACTTGTAGGAATTACCATCAAAAGATACCTCGCTTTTTCAAGTCCAGAATATCTGCACTTGTAAATTACATGGTACAGGTGACTCAGTGTAAATACAGATGCCACTATGTTTTTTTTAATGCTAAAGACATTTAAAGACTCTCATAGCATCCAAAACAGCAGTAATCTTCACCTGACAGATATTTCTGCCCACTTAGTTGGAAGGATCCTTGCTCAGTAGAAGGGAAGAGATAGGGCTTAATCAAGACTTTGTGGAAATCAGCAGGCAGACTTCCCTTGACTTTGCTGGCTCAGATCCCTGGAGACCACGTACATGTGAGTTTTAACGTTTCTCATATGTCTCCAATGCAAACCGTGAGTCTCAGCAGCGAGGCAGCCAACAGGGGTGACCCAGGTTGGATCTCACGCTGCACCAAGGGCAGGGCAGCACTCTGTTTCCATTTTAATTGTGTCACTGTTGAGCCAGGGCTCGCGTCTGCTTCCTCTCTCACCCCACAAAGGGAAAATATGTGCCAAAATGCTTCCTGTTTTTCACTGCCAGCTGAGTCGTGCACTCAGGGTGAAGCTCATTAAGGCAGTGTGTGCCATTAAAAAACTGCAGCCTCCAGTAGTGGAAACAATCCTGTTTCAGCATCCTATTGCTGAATGGACTCGAGTGGATATTGAGCTGCAGAGCACAATCAGTCCAGAAACAAAAAATGAAAGAGGGAAGGTAGTCACTTTTAGTGGTCTAAACAAACCAGGGAAAGTGGGCATGTATTCCGCATAGGCAGCATAATTGTTCTTTGCTTCAGACAAAGTAGGAAAAAGAGCCTGATAGGAACACCTAATGGTACAAAATTGCTTGTAGTCAGAGGGGTTTGTCTTCTTTCCCATAGTATGAAGGTGTTGTCCGTTTTGGCAACCCTTTCTGGCTGATAGTGCCAACATGTATTATAAAAACATTGTGCTGTTAATTAACCTTCTAAGAAAGAAACTATTTCTTGACAAAAGCACACATCTGTGTCCTTACCACATTTTTCTGTACTTTATTTTCCTGAGCTGTGATGTTTCTTCCTCCCTTTCTCAGTCACCTTTTCCTAAGCCCTTTCAGCCTATATTGTTTGAATAATGGCTGGTCATTTTGTCCTATAAGGGCTTATTTTTCTCCCAGAGCAGGTTACAGAGCTGTTATGTGTAACTCCAATCTCACACGTGGAATACAAGACAAAGAAAACCTGTCTAGTATTTCAGTCTCTCACCCTTCTTGGTGGCTAAAACAAGATTTCATAATAATGTTTATGTTTAGAATTTCTGCTGTAATAAGCAGATCGGTATCAGTGTGTATGTAGTAAGTTTAAAGAGCTGTTAATAGACAGTTGGATGGCTCAGGAATTTAAAACCTTTATTACTATGTCATCAGTTCAAAGTCAATTCAGTTTACCAGGGATCCCTGATAGCATCAGTCTATCCTTCCCAGATGAAGCAGGTATGCTTGTCCAAACTTGGAATTGCAGTTCCACAGAAAAATCAGAAATTGCAAATTTTTTCATTCCAAACTTTCCTACCAAGAAGCATTTTTTAAAAAAAATGGTCCTCGGTCTACAAGAACTGCTGTGTTTTAAAGGCAACATCTGAAAATGCCTGTCTATGGGAAAGTTTGAAAATGAATAAATGTGGAGACAATTTTTGTTAATGTGTTTTGAATGTCTTTCTGGTTTTGTTTGCATACAGACTCTTTAGAATGAGGGGCAGGGGAAGAACTAGTTAAGCAGAGTGTTCTATTTAGGATGTCCTAGTAATTTCCTAGTGATCTGGTCATTTTCCACAGCCACCAGCTGTGATCTTGCTAAAAGGACTATAACAATCAAGTAAGAAAGAGGGAAGGGAGGGAGGAGGGAGAAAGAGAGAAACAAACAAACAAACAACACACTTCAACAGTGTAAATACAACATGGTAACTGTTACAGACATTTCCCCTTCCCCAAATGCTCTATGATGAGACAGTGGATCTTTAAAAATACGTAGTTGTAAGTTTTAGATATTCTCCTGACGAGTCTCACCAAGCAAGGGCAGAGGGCTGAAATGTAAGTTATTGTTTCTCCTCCCATTTGCACCATCACTGGGAGAAATCAAAAGTTATCTACATGCGATTGGTTTCTGCCTTCCAAAGCCAAGTGAGGAGTCCAGAGATGCTCATTCTTTTCTTGTCTGTGAAAAGTCACTTGGTGTTTATCTGTGTTGCTCTCTCAAGGGAGGATTTTCTTAATGAATTGGATTCTGGTGGTGAGAATGGATAAGATAAGGGTGAGGTAAGTCCAGTTTTCAGCTGTTGAAATGCTCAGGACAGTGGTTGCATTTACTCATATATTAAATAAGGAGAAAAATGCATCATCTCTTTGACTCTGCTGATGTCAGTTAGAATGCAGGTGCTAATCTAACATAAATAATAATAAAGGAGGCAATTTTCTTAAACCACAAAACTTGAATATGGAAAATCTCCACTTTCATTCCTGAAAAAAAATATCTCTGGCTTTATTGCTTTTTTATTGAAAATTTCCTAAGCTATGCCTCTTTCCTCTAGTGCCATGATTTTCAGCTCTTTGTCTATGAACATTTCATGGTCCAGCAACTACTTCTAGGGTTCAGAAACTACTTCTAGGGTTCAGAAAAAGGTGAGTAAGTAAAGAGAGTTCATATGTGCTCTAGAGTGACCTATACACATGAATAGTTGTGGAAAATTGAAAAGGGTTTGGCATCCATAAAGCAAAAAATTGCACATGCAGTCAATAAGAATTAGAGGAATCGTGGATGTGTATATCTGGGAATGATATGTTCGGCCTAAAGACTTTCCCATATGCTACTTTACAAATGAATTGAGATGGTATAGAGTTGTTTCATGATACTTTTTAAAGCACGTAATGAAACTGATATACTGGTATTCACTTCAGAGTATCCGGGAAGGCCAGACAAGTTATGGATTTCATACATATAACATGTAGGTCCTAATTCCCTGACATGAGAAGTTTTTACTTACATGCTTTTTGAGTAAGCATGGACAGAAATATATTTTCCCTTACAAAAAATCATGGTTAAAGAAAACCAGTGAACCAAATCACTGTTAATATTCTTGTAAGAGAATAACGTAACGTGGAAGAGCTCCAGTCCAACCATCTGATTGTAGCTTCCTATTTTTATTTTTATATTTTTCTGAGCTACGATAATGACATGTTTCTCCTGGCATGGTATCTGATGTTAGACTTAGCCACATGCTCTGAATGCTGGGGAAATCTGATGGGTTTTGGTCATCTTCTGACATTCTTCTGTATCCTGCAGCTGGAATCAGGCCTCGTCCCTTCCCTGGTAACTCACCCTATAGGAATAGGCACCAGCTGACCTTTGTGCTTCTGTATGCAAACTACCCTTTATTTGGGAAGCTTTGTCCCGTTGTTGAGAGAGACCTTTTGGCAATTATTATTACTACTGTTAGTTTTTTAGAAACAAAAAAGCCCTCCACACCTTTTCTGCAAGGCTGCTGTTTCACTCTGTCCAATAAAGTACTCATGTTTTACATCATCTGAAGGCCTGAATCAAAACATCCTTGTACTGATGGTTATGTCGTTTATACCCACGTGTGCATGCGCACGCGCACAAACAGATGTATGTGATCATATTCATGTTCAAGGTGAGCCATGATATACATAAGTAGAAATTACTCCCTTTCCCAGTGGTTTTAACCAAAGGAGACAAGGGAAGAAAATCATTGTCTCTTTGACTACATCACATCAGTGGTAAATGTAGAAGTATAGTAATGTTTCATGTTAAGCTCTTACACCTCCAATTATATAGTGCATCTGACTGAAAGGAATAATTTAGAGAATACTTACTTTTCTTTCAGAAAGCCAGCAGGCAGTTGCTGTTGCTGAACTCTGAGTTCACTCACAGCAAGAGGAAAAATTTGTGATTTCACTCACAAATCCCAAGTGAGAGTAAGATGAGATGGGAGATAATTCCCCATCACTATTTCTTAATTTATACTAAGACAGGTAGAGCAAGGGGGCATATTAACTTCCAAACGCAGAATCATGCCTTTCCAGGTCAGTGTAGCAGTATATTGGGGTGTAGCTTTCATACAAAATGCCAGCTTTAACTTAAAATTAACATTTTGAGTCAAGACTTCCAAGTTTTCAGATTGGCACCTACATGGTAGCCTAATGGCTAGAGACACTAAGAGGCAGAGATGTTAGGGTCAGTGACAGTTACATGCATTGAACATTTTTAGAAATCAAATTGCTTGTACCTCTCTATCCTACAAAAACTTGTGCTTGATGCATGATCAGTCTTGTCGATGTCAGTGCGGCAACCTCCATACATGCAATGAAATAGATAAATCTTTGCAGGATGGAGACAGTTATTTTGTGATTTGCATGTCTTGATCTTGAAACCAGTAAGGCTTGAGAATATTGTCTTTGTTTCTTGTAAGAGAGGAGGTGAAAAAAATCTTACTGAAGTTTCTGTTTGCACTGGAGAAATGTATGAGTAATCTCAGGACAAGGTAAAATAGTTAAAACACACATTATCTTAAAGAACCCAAATATGAAGAGGCCAAACTATGATCCATAATTGTCAAGTTCAGCAGCATGGAACTTACAAATGGCTGTAACTTCATCAGAAAACCAGCTGAAGCTGGAGGTGGTGGCACCTTGGAGAATCCTTCTGTGACAAGGAGGTGATACTTTCTAGACTGCAGCATCATTTCACTTGCTTGTTATCTGCAGATGCCCATAGCTGAGGCAGTCTGTGTCAGTGAGACAGAGGAGTATCATGGGAAAGTTTGCATTTTCGAAGGAACCGAGTAGTGATTGCAAATCATTGTGATTCCGCAAGTATCTCAGGACTTCTTCTCACAACTTCATGAATTCAAAACAGAAGATCCCAGGAAGGTCTGAACTGGAAACCCGTTTCCATCTCACTTGACACATGCATATAGAGAAAATGTCACTGTCATCAGTTCAGAGTCAACTCAGTTTAACAGGGATCCCTGATAGTATCAGTCTGTCCTTCTCAAATGAAGAAGGTATGCTTTCCAAACTTGAAATTTCAATTCTACAGAAAATTCAGAAATTTCAAGTTTTTCATTCCACACTTCCTACAAAACAACGTTTCTGAAAAATGGTCTATTGTCCATTTTTTAAATTTCAGTTCCTATTTTTAAAATTTCATTTGGTTTGCAAAACCTTCACAAACATCCAAGATTAGAAATATTGCAAAAAGTAAAATGGCATAACAAAAATAACATTTTTTTTCCTGAAGGAAAAGGTATTCTGAAAATATATTTTATAGTTATGGTCAAGAAAGAACATGTCCTATCAAAATGTGTCATTTTGGTTATTCTTTCAAAGAGAAATCATGTTAAAAGGTCATATTATGTTGTTGTTGGTTTGGTTTTTTCAATAAGAAAAAAATCCAGTGCAGCAGCCAATATAAAATGTGTCTGTATTTTCCATCAAACCAGTTGCTTCCTCACAAACCCCTTCTAGAGCAGAGGATTTGAACAGCCTCAGTGGAGCATCTGCCTTACTAGGTGCAGCAATAGACTCATGTCACTGCTAAAATGATATGGCATGGCCAGGACTGGGACAGCCTTTTGGAGAAGGTATTTTGTTCCTTCCTTTCTCAGGATGTTTTTTAGCTACACAGAAACAGGAAAATCAGCAACCTCTGTATCTTACACACATATATAAACGTGTATATACTGCAGTTTGCTTTGGCGGCTCTAGTACCATGTGCTTTAGAACCTCAGCTGTGAGCATCAGGAGTTTCCTGTATGGCAGACTTGTGCAAAGAAAGTTTTCCTGAGCTTTTGGTATGAACAAACTGAATGAAAAGGATACGCTCTATGTTAAAATCGTTAGTCGTCACAAAGTGAGAGCTTGGCTTTGGTGACCAAAGGAATGGTTTGTTCAAAGGAAACCTATTGAACGACAGAATGAAATTCCGAGTTCCCTGTGGCCAAGTCTCTTTGGTCTCAAGGACACCCTTAAGTGGTAATTACAGAAAAGAGCTTGCAGTGACTGTTTCAATACCTGTGCAACTGAAAGTATCTATCACAACGTGCTTTAGAAAATGCTCCCTGGGTAATATTTGGAAGTTAACTTTGCAATATGAAGGTAAAAGTTCCTCTCCCGTTTGGAGGGTTTCATTAAAAAAAAAAAGGATCTCCCACTGACAATTTCAAAGACCAATTTAAACAATATCACACTTTTGTTTGTTTATAGTATGTTTCTTGTCTAAACTTGAAGATTCAGAGTTGTTTTGCCCTGGAGTAGTTTTCTTGGCACTGTTCATAATCTTTTAAATTCCAGGCTAGGTTTTGGAGGAGAGTCAATGTATTACTTCATATGAAAGCTATTATTCCATATGAATAATTAGCAGTCCATCCTGCAGGACGGTGAACGTGAGGCTTGGTGCTGAGCTGCTGCTAGGAATGCTGACTGTGGTTTTCATAATTTGCAGTCCAAAGTGGAATAAACTATGGGCTTGGGCTGCCTGGAACAATGTATATGAAGATCTATGGGCTGCTCTTCGGAAGAAAGCCAATGGAAGCCTTTGTGTGCACATGGATATCTGTCCTCGCTGGCACCAGGTACATCTGCAGGAAGAGCAGCTTGCAAAAGTGAAAATGGCTTCTGTGTAATTTCTTGCCATGTGGAGGATTACAGCCTGTAATGTGACTAAATGGCAGGCACTTGCCCAATGCTCTGCTCTCCATACCAGTGTCACTGCAAGTTTTATCCATACCCAAAGAGATCGGATCCTAAAATGGCAAAAGGCTGATGGAGAAGAGCAGGACAAGGCAGATTTTATTTACATGCCGTGCTTTTGAGGTTGTCAACCCACAAATCTCTGTGCTGTGAGATAAATTATGGTCACACAGGAGCTTCTTGTTATCCTGGCTAAAATTTTATCTGTCATAATGATGTAGGCATATCAGTTGGTTGCTTTAATCTATATAATACAGCCTAGGTATCTTTATATATGATTAATTCTAGTGTAAATCATTTACATCAACACTCTTTTAGAGCACGGGAGGCTGTTGTAGCAAGAATCCAGTACACAAAGCTAAAATACTGAAAAAGGTAGTGTGTTGTTGGCTGTGAAGGTGCCAGCACTCATAGAAACCTGGAGAAAAATTAAGCCATAATCTGCACTGCATCTCTGACATTAAGAAAATGTGGTTATTTCTAATGGCAGGCTATGAAAACAGTTTTAATTCCAGGGCTTTTCAGAGTGCTCCCAGGAGTTTGAAATATCTCAGGAATGACATTTCTACACAAATTTTGGAACTCAGTTATGAGAGTCTGAGGTTCAAACCACAGCTATTTGCACATGACCTCAAAAGTCAGTGAGTTTACTTGTGAGAGGATGGGTAAAATGACCACTTCACTGTTGACCTGAGCTCTTTTTTACTCAATGTGCTGGTTTTAGTCAGAAAAGAGTTAACTTTCTTCACAGTGGCTGGTATGAAGCTATATTTCTGGATTTACCCTGAGAAAAGTACTGATAAGGTGTCTTTTGCGCTGGTGCTGGGGAGTGCTTGCACTAATTCAAGGTCTTTCTCAGCTTCTGGTAATACAGCTGTGTTCCCAACTCTCTCTCTCTACAAGCAGCATGGGGGGACACAGCTCAGACAGCTGACCCAAACTGACCAAAGGAGTATTTCATTCCACAGTACGTCATGCTTGGTACTTAAGCAGGGAGTGAGCTCAGGGGCCATTACACACTCTAACTCTACTTAACTACTTCGTTAACTTCTTTGTTAGCTGCTTTGCTAACTCCTTTGCTGGCTCATTTGTTAGAATTGGTGGGTCTGTTAGTTTTCCTGGTCGTGCTGTCGCTGACAGGGTTCACTTGGACTCTTCTGCAGTTGCTCTTGGGCTCCAGCTCTCTGGTTCTGACTCTCACTTCTCAGGACCTGGTGGTGCATCAGTTGGCGGGTGGTGACCAATTGTATAATATGTTTTATTTTCTATTATTTTAATTACTTAGTAATATTTGTATATATTAATTTATATATATTATTCACTTATTATATTCAATTAGTAAATAGTTCTTATGTCAATTTTATTATATTCCTTGTTTTTTTCCTCCGATTCTCCCCCTTCAATGGAGGACAGAAGAGGGAGGTGTGAGAGTGGCTTCATGGTATCTTGCTGGCCAGAGTTAAACCACAACACCCAACATCAGATGTTTTCACAAATCTTGTCTAATTAGTTTTTCCATTTTTTTTTTGTTTTGTTTCTTCTCTTACTTGAATATTCTGGTAAAAGTGTGGAGCCTCATCAGTTACTAACTATTCTGGAGAACAGAATAAGAATTTGCACCTAGTGAATGCTAAACCTCTGTACGAACACTGTGGCTATATCACGTTTCTTCCTGAACAGGCATGTTTTGAGGGAGAGTAAAAGAGAGACACTTTATTGAAGAATTTCCAAATGAAATACTCCTCCCTTTATGCCACTGGAATTGAATGCTAGGCATATAGTTTTAATGCCAGAAAGGGCTATTTCTGATTGTCTCGCCTAGTAAAAGCCATAAGTTTTTATCTACTAGTTTCTTCATTGAGCCCCTAACTGTTAGTAGGGTACACAGGTTTAATTTCAAGGCTTCATGTGAGAAGAAATCTGGCGTACCCTTGAGCAAGTGATTTGGTTGGAGATCCTGACTGTTAGGAATGCATGCTTTTGCTCCTGAACGTAGTTAGCATAGTTGCCAGATGTTGGATCTTGCTCTACCCATTTCCATTAGTTTAAAAAGCCCTTTGCTATCAGAGGTATTTACAGACCACGCTCAGATCACTTTTTACCTTTGTGGGGTTAAACTAAACAGACTGAAGTCCAGGAGTCATAAAATGCCCCCTTACAAAAAGCTTTAACTTCAGATTGTTGCTCCCTTTGAAAGGTGACTGTAAAAACAGTACTGCGGAGTTTCATGTTTATAGCTTTAATGGTTTCTATATAAAGAGCTTCAGTTTACCATTTAAAATGCAGCAAGACTGGCTGCCAGACCTTTCAGTTTTATCACGGTCTCCATGGAAAGTTGAGATTTTTGCATCCTGTCCATCATCACAAGCAGTAAAAGCAGATTAAATCAAAGCAGGGCTTGAAGACTGGTGTTGAGGTCCATGGCCTACCTCCCTCTCCCCTTAGAGCAAAGAGATCACATGCCTGGTGAGGTCAAGCCATCTCACATCACGCAATGCGACTCAGCGGTTGTTTGGTCCCTCTCTTGCCTGGGTCCCTCCTCACCCCCCACCAACAGGAGTTGTGCTCACCCCAGCATCTTCTCTGGGTCATGCTACACCCTCAACTACCCCATGTGATGGTGGCGCTGTCAATGCCTTTCCTTGGGTTGGCAGCAAACGTCACCCCATGAGGGCGAGTGGCCCTGTTAATGAGCCGCCAGGCAGAGCAGAGCCCAGAGCTCACTCCTTCAGCCATGCTAGCTCTCCCCTGCAAACACCAAGTGGAGCAGTAGGCTGATCTCTGAAAAAAAAAGTCGTATGTCCCTATATGCAAAAAAGCAGCAGGTTTGTTCTGTGAGAGGATTTCACTTTTACACAGTCATTTTTTCACAGCAATGTTGCCCATAGAGGCAAAAGAAACCTGTGGGTTTTATTTTTTTTTTACTTCTTGTTGCAGTTGGTGGGTGTAAGTAGAAAGAAAATTTCATACTTTAAAGATAGGAATTACAAAAATAGTGGAATAGATTGGTGACTATGGGGAGGAAAGCCTAAATACAGAAGGGTGAGGGGAAAAAAGGGAAGAAGAAATGAAGAAATGAAGGAAAGCAACAAATATTTGAGGAAAGAATACACAGTGATTTTTTTTCTCCCTATTATATTTTCTTCCCACCGTTTCTTCCAATTTAAATATTTCCTTCGCTTATAGGCATCAATCCAGCAGCTATATGAACCAAGTAATTAATGCTATGTATGGAAATAGTGTTATTAACTTCAGTGACCGCAGTCAAGATCAGATTTCTGTTCTTTTTTTCTATACAGTACGTGTAGAATTATATTTCCCATGATGAAGTATTTCTTTTGCAATTTGTTAATTACCTTTTTTATTATGGAGAGAATTTTGTACTCGGAGAGCTACAAAAGGGCATAGGGTGCCAACAGCACTTAGAAACAGAGTCAGATCCACGTCAGGAAATAAAGACATGAATTAAACGATCCCCAAATGCTTTCTGAGCCAGGGACACAAGCTATGGATATGTCTTGTAACAAGTTCACTTATCCCTAAACACATCCACGCTGTCAAATAGGTAAACCTCAGACTGTGCCCAGAGCTGAGGAAATCCAGGCTCTCCTGTGTTAGAGATGCACATGCCAGACTCAGAGGTGCAGCAACAAACACCTCCAGTTGTCTTTTAACAGGTGGAAAGCTGGATGATAGGTCTGGGGAAACTGCGTAATTCCAGGATTTGCCCCGGTTGGAGGGTAACAGGTGCAACACCACTCCTGCTGGTCTCTAACAAACTAACTAATGACAATAATGCTTTTAACCTTCTTCCTAAAACACTGGGAATTCAGGCCGCAATGTTCTAGGCTGGATATCATCACCTTCTTCCTTCTGTCTTACGGTTTTACCATATAGAAAGTAGATTTCCAAATACATTTCACAAGCTGTGTCCTTTCCATTACCATTAATGATATTTAATTCCTGAAGATATATGTCTGCTGAAATATTTATTATAAATAAGCCTGCATTATAGGGCTAGAGTCCATTTTAAAATGCAGATCATCTTTAAATAAGAGATTTAATACATATCTTATGCAATATTTATCGATTAGAACTAGTTTCAGGGATTCATAGTTGCATAATGATTTATAAATAAAAAATAATACTGGAGGATATGTTTCATTTAAAACACTTTTTTTAAACTCAGTTATATCTAATATTTTGGTAGTTAAATTGAAATCCTGCTACATGATTTATGATCTGAGAACATAAGCTAACACCTAATTTAATTTCATCTTCTTTAGGATAGATATAAACTATATTCTGCAGTTTCATAGGAACATTGTATTTGTGGGATTTGTTATAAGTAACTTGATAGGGCATAAGAAATGCAGGAATGGTAGTCATTAGCAATCCTCCACCACGGCTAAGTCTTCTTGGAAAGAGATTGAGAATGATATGGATTCCTTAAGTAGACCAAAGAGGCAGGTGTTCAGTATTGTATCTTGCAGGGTCCTCTCCCTGCTCTAACCAGTGCAGTGCCACCACTGAGCCTTATGCACAATATTTTCTGCAGGCCATGGATATTCGTTGCAAGTGTTCTCCAGACCTGGCCCTACCTAGACTGTGAGAGCTAACACAACTCTGGTGTCAGGCTGCATTGGTTCAAAGAAAACAGCAGTTCTTTTTGTTCTGCAGATGTCTGAAGCGTTTGGTTGACACAGCCAGTCTAAATTGAAAGAAAGCCTTCATAGGATTTACTGGATTTACCTACCTGTATGTATTAATTGGAAAGTTACTATTTAATAGTTTTACATTGTCTCAGGTAACTCTTTTTCCAGAAAGAAAAAATTAGGAAGGTGAGATTAATATATTGTATTCACCAAATATTTGAAACTTCCTGAGCTTTCAGAGGATCATGGTGTCTTAAATACAGTTAGAGATTCAGAATTATGTCCTGATATTGTTGTGCACTTCAGTTTGCTCTATTTTCCTGTATCCCTCAGTTGCTTATCTCTGCCTTCCACTGTAAAACCCTTCAGGCACAGACCACCTTTTGCTTCTGACATTGTGCCCATGGTAGGATAGCCTTGTCCCATCAAGCCTCCATGGTACAAATAATCATCGCAAAAGGCCAGTGTGATCATCTCTTTAGGTTCCCTGTAGTAGTATAGGTCTCAAGACTTTGCACTGATTCTTGTTTGAATGATAATGAATCTTGTGGGCCAAAAAAAGTATCCAATTGTGATTTAAGTATTTCCAGTGATGGAGAATCCATCACAAACCTCTGCAACTGATAAATGTTAATTATCAGAACTTCTGACAACCGTTATCTGTTACTTTAAAACCACCACAACAAAAGCTACCTGTATGTTCACTCAGAATTGCAGGTGGAAAAGATCTGTTCAGTTTAGTAATCTGCAAGGATGAAAGTATCTTCATGCTATGCCCCTTCATCCCAAAGGATATTTGGTATTTCTCCTTGTTTAACTCCAGACACGTCAAAGGGTCTCTGGAGAGATGACTTTATTTCTCTATACAGATGACAAACAATAGGACTGGACAAATAACTCACAGTGAAACATGTAACACTGGATTTCACTTTTTCCTGCTGCAAAATGTCCATGAGCTACTCATACATTATTTAACATGGCTCTTCAGAATTACCCCATGGACCTGTACATTTGTGTGTCTGTGTGAGAAAGAGAGAGAATATTATTCCTTCCCAACCAATTGTTTGGAAAGTTCCTTGTAAACATTTGGGTATTGAGTATTATTAACTGTGATAGATCGTATCAGTATCTCAGTATTATTTCTGGACTTCACAGGTACTATCAGCAGCTGGAATGTGTTTGGATATTGGCTCTGCCGTGCAGACACATGGTTAGAAAATTAAAAAAAAACCCCAAATCTGAAACTCCCAAGTCTCCCCTTCCTGGGCCAGTCAGGCCTTATCTGAGACATCATTATTACAAATCTAGTGTTTACTGCTGAAACCCGTGGACAAACTTTGATATGGATGCACCTTAGAATCACAGAATGGTTTGGGTTGGAAGGGACCTTAAAGACCATCCAGTTCCAACCCCCCTGCCGTGGGCAGGAACACCCTCCACTAGACCAGGTTGCTCAAAGCCTCATCCAGCCTGGCCTTGAACACTTCCAGGGATGGGGCAGCCACAGCTTCTTTGGGCAACCTGTGCCAGTGCCTCACCACCCTCTGTGGGAAGAATTTCTTCCTGATGTCCAATCTAAATCTCCCCGCTTTCAATTTAAACCCATTACCCCTTGTTCTGTCACTACAAGCCGTAGCAAAAAGCACACACCCCCTAGCTTCCTTGTGGCCCCTTCAGGTACTGGAAGGTGCTATAAGGTCTCCCCGGAGCCTTCTCTTCTCCAGGCTGAACAAGCCCAACTGTCTCAGCCTGTCCTCATAGCAGAGGGGCTCCAGCCTCAGAGCATCTTTGTGGCCTCCTCTGGACTTGCTCCAGCCAGTCGATATCCTTTTTAAGTTAGGGACTCCAGAGCTGGATGCAGAACTCCAGGTGGGGTCTCACGAGAGCAGAGTAGAGAGGAAGAATCCCCTCCCTCAACCTGCTGGCCACACTTCTCCTGATACAGCCCAGGATCCGGTTGGCTTTCTGGGCTGCCAGCGCACACTGCCAGCTCATGTCCAGCTTTTCACCCACCAGTACCCCCAAGTCCTTCTCCTCAGGGCTGCTCTCGATCCATTCTGCACCCAGCCTGTATGGAGTCAGGCCGGCCCTGGGCACCAGTAGCATCTCTCCATCCATCCCACTAGATGTCTGAGACTACCTTGCCAACAACTGCCTTGGTAAGGACAAGTGGGTGACAAGTTTGTATTTCACCTCTCTTATCCTCAGCACATACACGTACACCCCATGGCTTCACTCAGGTGACAGCACAGGCAACAACCCCCCTACCATACCCTGGTCCACCCCCTGCCTCTAGCTAGCTGGTAAGGGTCTGCTCCTCAGTAGCACGACAGTGGACTGGGTGCCTGCCAGGCACAGCAGCGTCTAAGATTTGAGGGCATTAAATAAAGATTGCTTTTTACTAACAATCCTCTGTGAAATTAGAACCTACTTTTTCTGATTGATTGTTTGGTTGAAGTACCTGAGACTGAAATGCAGCTAACAGCCATTCTTGGTATGGCTTGTATTATGAAACAAGAAATTATTTTAATTGCTCTAGCAATTCCCCTCCTGTTGCTGTAAACAAAATTATTTCCTTCAGCAGCAGCCTGACTCACGTTGCACTCGGCAAAAGAGCTGCTCGCTCCCATCAGGGCCAGTGTGAAGGCTGCCGGGGGAGGGGGGTGGCTGCAGCCTCCCCCCTCACATGGACCGCAGAGCACAGGCTGGGTCTGCAGCCAGCGGGGTGATGCTGCCGAGGCAGGACTGACCTCTCAGTCCTTTGCTTCGCCCCATCCCCACCTATCCGTTTATACAGACTCTGCCTCTCTCCCTCACAATGGCATTTATTTACAAGCCATTTCAATGTTGTATGTTTGGCAACAGCTTTAGGATAGGGAAAGGCAAGAGCGCTGTGCTGGAAAAGCTCCGGGAGCCCTGCTCTGTCCGTGAATTATTTCTAGACTGAAGTACCTTTGTGAGGTTTAGAGTTCTTTTCCTTGAGCAAGTTTATCCACTGTACAGGAATTAAAGTCAAAAGAGAAAGGCAGATTGAGTCCAAAGGAGTAGAAAAGGGATATAGTTTCATGGGAAAATCCTGTGGATTTTCTCTTCAGATGTGCTGATCTATAGACTGATGAACTCAAGGCAAGACATAACTATTATGAAAATGCAGCTCTGGCACTGCACAGCCTGCAGAACCTCCTCTGCTGGTGTTGGCTTTGAGCTCACAAATTCAAAATCATTGATTTAAGCATTTTACTATTGATTGCACAATTAAAGTGTGAGCGGGGGAAGGAACATGCAGCCAGTTATGGTATTCAGCTTCACTTTACATGACTCAGAGACATATTATTTATTTGTGTGTTGCTGTGGGATGAGATTGAAGTGTCTTTAGGTGTGATTTTGGCCCTTGGAAAGTGAAATTACTTGGATGGATACCCAGTTTTAAGCTGGTAGCACTATTATATGAAGACTGCATTTACTCTTTCATTTTCTGAGTACTTATTCATAATGCTGTAGTTAGCCAAATGCTTGTAACTCTTTCCATAAGCCTGAATTTGTATTATTAATAAACAAGTCCTATGTTCAGCCTTTAAAAATTCCTCTATATACCCAATGTTTAGGTTAAAAAAGGGAGACATAAAGAGAGATTTTCCTAGACATTTCAGGGTGCAGAAATGACATGACTTCTTTTTTTAAATTCATAATAATTTTCTGTAGGTTACATTCTGACCAATATACAGTTTAGGACAAGGGGCAATGGGTTTAAATTGAAAACGGGGAGATTTAGATTGGATATCAGGAAGAAATTCTTCACGGAGAGGGTGGTAAGGCCCTGGCACAGGTTGCCCAGAGCAGCTGTGGATGCCCTATCCCTGGCAGTGTTCAAGGCCAGGCTGGATGAGGCTCTGAGCAACCTGGTCTAGTGGAGGGTGTCCCTGCCCATGGCAGGGGGGTTGGAACTGGATGGTCTTTAAGGTCCCTTCCAACCCAAACCATTCTGTGATTTAAATTGTTTTAGAAATACCTCCAGGTATTTTTTAAGAGGTTTCTAGATACCTGGAGAAGCATCTGTTTTTCCTTCGTGTATCTCTCAGACAATCAGTAGAGCTGCAGAGGTGTAGAGATGCCCTGTTATAATTTGTTTGTAGGTGTAAGAAATCCTTTGATAGTTATACACACACACGTCAATTAAATAAAAAGAAATACCTTGGAACTAATTTGTGTAGTAAATAATGTAACTAAGCTAAGCAAGATGCTTCTCGAAAGTGTATCTTTGAATCTGATGGCAGCAAAAGTAAAACCTTCCTGGTGCAGTGAAAAGCAATGGAGAGAGAGCATTTGGAAAAGCATGGGATGCAGATTCAATTACAATTATTTTTTATTAAAATAGATATGAGAGTGAATGATAACTTTGTTTTGTGTCAAATTTGATTGTCAATGCCAAATAAGCTGGAACTGTATAAACTAGGTATTCTTTAAAAGTTATCTCAGGTAACTCACAATATTTACCTAAGCGTAACCGTAGCAGCGTTTTCAGTTGGGATATAATACTGGTTTACTGTAGTGGCTGCACTTATTCAGTCTGAGATAAAGCAGAAGATATGTTATTTATAATAACTCCTTCCATTAAACTCATAGCTTGCACTCTGTACCACAGATGAGTGTCCAGCAGTCTACATAGTTCAGATTACTAACCATTCAGACACCCGTCTGGGCTTCATCCCATAATCAATAATCATCTATCCTTCATTTTTATTGCTACCTAAGCATAACTGCTAAATAGATATGGTGAGAGATGTATACCACTAAAACAACTTTGTTCAACATCCTGCCCATGACACAGCAACATCCTCTTTTTCTTATTCTTCAAAAATGCTTTTGAAAATATTTGCTGTATTGATGAAGTGGATTTGCCCTTAAAAGCCTGTAAATTCTGTTGGAGAACCTCATGCAGCTAGTTTAAAAAACAGTTTTTCACTTACAATTTTCTAATTCCATATAAATCACAGCTGAAAACTTAATCTGTAGGTCTGAACACATATAGCCTCTGGAAGATGTGATCTGAATTCAAACTCAGATTAGATAGTGAATTTTGCAAAGGTTTCTTGTTTTCATGTCATAAAACTCCGAAGCCAAACATGCTCACCTTGAGAACACTCCAAATTATGTGGGGCAAACCCTAATCACTAATCAAAGCCTAGAATTTACAATCTGTTACAAAGAGAGAAGAAGAGTCTCTTGTTGCTGATATTGTTGGTATCAGGGTTAAATATTCAATATTTTATTACATTTGGTTCAAATTATTAGCTTTTGCTTTCTATTCTTCATTTGTTTGCATACCTGTGCCAGATCCCGTTATATAATTGGTCATAGAGATTACATAGGATTATTTTTCTTCATTTGGATTGCCTGATGCTTATAAAAGGGAAAATTGTGAGCAAAACACTTCGGTCTTTGAATTTTCTGGTACACAATCCTTTGAACTAAAATTTGTAATGCTCTAGGGGTTATGTGAGTACTTAAAAAACACTTTGCACTTTTGAATAGTCAGTGTAGTGAATAATACAATCCCATCATTAGTCTTAATCTAAATTAAACAGAAATATTTTTTTCAAAATACACCAATCTTTCATGGAAAACCAAATGGCATTTTGACAGTGTTGCTAATTTCTAGTTAGTGACCAATAATTGGACTCTATTTATTCAAGGTTGCTCTTTTCTGTCTTCAGGATGTTTATTATGAGTTCACTGCTTAAGACTTGTGCAGGAATATTTTCTTGGCTTTAATATAAGTAGTCTTTCACCTCCTGAATTCTGTTCAGATTTCTGAAGACCATTTGCTCCTCCAAGGTGAACCCATGTAGAAGTATGGACTTGATTGCATGTGAATAAGGTTGGGGATAAAACTTGACCTCAAATTTTGATATTGTTCAAAAATGAAACCCAGATGAAAATGCCAGATTTTCTAGCTCTCTGTCAAAAATGAGCAGTGTTGAGTAAACCAAAATACTCAGCTGCATTTGAGAAGTTCACAGTGCAGTCAAAGAAGATAATGTAGTTTTCAGGTTTGTAGGTTTAAACCCAGGCATTTTAAAGGAATGTTGATTAAACTGATCATCTTCTGAGGAAATATGCTCAGTAGCTTCTCCAAAATGAAGGTTCAACTACTCTGCATGGGTGAGGCCTCACCTGGAGTGCTGTGTCCAGTTCTGGGCTCCTCAGCTCAAGAAGGACAAGAACCTACTGGAGAGGGTCCAGCGCAGGGTCACTAAGGTGATGAAGGGCCTGGAGCACCTTCCATCTGAGGAAAGGCTGAGAGAGCTGGGGCTGTTCAGCTTGGAGAAGAGGAGGCTGAGGGGGATCTTATCAATGCTTATCAATACCTAAAGGGTGGGTGTCAGGAGGATGGGGCCAGGCTCTTCTCGGTGGTGCCCAGTGACAGGACTAGGGGCAATGGCCATAAACTGGGAAACAGAAGGTTCAACCTGAACATGAGGAAACCCTTCTTCCCTGTGAGGGTGACAGAGCACTGGGACAGGCTGCCCAGAGAGGTGGGGGAGTCTCCTTCCCTGGGGACTTTCCAAAGCTGCTTGGACTTGTTCCTGTGTGATCTGCTCTAGGTGATCCTGCTCTGGCAGGGTGGTTGGACTAGATGATCTCTAGAGGTCCCTTCCAACCCCTAACACTCTGTGAATCTGTGAATCAGATTTTCCAGTAGGTATCTATCTACAGACTAGGTAGTAAAGCTCTTTTCTCAGCCTACAATTTAGGCAAATAGGATATATTGGTAATAAACAAGGGTTGAAAGTCCTGTGCTTTGGTTGAACTGGACAACATTAGCTTGGGGCTGTTCACAACAGGTCTGGGTTGCAGCAGTTCCCATGTTATTAAAAACTGTAATCACAGCTAGTTGTTTTGCAGACGTCCAAAGTACCAAGGAGTTTATGTCACTAAACTTAATTCCATAACAATTTCTTAGCAAAATTTTGGGGTTTTAAAATCTTGGACCTTAAATGCAATAGATAGATAAACTGAAATAATTAAAACATGCTAGGGAAATCAGGGTTCAATTTATTAGGATTTGTTCTGCCTGGCACTGTACAGATTAGGTAACATGGATTACTATTCCATATTTATTTTCTGAATTTGAACTGAATTTCCACAATAAATTTCTTGAGTTAGAAAAAATATTCTCTGGTTTTCATCAAATTAAAATCACACATAGACGCCTCGTATTTTGACAGGGTGTATTAAGCATTCAGTTTTCAGATAATCGTGTGCATCAGAGCACTTACAGATCATCTCTGATATGGTGGGAAAAATATCAGCTCTTGGGTAACCAAAACCTGTCCCAGTCAAGTATCTCTTCCTTCCAGGCTCACTGTATCATGTTTCTACGTAAAGAACAACATCCTTCCTGGAATGCTACCCCTTAGGGGGAACAACAAGAAAAAAAATCCCAGGGAACTTGCGTGTGAGAAGCTGGTATGTCTTTGATTCATTGACCCTAGGAACAGTGCTGAGACATCTTTAAGAATTCAATGGCTTTGGAATCTGAGTTCCAGCTTGCCAGTGGTTTTGCTATCCCAAAAATGTGGAAAGTTGAAGAGGGTGGGGGTATTTTGTTTGGTTGGTTTTTGGTTTCTTTTCTTTTTTTTTTTTTTTGGTTGGTTGTTTTATTTTTTTAAATTATTTGTTTATTTTCTGGTAGTAAAAATGCTGATTTAATGTTTTTCACTTGGTTGAGAAGAACAAGAATTACTTCTCTTTCTTTATAGGCTTATGTTCACCTACACTATGTCAGCATGAAGTCAGTAAATTATGTTGGTATTAAAAAAATGAATCCTTTTCCCTTCCTGTGTTTTGATAATTTCTGGACTATATCCCTGCAGCTGCACCAAGCCCCCCAAAAGTCCATAAAGCTGCACTTAATTTTTCCACATGTAGTCTGATTGCAGGGTTATATTAAAAGTAAATATATTAAAAAGAAGGTTTCAAGCGCGTGGCCTGTTACTCTTCCCTGTAAATTTAGAAGATAACCATGTTTTTCATCTGTTATTCTAGATCACTGATATAACTTGAGCATTATTTGCACTTGAGTATAAAGTCTGTCTTAAAAACTTCATTTATGTATGAATAATGTTATAAAACAATTAACATTTTAGCCTGGAATGTTCTTAAACACGTTGAAACTGTAAAACCCAATTCAAGCTGTCTCTTCTTTACTTCAGTCCATTCAAAAAACAGCGTCGAAGATTTCCAGATACTGACAGAAGTGCTTGTTAACTTTATAGAAAACATCCAAACAGTTCATGGAATTTTTGCCTTGGGGAAGCATTTGTTTTTCTTATTTGGTCAATTGAACACTGCTTTTCCTAAAAGAGGGTGTATTGTAACATCAGGCATGATAATAACCAGAAACACCAACGGGTTGTTGCAAATAGTTTGGGTTGATCTCTGTTGTCCCAGTTATGTGTTTGGAGAGCTCAGGCACCTAAGGGAGGGGAAACACAAACTGAGGAGTCTTCTGCATAATTTTCCTTGAGATTATTCATACCAAAGAGCTCCAAGCAGATAAAAAGCAGCTTTCTTGTGAACAGGATGGTGCTCTAATGGCAAGGAGCAAAACAAAAAATTCAGCTACGTGATTATTTTTTCAATGTAAGTCAAGGGAATTTTAAATAGAATTGCTATAAAGAAGTTATCATGGTGCCATCAAAAGCATTGGGAAAGCTTTTGTGCTGAAAAGGAGTAGATGTGAAAAGCATATGAAGTCCTGTGCTGGCTGAAGACTTAGAAAGTGCTGATTCAACACAAATTATTAAAATTGACAGAACACAATGATTTCACCAACATCATCACAAAAAGTGTTGGATTTTTTTCAACACAGTTAAGATGCATGATGTTCACTTCGTTCTATTTTTGCATTTACATTTCAGATTTTTTTTAACACTAGAATAGAAATGTCAAAATTATGTGAAGCTGCAGTGAAACATTTTTGTAAGTCTGAAATAAAACATTGATTTTAATTTATTTCAGCCTCACATGAAATCAAGAGTTACAGATTTTGAAGCCTTGGACTTTCCCATGAGGTGGATCTCAGGTGAGAAATCATCTCTGTGCTGCAAAGCTTTTAAACACACCCTTAATTCCTTGTCCTGGAGAAGGAGAGTTTGAGCATGTAGTTAAATGCTGCGGTTATCTGAAAGCTCAAACAGGTGTGTAAAAGGTGTTGCAAAGGAAGTTCAGCTCCTCAGAAAAGTGGGACGAATCCATCGCAAGCTGCTGTGGGCACCAGCAGTGCAGCTGCCCAGGGTCCCCACGGGCCTGCTGGGCGAGGAGAGGACGGGTCACCTGTCTGAAACCTCCGTGATAGAATGAGATGAATTGTGCCTGGAAGGTTCCCAGCTGTTTTCTAAATTTCACACACACAAAAAGCCCATCCAGAAGGGAAATCTGCCAGGCAGCAGTACATTATCTATTTGTAAAAACAGGTCTTACGAAGTTTTACAGTGGTATAACTTCAGATGGTACGTTTCCTTTCATTGGCACCGTTTACAGATACTGCCGTCACAGTCACAAGCACATGAAGTCAGTCCAGCTCTTGCTCTTTCCAAGAGGTCTGGTTGTAGAAGCACATTTAAGGAAATCTGTCCTGTTCCTCCGCTTTACGTGAATGGATTTTTAGTGTGTCACCAATTATTTAAAATAAAATAGAAGGTGTATTCTTCAAAGTTTCAGTATAACTACCAGTCAGCTTCCTCTTTTGGTTTTGTACCTACCTTATTGCCCTCAATGGACTATGTTAAGGAAGACACTGGAGTTGGATATGGCTAGAAGAATAGCCAAGTCTATGCTCCCTCCGCCTCTCCATTGGAATGGTGAGCACATATAGAAACGCTGGACTGCAGCCCCTAGCAGGCTCATGGCATGCCATAAGTAGGACATATTAGCTGACTCTCTCACAAAGTCTGTATTAAGCTAAACCAGCAGATTTTACTCTCCTTCTTTCTCCAGGTTGCTGTGGGAGTGTAACTGATGCGCCTCATTAGCGTTTGATATTGTGTGAGTAATCCTATTGTTTCTATCATTCCGTGTAGAGTGTGTATAATCACTCTGCTTCCTCATGATGGTATGAGTAACCTCATTTTATGACAGGCTTTTTCCATATCCCCTATTTTTTGCTCTTTAACTTGTGATTCTACTTCTGTAACTTTGGATTGATTCAGGTGAGGGAGGAGGCTGGGAGGTGGGAAGAAGGAGGGATACAAATGGAGAACAAAAGTACTTTTCGTTCCCTCACCTGTAACCCTTACAGTTCGGTTTGACTGTGGGCTAGAGATCAGACGATAAGCTGGAGGAAATCATACAGACAAAATCCACGTGCCTCAGACGGCGCTGCCTCAGAGAGCAATGCCTCAGTGCTGCCGCAACGGCAGCGTTCGGGTTTCTCTTATGCTGGGGGCCAGAGCTGCAGCGTGCCCCGGAGGAGCCCATGCAAGAGAGTTTGCACCCTTTTTCGTGGGCAAGTCTGACACAGCTCCTCTTTGGAGACTAAGAGGGTGCATGGTGCCTGGGTTTTGCAGACCATGCCTGCTGGGAGGGAAGGGAGAACCCCACAGCTGGCATCACTCCTCCTCCGGCAGGGAAGGGAGAAACTGTCCTCTGGCTCCTGCTCCCTAGGTTGGGGGTTGCAAGAGTTGCGTCCTGAACCACCGTCATGCATCTCAATCCTCATGCTAGACCCAGGGAGAAGGCGAGGTGTCAGGGGTGTTTCTCAGAGCTCTTCCTGGATGTGCCTGCACCCCCAAGCTCACGGGATACAAGTGCTGAGGGGGGTCCCAGGGTGCCTTATCCTGTTCCCAGTGGGTGGAAGTGGTGGCTTGGTGAAGGTGTCACCATTCTGGGGGCCTTACCCAAGGTAGCTCTGCCAGTGCTGCTGCTGGAGCCAAACCACAGAGGTGGGAAACCTGGGGCCAAGAAATCAAGTGTAGGCAAGGTCTGGAGTTTGTTTACGATGAGCTTGCTACCTAGATGAATCACGGTGTAATAAGTTACCCGCTTAAAAGGGTGTACAAACCCAACTACTGGCTGAGAGTTATTGCTGTGTCCTGGCTAATTCCAATTTAAGTGATGACAGTCTGTCCGAGTCCTGTCCTTGTCCTCAGCTACTGGGCAAAGCTGCTCTGCTTAGTCCAACATCTTCCATCATTCACCTCACAGATGTTGTTTGTCTTTTGAAGTTCTTTTGAGGTCTCAGTGAAGAAGCATCTAAAAAACAAAAAATTGGACTGGCTTTGGGTACAGGATGGTGTTGCTCTTTACTAATGTCTAGCTATCTGAAAGCAATGAACACGTATTTAACTTAGCTTCATTATTTCTGGTGATATGCTCATTTTCCTCTTGCTGTGTATGCCCTGTTCTTGCAACTACTTGGTATTCAGTAATGCCGGCACATCCAGCACATTATAGTGCTTTCCCCAGTGTGTTCCTGTGTTCAGCTCCCAGCATCAAACAGTCATGTTGGGTTCTACAGTCACACGTATTTTGCCAGATCCCTCTGCCAGTCATTTCCACCACAACTGCGTCTGCCTCTGCTGCAATGTTTTGCTGCAGGAGATAGACACTGTTGTTCAGAACATTTCCCAAATGCCCAATAAGGTTTTTTGTTTCTGCAATTTAAGGTTTGTTGTATTTCCTGGGGGCGAGACTGTTCACGGTTTCTCGGAAGTGCAGGAGAAGCAGACATACGCGAGTCTAAGGGAGAAAGGAGGTTAAACACAAGCCACTGGATTGATGGATTGGTTTGCTTTACTTCCTTCATAATATAGGAACATGAAACAAAATCTTCCAACTTGCACTTTGACATTTTTGGCACAAATACAGACCAACAGAAAAACAACAGGAGCACATACCAGGAGTCAGTCCTACAGAATCAACCTTTTTTAACCTTGCTGCCACAAACACCTAATGCCCATATTGTTAAAGTGTTTGCCTCTCTTCTTCCCTCCACACAAGCTCAGCCCACTTGATAGATAGTCCATTTCTTTTTGATGCCTACTGTGGTAACATTTTGATTTGCAGGATGAGAGGGAAGGAAGTCCACTGGTGGCTCCTGTTGCTATTCATTTTATGCAAAATTTCCTCAGACGCTATCTGGGTATCTGGGCATCTTTTCTTCTGTAGTATCCATCAAGGGTCTTGATCCTTGTTAGCCATACAGTAGATAGTTATCATTAGCAACATATCTGTGCTTAGCTGATCTTAAATGATTGTTGTTGCCACTAGCTGGATAACAGAATAAATAGCAGGGAGAGCATACCCTGGGCAAGTATTGATTGCTGTTTCAAAATACTGCCAGAAATGAGATCCAAAGTAACTACACAAACACATTACAGTACGAGTTGGTGAGACACCGTGTTCTGAATGGTTTTCAGATTTGTCGAGAACATTATTGATCACCTATAACCAAGGGGACTTAGTTTCCTAAGCGTTTGCGTTACAGTTTCTGGCTCGTCTACAAGCACACTAAACCAAGTACATCTTGCCTGGGGAGCTAAGTGGTCTCTGCTCTGCCTTGCCCTTGAATTGAAACCACCTTCTAAGGGACTTTCTCAGCCCTGATGTCATCAGCAGAGAGCAGAGCTGTGTTGGAACACAAGGGGAATATTAGATCATGGAAACTAAGTGGAAGGACTTAATCTAATTCCTTCATTCCTAGGTTGTTTTTTTTTTTTTTTTTTAAGTCATAAAAAATTAGGAGAACTACCTAGTGAAGAAAAAAAAAAAAACCAAAACAAAACAAACCTGACCCAAAATAAAACCCTAAGAAAAAAAAAAAAAAGTAGTTACAGGCTTGTGATGTCTTTGTCTTATGTTCTGACGTGTCCCTACTGATGTGATTTTAATATACACCATGCATTTTTCAGAATATGCCCTCCACCGTCTTGCGTATAACCATGGTTTACTGATGCTGCTGGAATGTGGTAGTTTAAAAACTCTTGGTAAAAAGGATTGTGCTGGATACGGTCATAGGCTGATGAGATGATCCAGAAGTGGTGCTGATGATCTGTGATTTGGATATTTTGGGAACATATATCCCAGGAGCAGAGCTGATTGAAACAGCTGTAAAAAATAGAGCTTTTATTTTAATTGTTAATGAGAGATGATATGAGGCATTCATTGCAAACTGAGGCTTGTGAACACATTGGTCATGAAACAGTTCTCATACACTGGCACTGGCCGCAGCGTTAGAGCATCCCTGAGTCTGAGGACTGATTGGGGCAGTTTCCCAGCTGCCCTCAGACAGATGGAGGAATGGATGAATGCCAGACCTCTCTCCACATTCTCTACAGGTTTTATGTGACCCAGCAGAGCATTACTGAAACCAGCAGGTCCTGTACCACTCATGTAGTAAAGGCTAATGGGTTTGTTGCTGAATTTTTTAGGTTTTCTGTGTGCAGTTGTAAGCACCCCATTTATCTAACAGCTGTGCTATTGTTCTTTATGACCGCTGACTTGAATGAGTTACCAGGAGCTGTTTTCAGAAGGGGCTCTTGGCTGCCTATGGCTGTTTTTATCTGTTCTCTTGTGTCCCTCAAAAAGAGCTGGGCTTTAGAAAGGTGTGACTCAGCACAGTTGTGTCATGTCATTTATTATTATTCCTTGCTGTGAGAGCCTTGGGTATTACCTCAACACAATTACGAAACAGGGCCCTACTGTGGCTATCCTTGTACGCAAATAAGCTGAAGGGTAGTCCTGTTACCGATTGAACACTACAATGAGAAATATCAGCCAGAGACAATGAAATAAGTGCAGAAAAACAAGATAATATTGTAGCCATCAGTGGTTGGATTAATCTGCATCTGCCACAGCTGAAAACACAGGATTTCTAGGTTGCAAAAGACAAAAAAAAAAAAAAGGCAAACAACCAACAAACATAAACTTTACATCATATTTATGAATCAAACAGAAACCAAAGTTTTGAAGCTTTGAACCAATTGAAAAAATGGTTGCAGAATGATAGAAATAGTGTACTAGCAAACACGGACTTGCATTTCATGATCCTTGCTGCTGAAGAACAGATCTGTTTCTGTGGCTGGTGGTTGTGCTCCCAGTCCTGTCTTTCCCTGAGACCTCACTTCTGCTGACTACTTCATGGTGGGACTGAGAGTGTGCTGAGCCTCAAACCAGCTGGCTCAGCCAACATGTGAGCCAAGGGTACAGAGTCCATGTGAACCCTGCCTTCAGTCTCCTAATGTTCTCAGAGTATGCACTATTCTGGGGGTTTGGTTCCTGTCTTGCTGTTGATGAAGTTTTCCTCTAGGAAAACTCTGATGACCTCTAATCATAACATGTAAGTGTCTAACCCCTGCCAGGTATCTGATAGACATTGTGGCTGCAAAATACATTTGATTTTGGGGAAGCTTTGAAGGGGCAGCGGTGATCCTACCTAACGTATTTTCATGAGAGCTCCATCAAGACTTCAGGGCCGTCTTTGATGAGAGAGGGGGATGGGGGCTGAGGGTTGTTGGGTCAAGAAGATGGGTTGATGTGAGCATCAGCAGCTGGGTGCCACAGAGATCGTGAGAACCCTTTTCAAGATCCTGTCATTCACCTAATGACCTGATGTATAGATTGTGGAATTTGTTCTTTTTGTCTTAGCTTGAAAAGAAATAATTAAGCGTCTTCGTATTAATGTCAGCTGACAGGTTTCCATTACCTACCATGCTCTTGGAGTCCACTCACATTTGAAATGTTTGGTTATCTCTCTGCAAGAAAGTGGCGGATGTCCAGGAGTGATTGTATTGTCCTTCTTGTCACTGGTTTCCTTTGCCAAACTCCAGCCAGGTAAAAGGTTTTAATGCCCATGTCAGCACTAAGGAAAAAAAAATCATTACGAAAATAGCCATTTCTGCCCTGCTGCAGAGAGCTGTACCTGATGTAAGGGTATTGATTTTCTCTATTTTTTTTTTTTTTTTTTTTTTTTTAGCTATTGGTATTTATATTGTGAGATCACTGGAAATTGAGATGTAGGATTTGGAAAGCAAAGCATAATGATTTTTGAATCTTCAGATTAAGATATATAGGAAACATACTTCACAAATAAATATCATATAGTCCAGAAAATATATAGGTAGATGATGATATTTCACTGGGATTGAGAAATATTGTATCTTTTCTTAGAGCCAAGGAAAAGAAAAGGAACGGAGACATTAGGAAAAGCAACGTAAAATAGCATCTTCCTTCCTCTCCTGAATCTCCCTTCTACCCAAATCTCTGTTGAAAAAGTTGGGTGTGAACAGGAAAGGTGTGATTAGGCAAAGTAGGCATTGAAGTGGCATTTAGATAAAACAGTTCACAGTAAGACATTAACAAATCAAGGTAGAATTAACAAGTAAAAGGTGGTCTAAAAACCCAGGGGGAATGGCAAGGCAACTGCTGTAATCTACATATGGAAAACCTCTGAGTGAAAGGGGCTGCTCACAGCAGGTGGAGTTGAGCCCTGGGGAGAAGCAGGGGCCATGAGGAGGTGTGAAACCCTAAATCAACTCTTTTTACTAGCCCTTTTCCAGTTTAAGTTAGACTGGGGGGTTGGGGGATGCTGCCAGCTGAGAGATGAGGGGTAAGGCATGACAGCAGGGTGGCAGGCCAAAGCCCACAGCCACCCCAGGGAGCCTGGATCCCTCTCTGGGAACCAGTGGCCACCTTTCCACCTGCTTGCTTCTACTGGTTCCCTTCCCTGACAGGTTGCTGAGCTGAGCTACCTTTCTCAGGTGCCAAACAAGGCTCAAGAGCCAACACAAGAAAAGCTGCAACTATCAGAGTTAGGAGGGGCAAGCGAGAGTGCCTTTTTCAAGCTGTGAGGTTTATTTTATCATTAAATGGCTGCTGGGCAACATCTTGGACTTTGAATGCATCTAATCCAAACCACACAATCTGAATAGAGCTCAGAGAAGGGTACGTGAAACGGGCATAACAAAAATAACTAGGGTGGAGGGAATAAAAGAAACAATAGAGCACAGGAGAATGGCCTGATTGGTTACAGACGTGTGTCGGACACGTCTGAACACCCATGAGCTCATGAAAACCTCCTAACGAAGTCTGCTTTCTGGAGAAGTTAATTGGGTGCATTTCTTACTGGTAATATGTGGGTTGTGGGTTCTGTGGGAGAGACAGTTGCAGGAGCTGCTAATGTCAGTGGCACCTGAAACCGGGTAAAGTGTGGCATACCACCATCAGCCATTCATGAGAAACAGAAATAGTGTATTAGAGTTTTGGTTAGTAGGCAAAAGGAGGTGCTTGGTTATGTCATTTTTACATCTCTGTATAGTATAACACCCTTTTACACTGATCCGAGAACACATTAGAGCTACCCAGTAAACAATTTTTCCTTGTGATTATGGCTTTCTTCTTTACAGTCCTCCTCCTACCTCCCTTCAGGTGTTAAAGGGACCAAACCTTGATGCTGCTGCAGAAAGCTGTTCACCTGAAGTCTGTGAGCCCATGCCATGTCACCCCAACTGAGTATCTGTCCTATGCCTTGGGGTTTTTTTTCTCTAATTAGTGGCCTGGCCAAATTCTTATCCACATATTCCCTTATGTAGTTCCTGGGAAGCTAAGAAACCTGTCTGCATGTGCAAGCCAGGCAAGCAGAAACTTGGACAGGACTGCCCTACTGCAGTGTTGGGTAGATGGCTCCCACAGGAGTAGGCTCCGCTGGAAACAAACCATGCTGCTTTGTAATAACAGCGCTTTTATATGGGGCGTTAGAAGGTGACAAACCAACCTTGCAAATCCTTGCAAGAAAAGCGTGATGCTCTTCTGTACATCTTTCCCACTGCCATATAAAATGCCAAACACATTTCTTGCTCCTCCAGTGTTGGGATCTGCACAGCCTGGAAGCAAGGCTAGATGTGGATGGGGAAGCTTTGCTGTCACGTGCCTGAAGCCCTGCGCCTTCATCAGAGGCACACACAGCTGCTCGGGGACATCTGGCCCAATGGCCCTGTGGTCCCCCACTGCACCTTCAGCCCCCACATCGATTTGTGCCACTTCTGACGCTCTTTTAAATTTTGCTAATAAATTTTGCTATTTATGACGCAACCTAATGAGAGGGGCGTGATTGGCCAAGGCATCGAACTTTTCCCAGTCTTGACTGTACACTTCAGAAGACCGAGTTTAACCTGGTGCTCACAAGCACACGTAACGTCTGCTGACTTTCTGGAGCTGTATTGTGGTTTGTTCACTCTCTGCTTCAGCTGCAAAAGCTGTGGAAACAGAATATTCCTCCTCATCAGGATGAGTTCACGTTTGTTCGGGAACTGATTCAGTGATATGTAGGAGTTAATCCCCCAAAGTCCCATATCAGGTCTGTGTACCAGCACACCAGTTCCTCATGAGCAATTTGAAGCGACACAGAACCGCCCTAGGGTACATTCAGCTGGGGATGCTGCAAAATGAAGATGTAATTTAGCAGCTCTTCCTGAAGTGCCACAGTTCTTATTTGAAAATATGGATAGAAGTTTTGCTATCACTCAACAAAGTATGAGCTGGTGTCTGCCCTGCTGAGAATGTCTTCTGAGCCACAGCAGGTCTGTGTTTTCCAGGCCAAGTGAAGGTTGCAGCAGAGGGGCAGCCCCCACTGGTCCGTGTAAGAGCTCCAAGCAGAACATTCCTGCTTATTTTCCAAGTAGTGAGCTGAACCAAGCATGCAACAAATCTTGTATGGTCAGCTGTGCAGCCTCAGAATGAGTATTTAACCTGGGGAAAAAAAGGACATAAGAAGATAATGTGTGTGTGTGTTGGGAGGGGAGGTAATTACTTCTACGCCAAGAAATACAGTGTTTGGAAATAACTGTTAGATTCACGTGGTTTTCTTGAGTTACAGGAAGAATGTTCATTGTTTGGGTCAAGGAAAGTCTGTAATTTTGGGGTGCTGTTCTGAAAATTTAAGGTTACATGATTAGTACAGGGATTCTCTAACTGCCTACCCATGAGACTTAAGCATACATTTCTTCCTCCTTAGCCATGCATAGGTTTTCATGCTGAATGGCTGCTTTCAGGAGCCTGATGGTGCCAAGGATCTAGGCTGGCTATCCTTTTGTCTCCAGTTCATACATCTGGAGCAGCCCAGTCAAGGACTATACTGTGCAAATAATAACAATTTAAAATTAGACTCATCACTAAGATCATATAATTCATATTATGACAAAAAATGGTTTCAGATAATTTAGCGAGTGGCATTTGCGTAGTTGCCAGATGCAACTGGATCTTGTCTGTCTCCCAGTTGAGGACTTTCTTTTCAACTGAGAGTGCCATTAAAAGAGCTGAGACTCAACTCCAGGTATCTCAACTTTCTGTTTTCTGCTTATTTTAATGCTGGCTGATTCCCCTGGATTCCCTACTCTCCATCTTAATTATACATTGAAAAGATAACAAAATATTACGAAGCACTGCTATGTCTGTGGAATCCAGCATATTGGATTTTTTGCCTGGAGTGTCAAGCAAGATTAATTATTCTGATAATAGCAGGATTAATCCATTTATTGCGTACAGTAAAAAGACACTGTTAACATTTGGACTGAGTTATTCTTGGTCTTGAGAGGTGCAAATGGCAGACCCAGCATTTAAAGGGAATTTGTGCCTTTAAAAAACTCTGTTCCCCTGTTACCTTCTCCTGCTCCTTGGGCCAAATTCCTGCTGCAGGGCTGGCAGTTACTATGGGGGCAGGAGGCAGCCCTGCAGAGGGTTGTGTAGGTATGAATGTTTGGCAGAGAATTCTAGGTAGACGGTATAATTATTCTGTCATTCAACATAAAAAAATGAAAAAAAAAAAAAGAAAAAAAGAAGTGGTTTTGTTTTTCTCTGATTGCCTTAGTTCCTGCTTTCCTGCAGCGAGATTGTCAAGAAGTGTTGCATGGCTTTTGAAAGCTAATTTGAGGTCAGACAGTGAGTCAAAATCGATTCTTGATTTTTGTCAACTGTGAGCTGCAGCCAAAGGGTCTGATTTGGGAAGAGGATGCGCGGCCGTGCTGCCCTTGCTGGCAGTTCCAGCTGTCAGCATCTTCTGGACCGGCCTCCGAGTTTCTGCGCTTCTTCTGAATCGACAAAACTCAGGGGCAGGATCCTTTCAGCTTAAACCCCTTGTGTTCCAACGTGTCTTCGATTTTGATACAGGGAAAGGAAAAGGATGTTATACCTCTGGGGTGTGCCCTCATTAAAAGGAGGCTGGTAACAGGCTGGCTGCACCACCAGAGCCCATCTCAGTTCATGCATTTGTAACCAAAACACCTCAGCTTTCCGGAAGTCTCCAAATGGATTGCTTTCAGTAGGAGCAGTACACAGACATTATAAAACCTGCAATTACTTTTACTGTAGGGCTATAAAATATAGATCTGTTAAAGTCTGGGGGCAAAAGGCAGGGATGTCCTACAGTTCCGACCAGTGCAGTTGAGAGTCTATTATAGATGATGAAAACAAGGTACTAGAAAATCCATTAGAGCTATTTGTTGCCACTTGCAGTGATAGCCCCTGTAACCACATTAAATCAAAGCGTCCCTGGGACTTCATTACAAATTTCTTATATCAATACCATATGCTGATATAAATAATAGCGTAACAAAATCAAGGAGAAAAAAACCCCGTTGTATGACTTAGGGATTTGTGATCAATTATTTAGCATTTATATCAGAGAAGCACTTAATGTTTTCCACTGAGGTGGGACCCTGTAGTGCTAGGGACCGTGTACATATTGAGCGAATGAAAATCGCTGTCCCAGAGTGCTCTGACCATCTAAATTGGGTTAAGGACATATGAGTGTAAAATGAGAGAGTAAAAATGATTAAACTCCTCTCTAGACACCGCCGCTCTGGGATTGAAACTATACTCATATCCAGTAAGAGAACGGAAAGAAGCGTCTGCTTTTGAACTCTAGGAAACAGCAAAAAAGAGACCGACAGAAACCTGCGGTCACTGCGTGTAACACAGCTCTTTCCCCATGCTCTTCAAAGCCCCTCCTTTTCTCATATGCCATCTACAAGCAGAAACAAGACTGTCTGGTGTCTCTTCTGGAAATAACGAGGCTGGCCAAGAGTGGTTCACGAAGAGAAGCAAGAAAAGCATGTTTTCGTGGTAATAAATGGAACAAGATTGTCGTCGTGCTTCAGACAAGAGTCTGGAGGGAAAACCAGCCTTGTTCTTCCTAATCTGTCAGGAGGTTTTTATTTGAGTTTGCAGGCTCTATGAGCTCAAAACATAAAAAGGAGATATGAATCAAACATGCCAGTAAAGTTCAGTGAAAGTAATATGAACCCAAAACAATGACTTCCCCCCCCCCCCCCCCCCCCCCCAGCTCTGTTTGCAGTATGTAATTATCATGAGCTGGTTGGCAGTCCTGCAACAATTAGGCACAACAGCATGAGTTAGGAATGTATCATCAATCTTAGCTCACAATTTCTTTGCTTTTGTTGGTTTATGCTAACCTCATCATATTTAAATAGTGGTATGCATCTTTGTGAAAAATGTGTAAAATGAAAAAGCCCACCTTGAAGTGAACCATAGCGGATCCCTCAATTTCTAGCATAAATATGTAAGTTGTATTTTAGAAATCTAAGATTCATATGACCCCAGATTATAAGAACCATGACGATGCAGACGAGCAGTTATATCTGTGTCATAAGTCATTGGTTTCACAATAATTTTAAACAATAAATCTGAAACCCAAACTTGTAAAATGCTACGTTTTCAGGGACTGCCTGTGTGGGCTCAGTTCGTGTAATGAGGGTAGAGAGTATAAGTACCTAAACCATGTGAAAATTCGGTTTTTACTCCAGGTGGTTTTGCAAATCTCAGCCTGTTTATTAAGTGTATTCACCTCCATGCATTTGTCTATGTGAAACAGGTGTGTCAGGGAAATGTGTCCCTGTTCTGAGGGGTGGTACTGATGTAATGGAGACAGGTTTTCAAGAATTTTCTATCAGGATGCATGTGATGCTCTGGTCTTCTGTGGAACTTGAATGACAGAGCACTGTTTGCGTCTGTGTCCTCCTCAGGGCAAAAGCCCTGGAGCCTTTCCCCAAGCTCTGGGCAGCTGGAGTTGATGCCATCCCAGTACGTCTGCCTAGGCAGGAGCAAAGTCTTAGCACAAGCAGCAATGCTTATTCCTGACCCAGGTCCACAGTCTTCCTACCAGCCGTGTGTGCTGCTTGGCCCCGAGACAACCTGCAGGAACTGATCCTTTACCCTTCCTGGGGCTGAAAGTCTGGATTTGTTGTATCTTCTTCGTTCTTTAAAAGGAGGAATGGAGGTGAGTATCCTAACCAAACAGAGCCTTTGGGGCAGTTGCTATTCCTGTTTCCAGCCTTAATCAGTTAAATCCTGGACAGGGGCTGAATACAGCCTATCCACGTTGCCAGCATATTTGTGGAAAGTGGGGGACCCTACAAGTGTGTGGTACAGCATTATGTCAGTATTGCCCCTTTTTCTCTCCCACTTTACGGTGCAGTGGTACTAGAAAGGTGGATTTATCAGTTATTTACCAAAAGGCTACAGATTAAATAAACACGCAGCCTTCTTGCTCCCAGCAGCCTGTGACTATGAGCTCTGCGAACTGCTTGTCTGCCTGCCATATAACAAAGGCAAAAGGCAGGAAAGCTTCCTGCCCTCGCACTTTTGGCATGATACAACCAACGTCCCTGTCTCTAGTATCCTTGAGAAGAACACTTTTGAGGTTTAGCTGAAACTCCAGATAACATCCTTGAACATGGCTTCGGAACACATCAAAGTTATGGCTTTTATGTGTACACATGTGTCTGTGTACATATGTATGTATATAAAATACAGACACAAAAAATCTGTAAGTCCCCTTCAAATTCCATTCCTGGAAAGTGGAATATCTCCATCAGGTTTAATAGAAGAGTAGACTCAAGTCCCAGTTCCTGGAAAGTGCTTCAATCTGAGCTTTGAGGAGGTGACTTGTCCCAGAGACTTCAATTAGGCATGTCAGCAAAAGCTTTGCTGACTAAGAGCTTCCATAGCTCAGCTGGTGTGGAGGGCAGCATCCAAGCTGGATGCTATAGGATCCTGACCTCTCTCGAGAACCCCGTGCAGCAGCCAACCATCTGCAAAACATGCAGAGTAATCATAATAATTCCCTTGGCAGCCTCTTTCAGAGAGGAAAGGGAAAAAGAGTATAAAAAAGAAGGAAATTCATTTTAGTTAGTGTTGAAATACTCCTGTGATTATTGCCTTCGTATTTTTTGGTTTGGGGCTATATATTAGAACATTTCTACTCTCAACACCAAATGTTATAGCAAGGCCCTCAGGGCTAATGAGAGGTAAAGGGGGAAAGAAAAGCCATTAGACTAGTTTTGTATTCTCCCCTATCTACAAAGGTAAATCTTGATCCTTAAGAAGAAGCATGGTTTAGGGGTGGTTGGCATTACTTAACGATTGTCGCAAATAGCTTTCGTGTCTTGTTGTAGGGAGGGCCAACCTCCCTGACCCTGTGAGCAATATGCCAGCATTTTCGTGTGCCTGACAGCCTGTTGTCCCAGAATTTATATGAATCCCCTAATTGGAGAAAGTACAAATATTAGGCTTGTGTCTGTCTTCTATCCAGTTAGCTTCAATAAAGATTTTTTTTTTTTTGGTTGGCTTCTATGGGGAAAGAGGAAGGGAAAGAAACTTGTGGGGTAGCACTGATATATGCGATACACTGACCCGTTCAGCCCTCTGTAAGCGCTGGTAATGGTGAGTCGTTGTTTTGCTGAATGGCTACCTCTGGTTAGTGACCACTGAGTAAGAAGAGGCATGATCAGGCCACAGTTCTTTTACATGGGAGGTCTGTTTACACCAGAGAGGTTGGTGTAAACACCATGGTGTCTCTCTATGGAGATGAGCCTGTGAGAGTCCATGAAGCTGACTTCAAAGTAAAGGCATGCTTTAGCAGGTTCAGTTCTGCAATACATGTACAAGTGAAGGAATGGAAAGTAAAATGAGAATGTTTTTGATGTACCACAGGGAATAACCCTTCAAACACTTTGTGAGCCCTCTCCATGACCTGAGAACCCCTGGAGCCAGTGGGATGCCCATCATGTTCCTACCAATGCTACTCTTCAGGGTTCAGCGTGACCATCCCCTTGTTTCAGATGACTTTTGAAAACACAGAGATTAGAATGTTATTTCTGCCTGTCCATGATAAAACACCCTTCAGAAGGTAAGGAGGAACTCACTAAAACCTCTTTCTTCCTTTAGTCCTCCCTGTACAAGTTTAGTTTGTCTGCAAGAGATGCCTACTCCTCGGCGGGTGTCCTGGAGGTCCCCCCACCACACAGCCACGCTCCCATAGCATTGTCCAACCCTGTAGGTGCACAGGCTGTTGTTCTGCAGAGATGACATTATAAGGAGCCTCTGTGTTGCTGTCCCCATGGGATGGAAGCCACGTCTGCCTGCTTTGTGTGCGGAGATGCTGCCGCCAGCCGGCTCATGAGCTGGGGCCGTGTGAGGGCTCTGCTCTCACAGAGGTGCATGGCTGCTACATCCCAAGCAGCCGTGGTGGACAGTTAAGGCAACATTATGCCTATCATGGCAGCCACAGGTCTGGTTGTCAGCATGCCATGCTATCTGGGGTTTGCGAAAGCAGTACGGTAAGGGATATAGGGTGGCAAGCAAGAATTCACTGGAGAAGAATAGTTTGACTGGAAAATCCTAAACTTATTTCTGTAAGAGCTCATCTATAGTATTTCTATGCAGTGAAAACCATCGCTCTGGTTTTATTCTCTTCTTATTTTATTCACACAGTTCGGAGTGCTCCTTTATTTTTCAGAATTGACTCATAAAGACTACAGGAGGGCACCAATTAGTGAAATAAGCCTCTAATCCTCAGTGCAGTGCCTGCTCTAGGACTGCTGCTTAACAGCCTTCTTGCTAATCAATTCTCTTCAGTCAGCTAAATGCCATAGATCCTATGTAAATAAATGCAAGTTTAAGAGTGTTCTTCAGCGAGCAGTTAAAGCTGTGTTCCTTCTACTCCACCATAAAATCAGCATGCATGTTAACAGATATCTACTCCACCTTGTACAAATGACTTTTCTTGTTTGTTTGATTGCTGCAGTTTGGGACAAAAACAGAAGCAAGGAATAACAATAACCTGCCTGTTTTTCTTGAGCAACACCTTAAAAATCTGATACCCTGATGGAAATCCAGGTATAGAGCAAAGATGTATAGTTTAGGGTCATAATAATGTCCACAATTTAGGTTGTCATTTTGCTTCCACTGTGAATTTTAAGCCAGACTTCCATCCTTCAGCTTTCTGGAAAAGCGGGCTGTCCCTCATAGACTTCTTCCTGTGTAACATTCATCCAGAAGAGATTTTTTTTTTCCTTACAAGTCAATATTTTGTTGAAAAACATAAGTGTAGTTTGAAATGAGATGGTGTGCAGAATCCCATCAAAGAGCAATGGAACTCAAATCCATCAAGGATGATGGCAAAAGCCACATCATTTTTAATAAAACTAGAATTTTGCCCCTAGTATTTGGCACGTCAGTGAGCAACACCTTTTAACAAACAACATCTTTTCCTCAGTAGGGCCACAGAAAGCTGGACAACAGTGTGCATTTGTTGTTTCTCTGCTGTGCTGTGCTGAGGCAAGAGCAGTGATGCTTAGGAAGGGATAATCAAACACTTAATAGATTCAGTACTACATCACAGTATCCTTTAACACAGAGATCAGTGCATTATCACCAGGAGAAGATGGAGGCACAAGGAGATTAAATTACTTGCCTTGAATTATCCAGCAGAACTTGAAATACCGCACAGGTCTTTTGTGTTCATGGCATTGAGCAGACACTTAAACTGAAGTAAATAAGATGATGCTGTGTCCTGCAAGTTTTATTGAGTTGCTCACATAACATTCTCACTCTGTCTTCATATTAATGCTGGCTACTAAATCTTGAATAAATAAAACGTTTTGTTTGCGTGTCTAGCATCTTAGAATTCACAAAATCTCCAAAGCTGCATTATCCTGCCTGTGTAGGGACAGGTATCCTTCCCTCTTCCCCTCCTCCCCCCCCCCAACCCCACCCCCCCCCAGTGTGGGTTTTATTTATCATTTCTTATGATGTTGTGTGATACATATCATGGTTGACTTCAAACACTTATTCTTTTAACAGATAAATTATCTTAATTATACAAATTCTTTCAGTATAATGGGAACTTAGGAATCCAGCAATGTCTTTTACGTTAATAGTAACTAATTTCCACAGATATTATTTATCAGTACTTTAGGATGTAGCACAGGTGATGAGCTTTCCACTGATTAAAATGGTGAGGTAACTGAGGTAAACTGTACTGACAGACTATACACATCCAAGATATGACTGTTGGAACCTAAGAATTTCATAAAGCAGAAACAAACATATCACTTTTTTTACTCTCCAAATGTTACCGATTTCAGAACCACTGCTCATTTCCTCCTATGCACACATACACACAAAATTTTCAGCATTTTATTAAGTACAGAGATTTGAACCTATTGACATAAAGCAAAGCAATCCTGAATTCTTCAGTTTAATTAATAGGCAGTTAAATGATTTCAGAATATGTTTGTAACAGGCAAAATTGCTTAAAGAAGAATCTTTCTGAATTCAGTAACAGAAAAAGGTGGTAGCTGACCCTGTAAATCCAGCCCAGTGCAATCTAGAAGATGAAAGACTGGTTATACAAAAGAAATAGAATTAAACAGAACTCGGTGTGTCGTGGTGAAATTCCGTATTTGAGAAGGTTTTTGGTTGGAGTGGTGGTGTTTGGTTTTGGGGTTTTTTTTCCCTCTAAAGTTAATTTCAATTTTATGTTTAGTATGAGAGGCTCAGAAATTTGATTTTTGGTCTTCTTAACTTATCAAGACCCTATCCATTTAGAAAAACATTGGAGGCTTTCTGTCTACCTTGCGTTAGATTGAAAATATACGTTTAGTATAAAACAGCTTTAAAGTATGTAGCATATTTTCCTGCCAAAGATCTGTGTCTGCTGTTATGACGGCTAGTGGTTTGTCATAATAAATTATACAAGTTGCCATGGGGAAAGTGCAAGGCAAGCATCGTGAGTGTATAGTAAAAAACATGGATCCTTTTATATAAATACAGATATTCTTCACTTTTAAATATACATATCGAAGAAAAAAACCCCCAATTTTGATAACTATTTATCTTTAATTCAGTGGCAGCAATAGTGCAGAACCATTATTGCTCCCTCTTAATTTCTGCTGCCCTGCATATGCATATGCAGAGGGAATTGAGTGTGCAGCTTTGTGGGGTTTTGGGTTTCTGTTTGTGATACACAGACTCCTGAGCTCACAGATGCCTTCTGCAGGGTGTGCCGGGATGCCAGCCAGCCTGGCAAGCCCCTGCTCAGTGAGGTAAAGCTCATCCTACCAGCCTTCACCCTTCCGATGGAAAATAGTAGGGTTCTGTAATGACACAAGCTGAAAATCCCTGCTATTACAGATTTTTCACAAAGGCCACCTTGCCCCTTGAGGAAGTAGTGTCTCTGGGCTCCCTCCGTGATCACAGCTGAGACAAGGGTGTCCTCAGTCACTTGTCCAGAGCAGTCCATCTCCCTCCACTACTTAGAGGATTAACCCTGGTGGATGAACCTCGTGGAGCTTCTGCCTCTATGCAGAATGCCTCTATTCATTTGCCTCTATGAATTTTGCCCCCAGTTAAGGTGCCCTCCATCCAAACCAGAGGGGTCACAGAACCAGAGGGGTTGCCTTCCCATTAAAAGCAGCTCTGCCACGCTAGTACCTACCTTCCACTGAAAAAGAAGGTCCAGCTCCCTCTCCCCTGCTGCCTTTCTGCAGTCACAGGTGCCCTCCTCCCTCCTCATATTGGCTTTGGCAACTGTGTGGCCTTGGGGTGAGTCGGCTCAGCTGACAGGTTGACGTACCTGTCAGCAAACTGTTCTGTTATTTGCATATTTATTTATGTGCATTGTTAGATTACCGCTGGGTCAATTCTCTGAATTGATTTGCCCCAGGGCTAATATTGCTAGAGCCATCCCAAGGGGAATAGCGTGGGAGTGTGTGGCTGGGGAAGGAGAGAGGATGAGGAGCAGGACCTCCTCCCTCTTCTTTGGCAGGACTTGGTGAGATATGAAACCATAAGCAGAAGATGAAGCTCAGTGGCAGCTTGATGTCCTGCCTGGTCCTGTCATGCTCTCCTGTCCTGCCCTTGCAGCAGCTCCGGGGCTCAGCTGTGTGGGCAGTGAGCCAGCTGCAGGAGCTGACTTTGCAGAAAGCTCAATGCTTCCTTGCAGTCCTTGTTTTCAGCTGCAGCGGCAGAAATGCATTTCCGTACTTGCTGCAGACGCAGGCAGGAGCCCACCCGCCTCGGCAGAAGGGAGCAGGCAGGGCAGGAGCACGGGGTCACAGCAGACAGATAGGGTATGGATGGGCTGGAGCTACTTTGGAAGTGCCTCTGCAACATCCAGAGGAAATCATGAGCACTAGTTGTGAGATGACGTCCTTCAGAGCCCCCTTGGAAGTGTATACAGTGTCTCTCTTCCCACCTTATTCTCCTCTTCAGAAACAAAAGTCTTCTTACGGAAAGAGCAGTGGACCAATTTTAAAACACATGAAGCCAGCTGAGAACAAAACGTATGTGACAGCTATCACAAAACTGCAGTTTTAGCAGTGGTGGCAGCCTAGATGTCGAAACAGTGCTGAAAAAGTCAGATGCGCTGCGGCGGCACTCGTCAAACCCTGACGTGATGGGAGGTATCCTTTCTGTGCATACGCACCGCCATCCCAGAAGCTAGACCTGTCATTGTACATCTGACTTATAAAAACTTACTTCTTGCGCTACTCCTATCCATTGATTTTGTTTTCTTCTGTAGGATGAACTAATGTGAGCATTTGGGTTTAGTAAGCCACGGCTGTGAGATACCTCTGACAGGGAATCTGCAAAAACAAACCCCCCAGTCTGGTGAATATTCTCAGTACTAAGTGAATTCAGGCTTCTGTGTGCTGGATATCACACAGACTTCTGGAAGGTGTAAGGGACTGGTGAAAGAGAATGGTACATTTAATTAAAAAACCAAAAGCTATGCTCTCAACCTATGAGAGCAACTATGACACTAAGAGCACCTAAAAAACCAGAGTAACTGTGCCTTCTTGAGATACGAAAGATTAGCTGTTATCTGATTTATCACTGTATTACACCAATGTTATGCTTGTGTAAAAACAGAATGATAGAACTGTGCTCAATATCACTAAGTTTGCATCCCTTACATTCTGTCATACGCTTTTACGAGCATAAAACCAGGTAGGAATTGAGCAAAACAAAGAAAAACCCACTAAAAATGATAGTGGTAGAAATGTCAGGTCTAGGGAAAGACCATCATTATATTCCTTGATCAGTGCCATTTTACTGCAATGATCTGGCCTGAGGGGCAGCAGAAATTTACTGGAAAGCTAATTTTCAATAAGATAAAACCTTTTGCAAAACAGCATTAAAATATCTTTGATAAGAATTAAACCAGGCTGAAAGTTTCTTAAATACTGTAGAGTCAAATATACACCTTACGTAGTTGACTGTCCCCATCTTATCATGTCACTTAATGCTTGCAGCCCTTCAAACCCCGTTCTGTTGTTACTGAGCTTGCTGTACAGTACTTTATTAGTTTAGTAGACTTAGGTTTCACAGAGACTTACAGAATAACATTCTGTTCAAGAGAAACAAGCGTGTGACCCTCTCTATAGCAGCAGCACATTCTGAGTGGATATTATGCCACACATTGCAGAATTTATATTCTTCACAAGGCATATGTTCATGTCATGAGAATTCATATTTCTCCTTTAAAATTACACATGAGGCTTTCTCAAGTGCAAAAGGCATTAGGAAGTGCACTTGAAAACACTCTGAAGTTCTGGAAATGCCAAGGAACCTCATTTCTAAGCGTGTTTATTTGAACAGAAATGTCAATATGCAGAGTGATTGCTAGGCTAGAACAATGCAGGAAAAGGACTTGCAAAAAGGGGGCCAGCGTGGCTGGGATTAGGGTATTGTGAGAAAAGTACACCTTGTGTGGTACCAGGACATTCGAATAATGCAGTAACAAATGGTTTCGTTTAATTACATCTATGATCGGTTACTTTTAGCTATTTAAAATATTGCAAATGTATTCCTTATGTGATTGTTTCAAAGAAATACTTGGCTTGCATTCAGTCAGTAATAATCAGTGGCAGTTACTTTTACAGTAAATGTACATGAAGTTTATGAGCGACTGCACAGTGGGACATAAAGATATCTATTTGGCATTTCCAAGTTTTATGAGTTTTCCCCAGAAGAAACTTCTGAGAAGCCTATTTACCCATGCAAATATCTATATACACTCATTTACTGTAAGTGAAAGCAGATTTGTGTCATCTGTTACGTTTATTTTGATTGACTATAGATTGTTTGCCCTTTGATTGCTGTTAATGTTCTGTGGAGCCGTTTGGTTTCCTGCAGAGTTAATGGTATTAAAAGAGAAGGTATTGCCTTCTTTTTAGGATGAATTCATTTATAAAGTGGTTTTGTTTGAAAAGGGAAAAAAAAAACCCCAAACAAACAGATAGCCCATTCTCTCACCTGTCCACTTTAGGAGTGTACACAGACACCTGAGTCATGGATCTTATCCCAGATTAAGGGAGAATATTTTTGTGGGGAGGCCTCTATTAAATTACTGGCAACAAATCCCCTGTCCCTCAGGACACACAACGCTTGCGTTTCTACTGGCAAAACCTGGAGGGAACCTGGTCTAAATTTATCTACTATTTATCCTGTAAAGTTTTAATAAAGGCATAATTGTGAAGGGGTTTCCAAGTAATGACTTGTGGCTGGTGAACGTCTCCCAGTCCAGGGAAAATGACTGTTCTGCTGCATATTTCGGAATCCTTGGTATTAGGAATATGGTCGGTGGAATTTATGAAAAGAAGTGTAAACAAACACATGAAAATGTGATCATTTGGAGATTGCTTCTCATAATTGCTCTTTCCCCTCCTTTTGCCTTATTCTTCCCAATTGCACAGCCCCAACTGTCTTCCTTTTCTGAAAGCAGGGTGGGCCGGGGAGCTGGTGCAGAGACCCAGGGGGCGGGGGGGCTCAACCACAGTCAGGATGGGCTTGTCCCACCCCGATGCACTCAAAGGTCTCCAGCCTTCCTGTAGAACTCCCCAAACACACCTTCTCAGGAGAAAGCAAAAAATGAAGGCTCAGGGTTTCGTTGCTAGGGCTAGCCAAAGTGAGATGCCGTACCTGCTGCCGGTGACAGAGGGCTTTGTCACCCTACGGTACTGCTCTGGTGATGATCTCCCTTCCCTTGCTCCCTGGGGAGGGTTTTGTTGACAATAGACTTTTCTCCACCTGAAAAAAATGGAAGGAGCTTTGCTTTTCATCTTTCCCACTGGAGTTTTTTCATGGCAGGTGTGCCACAGCAGCATGGGAGAGCTTGGGGAGTCCACTGTTGGCACCACAGAGACAGGGAAAGGCACTTGGGCTTGAAGAGGCTTTCAGAAGATTCTTGAACCTCAACTTGTTTGCCTCTGCGTCTGTTTTGAATGAAAGCAGAGCCGACCGGTCCTAAAGAAACTGGGATTGCAGCAAAGGGAATTTAAACCCGCAGCATGTTTTGCTTCAAGACCATGCAGACTTTTCCATTTGGTCACTGGTCTGTCTTTTTATTCCAGCGCTGTTGTAGGAAAGTACATTAGGGCTAACAAAGAACAAGATGGCTTCTGTTCCTAAGTAGATGCTTAAGTTATGGCCATCAGCTATAAGTTTTAATTATCATTGAGGGAATTTAGTACTAACATTTTTCCTTTTGTTTCAGACTGTAATTATCTCATTTTACACCTTTATGGTCACTGCTCGTTTTCATGGGCAGATTTTGTGCAGTCCCTCATACCATGTACAAAAGAATCTGAAATTACTAGCACCATAATTAGGACTTAAACTAGGAGCAGCTCTTCCTAATAATTGCAGATATGATGAGTAATTGTAGTTTATGCTGGGGTTTTATGTCATCATGAGTTTTACAAAAAGCAAGCAAACAAAAAAAAAACCAACAGGTTGACAACCCTGTACTTCATTTTTGCCAAACCTGTCCCTTCCCCTCCTGGCTTCTGTGAGCTGTGACCACGCTATGGGAAAGCTGTGGGATGAGCATATCTGTCTATCAGGTGCTGCTGCATCTCTCCAGAGTGTAATGTGGGCATGAACTACACTGGAGCTTACCCACTTTACCCCCTCCTCCCTCTGTGCCGCATCCTCAAGCAGTGTCCTGACACAAGAAGACTGCATGTATACAGAAATTAAATGGTGCCCCTCCTTCAAGTGGGGCTGAGCTCTTTGCTTTTATTCCTCTTTGCCTCACAGAAGGAAAGAAACCTGCAAAGCAAATGAACAGTGCTTTTAAAATAACCATTTTAAAGCAAGGCTGAAAAGTGCAACATGCTGAGCTGACTTCCACCGAGGAGAAAGGGAAGCGAGCTCTTGCCACTTTCTCCTCCTGCCTTGCCCTGTTCTGCAGAAGTGGTGCTTGTATCCCACCAGGCACTGCCAGCCTGGCTGCCTGCAGACCCCTAGTTCAAGGGGGAGAGGACATCTGGGCTCCTGCTCAGCAGCTCGCAAGGGTGTGATAACTGAGCCAGCAAAGTCAGAGGACCCAGTGGATGTTGAATGTGCTGCGGAGCTACAAGAAGCCAATAGAGAAATATTTGGCCCTAACTCCTCCTCCCAGGCATGTCTGCTGGGCAGGGGTCCATTGCAACCTCTCTCATTTCAAGATACTGCAGAAGTACTTTAAGCAATTAACATATTAGGACGGTATTTTAAAAAATAAGTGTTTACATCTGGGGGAGTTTCAAGCTTGCTTTTTTTGAGGTAGGTGTATAAAACCCCAGATGTTTCACGTTTCAATCAGTTGTCATGAACCTTGAGGTCTGGTGCTGCACTCAGGCAGATCTTTAGGCTTAGAGGCTTGGGACCATGTGGTAGCCCATCCTTATTTTGTCACTCTGTCCTTTCAGTGATGACTCAGACATTAAATAATTCTTATTTATATGGTTTGTCTTTTGATTTGTTTTATATTAGTATTAACATGCACATAAAAACCAGACAGTTATTAGATACATATGAACGTATAATTGTTATTGTTGAATCACTAAGATGAGAGTGCTTTTTCAACTCCCCTGCATTTCCATGGAATAAGAAACTGGTAATATGCCTGAAAACCCTCTTTTAAAATGTTGCTTCACGATCACTGACTAGAAAGATCAGGACATTTCCTGAAATGTTGTGGTTTGCATAAGGTCACAGTGAAGATCAAATGGTAAAATTGCACCATTGCAAACCAGTTGAGATATGTGAGTCTTTTGACCACTAAATTTGCTCTGTTGTAATTTTGAATATTTCCTGGGAAAAGAACATAATAAGGATATCTCTACATATTTTATTATGCTTATATCTGTATTTATATGCATACCCATATATATATATATAGTAAGTGCAAAGATTTTGGTTGTTTCAGACGCAACTGCAAAAGTGAAGTTACTTCAGAAAATGAACCAGTAATAAAATCTTGTCATTTTTCTTTGAAAGACAAGAAAGTGTGAATAGAGATTTGATTTAGAAAACCAGAAATTCACCTGGAAAAACATTCCGCTAAGGTAAGCACTATTGTTCTTTATTGCAGCGTGGTTGGATAGTCACCTACAGCTATGGGGGTGTGGCGGGTGTTCCTAAACACTACTGAGGTCTGCACGCTGATGGCTCTATACTCTTCTCAAAATTGATAAATGAAATATATAGGAAAATAAATTAAATAAAATAAAGGGAATATCAGAGCACCAGACCTAATAACGCGTGGGAAGCTGTAGAGCTACGACGTACTGTCTGGCTTATAGTGTATCTGAAGTTCATCTGAAAATTGGAAGGGGCTGCAGGAAGTCATCTAATACACCTAAGAGATAACAATGTAAATCAGGTTTTGTGGCAATTAAGGTATGTGTGGTGAAAATGGAAGCAGACGCATGTTTAGATTAGCAAGTTACGCTAGGTACGGTAGGTGCTGAAACTTCAAAAATTGATTGCCAAATTCGCTGTTATTCACATTCTGGGCAGACATTTGGGAATATGAGAAGAGTCATTAACATCACTTCTCTCAACACGTACCAGTGTAATGATTAGCAAAACATCTGAAAACATGCTATGCGGGCCTCTGTAGAACTGGCTGCTGACGTGACCCAGTAATTCTGTCTTCCGTTTTGCCATATTTTATCTTTTGCCTCCTGCTCTCCTAGAATGCTATTTTTCCACCTTTTTTGTCCTAGCCCTTAATGCTGGAGATGGAAATTAACTATACAATGGAGCCTTCGGGTCTCTGGGTCACCAGGAATATTCACTTGCTCAGACTTAATCACACATCAAAGAGGCATTTTGAATGGTCATTTTAACCTTGCAACACTCGGGTGTGTACCAAAGAAAACTGTATTGGCAAGGATCAATGTTATTCACACCATTACCTTTCTTGCTTTATTTATGGCGAGAACCTATACTTATAATTTATCATAGTTAACTTCTGAAGTCTGGTGTTGTCACGTAAAGCCAAACAGAGCAGATGTTGTTATGATGATGATTATTAACATTATTGTTGATGTTGTATATTAATTAAAGGCTGTTTAGGAGAGCAGTTACATGCATGCTTTAGTCCCATGGAACTGAAAGGACTGCTGAGCGACCCATGCTTGTTTAGATGCTATTCAAAATAACGATGAATCTGAACATAAGTTTAAGTGCTTCACTGAACTGGAGCCTACTAGAGATAGGGGAAGTCTCATTTTCTTCATGGGATGAACCTTTGTTTGTTCCAGCTAGGCCATGCAGACATAAATCATGCTGAAGAGCCAAAGAAGCATCTCCCTGCATAAATTCCTGGATTGCTTAAACTTAACACCTAATTACAGAGCTGGTGAACCTAGATACACTGAAGGCGGTTTGAAAGGCTGCCTGAAACATCATGGGTTGAGATGCCTTTGTCGGGAGCATTGTGCTGTGATGTGTAACGTGGGTAGATTCCTGTGGGATGTTGACAGTTTGTGGGAAATGCATGTAGGAGGAACTGGGTTACGAAGACCAGAGGTTTTAATTTTTTTTTTTTCTCATTGTACTGTTTGTGGGCTTGGGGATTTTGGGGGGTTTGTGTTTTGTTTTGTTTTGTTCTCTTTTTAAGCTAGGGGGAAGGGAGAGCTGCTGGTTTTAGAAAAATCTGACCAATACATGCAGCATGTCATGTACTTCTTCCTGGAGGTTTGATACTGCACCCTACACTCCCAAAAGGATAGTGGTTGATGCTCCTGAAAGCTCTGATGTTCCTTTTTTGATCACAGCATTTATATGGAGTGATAACCACTTGATAAACCATGGAGTTATGTAATAAATTCATTAGCTCTGCAGTGTTTCCTCCACTCTCTGCCTGACAGTCTGTCTCTACTGGGACTTGTTAATTTTTTTCCAAACAGTTACAAATAGCTCTCAGTATTATTATTTTCCTTTAAATCGTTTGTCAGGAAAATGTTTTTTTCCTTTTCACACCAGAAGGGGATTTTTTGCTCTGTGTTATTCTTGCTCGAGGCCCAAGGCAGGCACAGGGTACGGGTCTGCGTCAGCAGTGGATTCTCCGCATACAAACATGCAGAGTTTAAAGTTCACTGGTTTACAGCAATGCAAGGATAGGTCCAGAAGCTTTGCCACAGGAAAAGGGTGAATCTTACCTTCATGAACAACTTACGAATCTTGCATCTAATATCAACAGGGCATGAGATATCGCAGCTGAAGTAGCAACGACACTAGTTATAGAAGAACTATGGCACTCTCCCTCCCATACTTCCTTTTTCCTCTCCTGAATGTATGCTGGAATTAGCATATGATGTCAGACCAGGATCTGTTTAATCTGAAGATGATGTATATAACTTTTCAAAAAATATTTCTTGAACTTAATGAATTTGCATATTCTAATTTTCTTTGTAAGTGTTCAGTCCATTTTAATCCTGCTAGAACAAAGGGTTCCAGAGAATAATTCTGTGTTTGTGTTGTGTGAAAAAATGCAGTCTTTCATCACTCCTTATGGTTTTTTATCATGCAATGTTTCTACTTTTTGAATGAGAGAAATGCTGAATAGGAGCACAGGTGATTTCATTGGTATTAGTCATCATATTTCAACCTGTAATATATTCCTTCTTATTTTGCCTTTAAATTAAGGGGACCTAATAATTTTTATCTTTTCATACAGAAAATTCTTCATTCCTCTAGTTATTTTAATTATTTTTTATCTGAACCCCCTCTGTTACTGTATTATAATCTCCTATAAAAGCACTGACCAAAACTGAACACAGTATCCCAGTTGGCAGTGTATTATTCACTTACCTATCACATAATGCTGGTTATAATTTTCCACCATGTGTCTCACACCTCATAATACATAATTTGCCTTTTTTTTTTTTTTTTTTTTTCACAGATGACATACCCTACAGAAGCTTTCCTGCAGAGCTGTCATCAGGAGTGGTCCAACCCTTCTCCAGAGTGGCACAGTTCGTAAGTCAATAGAGTCTCTGTGACCTTCCAATTACTCCTACCAGTGTTTGTTGCTTTTTATTTATTAATATGTACTGGGCTGCCATTCACCTGGCCTTGTGAGAACCCCCACCCTGTCTTTCCTCATTTTTGGGCAATACTTTGTATATACATATATATATATATATGTGTGTGTGTGTGTTCTGCAGATGCTCCCACATAAGCACATAGCCCTTTCTCACCAACAGCCCTGCTAGAAGTCATGAGACAGCCCGCCTCAGTTTCTGCTGGGCCATCTAGGTTGTTCGCTCTTACTCCTCCTTTCACGCCCCTACACCGCGCTCCAGTTGTCAGCGCAGAGCTGTTACCGGAGCTCATGCAGGCACATCGGAGCTGCCTTTGAACTCGTTAGCTCAGGTGAAGCTGGCAGCAGTCAGTAGTGTGGGAGGCTGCGAGACCTCCTGGTTTGCACAGCCTCCGTTAGGTAGCGATGGTGATCTCTGGGCTGATACACCTACCACCCTCCTGCGGTACGGGAACTGCGCTAGCAAAAAATGGCTTGCGTAAAGCTCCTCAGCCTTCAGCCACACCTCTGAGAGCGACTTGCTTGTGGCCCTCGTATTTCAGCCATGAGGAGGGTTTCTCCAGCATCCCGGGTTGCAAACAGCTTGTCTGGAAAAAAAACTTTATCAAAAGCTTTTGGATAGTTCTAGTGCATTATACCCACTGAGGTAACTCCACTGATTCCGGCTTTTTATAGGCTTCCATCTAACAAAACTCCTAATCAGCTGCTTGATATTAAACTACTGCCAGTGGGATTTTTCCTAGGCTCAAATGCAAACGCATGCTCCAACGCTGTACTCAGTGACAGCTCTCTGCTTAAGTACATGGCTGAAGAAATAGGCTGTTTTATGGGATGTAAATCTTTGCACTCTAATTTCTCAAAAGCTCCTTCCTGTAGCATGCAGAGCAGGTACAAGTTCTGTGGTTCTGTGCTACGAAGCCCACTTACTGATAGATGGAAACGTTGGCGGCACCATCGTTATAAAATCAGGCCAAAAGAGCATTCAGGTTAAGCAATAATTTGAGCAAGATTAAGGGGAAGGGAGAGAACGTATGACCACTTAGTCACCAGAGGTACACACGTATGCATGAAGTAAATCCCCAACCTGTTATAGTAATGCACTTGGTTACTGGAAATGCAATACGAGCTTGCTTTCATGAGCAAGGATGAAAGAACTTGTTTAACCTTTGCACAGCATTTTCCACCCACACAGAAAAGTGACATCAGATGCTGCGTATAGGTAAAAAACAAGTCAGCATTTGGGAGACTCCCGAACGAGAGGCAGAGAGATCTCTTTACCCCTAAGTTTGTTCACTTAACTTACTTCTTGTTACTTATTTCTGGATCTTCATGACTCCGACAGAGAAAGAGAACCCCTCAGCCCTGTGCGCAAACACTGGACACGAAGCACTTGCTAGAAGGTATTTCATGTTTGAGTATGCAGCATAAAGTAAGGCTTTTGTACTTAAACTGGGGAATATTTTACTTTCCCCCGTGCTGCTGATTGTATCACTGGCAGGGAACAGGGATTTCCACAAGGTCAGTCCTTAGCTGGCCTTTAAGGAAGAGCCTAAAGCCTTGGAACAGGAGTTCAAATGAGCATCGCTGAGACAGCTAAGACACGGGCTGGAAGTGTCTGCCTCTGTGCAACACCTGGATGGATTTCAGTCCACTTCAGTGCCACCTAAAAAGCACTGCAGGATGTCTGAAATTCAAGGTTTCTATTCTTTGCAGTTCATCGCTGTGCTAGTATTTTGTTTTACTTTCAGAACAGGTTTGAGATCAGTTCCTGCGTGTCCCACCATACAACAAGAAAGGATTTGGTTTTAATTGACATTTTTGACATACGTGAACACACTTATTCCTCTTTCCTCCCTCCTGCCCCCCCCCCCCCCCCCCCCCCAAAGTGTTTGAGAAGTAAACATCGAAGTCCTGGGGGAAGTAGCATGTGTTTGTGAAGGGAGAAAGTGGGGGTGGCGGAGGTGGTGGAAGGAGTTCAGTTTGTCAACATGACAGCCAGGAAGCAAGTTATTTATAACACTTGTGGTGGAGAGGGGGCCAGCCCACATGTTTTTGAAAAAGAGTGTAACTAATCGCATGGTACTGCTAATTCTGTTATTTGTAAATATGTTTTGCTTGCAGTCTTGGTGGACAGAGGGAAAGTGAAAAGAGGATGATGCTACAGGGCATGGCTGGTCTGGCTCAGCGCATCTACACTTGGGTGCTGCCCCATGCCACCTCCGAACTCTCTCTGGATGCTCCTGAAAAGGACTTTGCTGTCCCTAGAGAAAGCATGAGTGGAGGCATGCAGGACCCAATGCTTTCCCAGAATTCAAAAATCCTTTATTTAAAACATGGCTCTGACAACGCACAGCCTAAATTTTGAATGAGTTCTTAAACCACAGAATATCTCATTTTCGGCTGGGTTTCATGACTCTATCAAAGAGGAAGTTAACTGTGACAGGCATATGACCATGAGGCTATACTTGGCTGGACTGACATCAAAAGGAATGAATTTTGGACACACAGAGATTTTTAAAATCACTGCTTCAGTACAGTCACATTTAGCTTTTAGGGGTTTTTTTCAGTGTAGAGCATATAGTGAGCTATTCTTGTGGATTGAACGACACTCTAAGTCCCATGATGTATGCATGACACGGACTTGACACTGCTGCTACATTCCTTCAGTTCAACAGCCGTGTGAAGGCTGTATCATCCTGAGCTAAAAAAGGTCCAAAAAAAAAAAAAAAAAAAATAGCTTTATCTCAAGAGAGATAGCCTGCAATTTAATGCTTGGCCATGAAAATACAAATCACGTGTGTGCATTTAGATGTATATATACATATATATATGTATACACATGAGCAGATATATATGCACGAGTGTATGGTATTATTCAATACAGATATATTTTAATTTCACTTTCTTACAGTATAAAAAATACACCACAAAAAGTCCATCTCCTTTTTTTTACTTAAAGGGCAGTAAAAGACCTAAGCATATGACACGGCAGATTAAATCTTGGGGAGTATGCAACTATTTGTACCTTATTTTTATACTTGGAAAAACAGATAGAAGATACAATTTTAATTGAAAAATACATACTGAGTTCTAGCTTGTTAAAGAAAAGGCAAGAAGAGAGAAGCTGCAAGAGAGATTGCTGTAGCAACCTCTCTGAGTTACATCCATTTACTGGTTAGAAAACTACATTTAGTTAAGGGCATGCCCTACCCCTCTTACTCTGAGAGTCCTCCCGACGGGGTCCCGCAGAGCCCTGGCAGCGCCGCCGTCAGAGGTGCAGCCGGAGACGTGCTACGCACCCCAGAGCAGAAGCTTCAGAGCTTGCAGTGGAGTGAGATTGCTGGGTGAAATTCTGGCCCTACCGATGTTGGCAGGTGTTTTGCGATGGGCTGCAATGAAGCCAGAATTTAACCCTCTTTCTCCAGAAGAGAGGCTAGGCACCAGAATTAATACCTGGATACGCAACTGCAGGAGTTTTGTATTTTTTTTAGTGTTAGAGAATCTGCTCCTGGCCCAGAAGGTCACAGGATGAACTAGGAAAGGAAATGATGGAACAAAAATCACTGGTTGTTTCACCGATTTCCTGGTGTTCCAGAGAGGTAGGAAATTAGGATCAGTTGTAATTTATATGTACCTTGCTGGCAAGTTTTACCAGATCTTTCCCACACCTGAGATTGCGAGAATGTATTTGACAACTTTTGATCTCATTAAAACAACACCAAACAAACCAAAAGACAGCCCAAAGCAAATGTGGGAAGCTACATTTTGAAAGCAAAAAGTGTTAAAAGGAACAAACATTTGTAAAAGATCTTTTAGAAGACAAGCACTTTGGTGTCCTAAAATGCAGGACACCCCGTGGTCTTCCTATACTGCATCCACTGACGGAAATAGCTGCATCCCCAGCATCATCGTGAAGAGCCGTAGTTCATAGTTAGCAGAACATGACACTGCTCTGGCCCTAAAAGGAGCACTTACTTAAAAGTTACAGTCTGTATCCAGTCTGTGAAGTATTACAAATAGGGAAAGATTAAATGGAATTCCCGTTAGATCACTACATATATGAAAATAGATATTCTAGTACGCAACTCTGTTTCACTTGTCAGGCCAGTTAGACAGAACAGAAACCTATTTAGAGATGCAGAGAGAGAGAAATTATGTTTCCATTTTAGTAATAATAATGGACTGTAAAAAATTCCATTTCAGCCTTTAGTTACTTTTTTTTAGTCTAATATTTATACTCCTGGATAGACACAATGTATCAGCAAAAGCTGTCCTGGCCCTGCAAAATACAGAGACTGGGTCTAGTAAATCACAAAGGTGTCCGAGCCCATCATTCCTCACCAGTCCGTTTGCTCACTGTAATATAGTTTAGCTTTTCCCAATGGATCGTAACCAATCTTTCCTCTGGGACGTACAGGAGCCTTCTTGACTTTAATACTCTCCCATATTTACACTCTACATCCGTGTGTTGCCTGAAATAAGTGATAGGAAGCAACATCTCCTGCATGTCCAACCTATGATTTCTGGCTGATATTTTTCCCAGGAATAAACAGAGGCAGTCAAATCCCAGCACTCCCCACCGGCTGAGTTGTAATAATACAATTTTATACTCTCGATGTTGGCTTGCAATTTCCTGGGATTTTACCTAAGTTTTGAACCATGATCAACAAATGATAAATTGGTACCATCTGCAGATACCATCATGTTATAATAACTATGGCTAATTATTTAAATTGATTGCAAACCATTTTATAGGACTTTTTTTTTCCTGTAAATTTATTTTTAAATGATACATAATTATGTTAAACTGGGAAAAGTGTTCAAGCTGGCAAGCAAACTAATTGAGACAAATGTCTCAAAACCATGATCTCTTTTCTAGGAGAGGAAATGCTATAGTAAGACTGGCAGTGGATGAAACTTTATGAGATTGGTAGACCTTATTTATACTGAAAGCCCGTAATATCTTTATCAGCATTAGTGAATCCATTTCAAGCTAGTATGTCCTTTCTAGATTGAGCATGGATCTAAACCAGAGACCTGTGCTTCCCGAATTTCGGAAATGCTTGGTTTCAAAATTCTGGTTCTCTATGCATTGTATGGATGAGTAGAACTGGATCAAAAGTTCCAGCGGGAGCAGTTTCAGCACCTGTGATCCATACATGAAGCTGCGTGCTAGCATTGATCAGGCTGTGTTGCAAGTATTGTGAAACTGAAATATTTGTTTTGAAAAGGCACAGATCCTGAAGCTGGAAAGCTTCAGTCACGTTTTTCGGTTAACAAATTATTTCGAGCACTGAAGAAATAACTTTTTTTTTTTCCCCTGTACAAAACAAGGGCTGGATTTAATAATGGAAAATTATAATTAGCCTCAAAATCATAATTTCTCATTTATGTGGTCGTAGGGCAGAGGTGGCAACTAGCAGGACAGGAAGTGACCAGAGTTTTTCATTCTCATCCTGCCAAGCCACGGCTGCCCTGCAGAAATCTCTCACGTCTCCCATGCACCAGGCAGCAGCAAATGAGCCCGGCAGGTAGTTCTTCCTGCTCAGCTGACCCGGTGGGTAACAGTTAATCCTGACATTCTAAACAGAACTGACAAGTCAACAGTAATTTCTACAGCTGTGAGAGAGTTCATTATGTCAAGGGACTGCATCTACAATGTGCAGTGGAAGTGAATCTGGGGGCGGGATTTGAATAAAAAGGAGCTAAGCTGTGTGGGGGGACAACATGAAAGAGCAGATGGACTTGGGAGCACGAAGGTTGCCTTTGTGAAAATGTGAACGTATGAAAAGATTGTGGTTGGAACTGAAGTTGACCAGGGAAAAGGACTCCCCACGTGTAGGCACTGTGGGCTAAGCTTCCCTGCAGACCTGGATTTTGCCGAAGTGCAGCACAGTGTGAGGACATTTCAGGCAGAACTGTGGTACAGGGAAGCAACTCAGGAGGCCAGATAAACTGGGAGAGTATTAGACACCTAGAAAGTGCATGTTTTTGGTGGTTTGGATTTAATGGATCCTAGAAAAGAAATTCTGCTCAGGATTATCTGTCAAAGTAGATTTCAACCATGCTTGGCTGGCATCCTCAGAAAATCCTTGCCTACGTGCTGGCTGATTGTTAATATTAAAAAAGGTGTGCACCCAGTGATGAGCTGCAGGGCACGGGCTAAAAACCTTAATTCAGAACTGCATAACGATGCATATTAGGCCATTGGGTGAGCTGTGCGGTTACCCTGGTGTTGCATGCTCTAGCCTAACGAGGGATGTATGCAAACACAACTTGCAGGTAGAGTCCTTAGAAGGCAAAGAGCACATGAAACCACATCAAGGCCTCTGTGAGCAACTTCTAAACTGTTAACAAGCAGCTTGCTTAAAGAGCAGCGGCAATGATAACAGAGACACAGATAGAGAATGTAATTGGCTAAAAATAATTTTACTGCCAGAATGCTCTTTTGAACTGCTGGCTGCACAGCAAGTTATTTGAAATTTCAGGCAGTATTTAGCAAAGTTTCATTTGAAACAACAACAAAAAAGAAGAGCGGGTATATTCCTGTATGTCTACTAAGTAAATGGTACTAGACAACAAGAGGAAAACATGACTGGGCCAGGAGTGTTACCAGCTATTGATCTTTTGGAAAAACTTACAATGGATGCAATGAGAGGGAGGGTGTGAAAGGTGTCTGATGGTGTGTTACTGAACGGGGACTGTGAGTGGGTTGTGGTAGTTGTTGTTTTTAAATTGTATTAATAAAATGGTTGCAAACATGACTCACATGGCAGCAATCTCCTTCCTGAGCTAAAAGGAAGAAGGATAGCCAGCCCCACCTGCAGCCTCTCAGCTCCCTTTGTGACTGATGGGGTCGGTGGGATGCAGTCCCAGGTGAGGAGCTGAAGATGAAACTCGGAGGCATCACAGCAGCCTGGCCTCTAAACTGGTGGTAAGATACAGCATCTTACTGTGCCAGAGCTGTGCTTCCAACAGGCGTCTCCTAAAGCGTATGGACTGCTCCGAGCTGAAATGGACCCATGGACGATGGCAGGGATGTGCTGCTGGTGTGTGGCCCTTCAGCACAATGCTAGCCCTGCCATCATTTCCACCCTCTGGCCCAGGGTTTGGTCTCCCAAATCAGGAAGGTCAGATGGCTGTGGTGTCCTGTGGCTCCTGAGAAATAACCCCCGCATTTTGGATCAGCCAGGACTATGTTTTAATTAGACACAATAGTATTGTTTGAAAAACCCTGCAACACGTTGGCCATGGCTAATGTTAAGAGAAACCAGAGAATTATGAGACGGGTCTCAGATACAGCTTTTCTTCATTGGTCCCTATGCAACCCAGTGCCTTCAGAGAGTAGCTGTGCTGTTGGTTTATTACCGTTTTTAGCTTTTATTAAATTCAATGCAACCTACCTCAGAGTGTCCCGTTTTTCAATTTCTGGTTTGACACCATTATTTGTACTAAGGAAAAGTTTAATATATTGTAGAAATTATTATAAAGTAAATTATTATAGGATAAATAATTAAAATTTCTCATATGATATTTTAATAAATAATAACCAATAGTTACCAACTGATACTACATGTGAATACTTTTCTAGCTGGCTGGGGGTATAGCAAGCAATTTTAGCAGCTATGAAATGTTTACATTTGTGGTATCTGTTGGAAACTCAAAGATTTTTTTAATACAAACTAAGCAATACCTTGATTGAGACACAGTTTTGAGGTGAAGATCTGTAGCAGTTCTAGCAATTGGTTGACGCTCCATCTACGTACCACAGGAGACGAAACACTTTCTTTATGTAAATGTAAAGAAGCTATAGAGATGAATGGTATTTGTTTGCCGTGCAATTAAATAGCTAATGTTGACAATTTAATTATCATCATTACCCTGAACACCCTACTGAGACGAATGGGCTCAGCTTACAACCACGCAGAGAGCCCTCACTTCAGGCTGACTGAAGAGTTAGGCATAATCCCCTGTGCCAGGCTCCTGTTCAGCTAATGTCTGGAAAGTTGCTTCCATCACTCCAAAAGGCAGAGTCTGAAATAGGATGGAAGTGATGGTTTAGTTCCCAGTACAGTCCCACTTTTTCCCACTGCACACCAATTCCAAAAATTTCAGGTGCTGAGAGCTGTGATGACCGATTGCATTCACCGTGTTTCTCCAAATGAGACCCATGTCCCTCTGTTGCCAACTTCTTCCCCACCGTCACTAGCAGCTTCCTCTTCCATGGCACTCCTGTATCCTCGATTCCCAAATCTCCCTTGCTTCCAGTCTTGTGTATCTGCAACACCAGGGCTCTGTCCTGTTTCAAAGCCCCCTGTGAGAGCCAGCTGCTGGCTCTGACACAGGACCTGGTCCACCTGCCGAGTGGAGCAAGAGAGCAGCCAGGAACATGTGTCTCCTGCGAGGGGCTTACCTGGGTCCTGCAGGACAGCCTGTGGCTCACAGCATGGCCCGAAGCCACCACCTCTGCCCTGTGCTGGGCTGTGGTGTGATGCACGTCCACGGTCATGTCCCCCGCCAAGCAAAGGCATGGTCATAAGGATGGTGTTGAAGGTGAGGGGAGAACAGCCGACTGAGAAAGGGGAAGGGGGCACATCCAAAGCAGAGTCAGCAGCTTCGTAAAGAGCCACCGCTGACACCAGTAAGGTAAGTGTCCAGACCGGTTACATCTCAAAGGTGTCATCAGGAAAAGACAAGAAAAGCTGGTCTAAAGAATGGAGAATTTAGTGCAGTTTTATCCCGCACGTTGAGATTATTCAGTCAGGAAAGGGGATGCAAAATCACAGATTTTTATATGGTACTTCACATTTATGCATTGTATCTGAAACCACCACTTGGCCCACGTGCAGCCCAAGTGTTCTTCCCAGCTATGAAGGCGCCGTCCACACAAGAGCGGGATGATGCACCGACGCACTGAAATCTGCCCAAGCCTGCAGGCCTCCCTGTGCAGGGAGCTCAGTGCCACTGCAAACCATCTCCATTCAGGATACCTTCCACTCTTCTTCTTCTTTCTCTATGGCTTTTATTGCTACTCCCTTCCTGCGGCGGTGGGGTGAGCATACGCTGACTACATTTTGTGCATGTTTTACCTGTGTTGGATTGGGCCATTTGGGGCATTTTACCACATTTTCATTGCAGTCAGCTATCTATTATGTGAGGTGAGTAATCCAGACCATCTATGGCCGGGTGAAGAGATGGCCAGCGGTTCTGCACGAACCACTCCGGTTCTAGCTAGCCTCCTTGCCTCCAACTCAAAGCCAACAATGGATGAACCCTGTGGGTGTCTCCGCAGTGTGCTTCCAACACCTGCGTGACCCCAGTGCGCCACTTGTCCTGGCTGCTGAGCCTAGAGGATGGGGGATTGATTGCAGCGCAGAATTACGCTCCAAGTGTTGCATTGGCAGGACTGCCAGTGTGGCGTATCAAATTCTAAGTGACAATAACCCTTTTTACCCTCTCTCTCTTTCCCTTATGAGCATTTTCTTATTTTACAGTCTGGCGAGACTGATGCAGAGGCAGTTGAGGTGACTTATACAAAGTCACTCATCAGGTGAGTATCAGTCAAAATATAGACTAAGTTGTCCGAATCCCTGTTGTCTCGTATTTTGGCCTGACTTAGCATCGTCTCACACCCCCAGGGCTTTTGAGTGTATGCTGTCTTGAACAATGCATGACAGTGGCTGCGTGACATTCGCCAGACCCCTGAAAGATTAATGCAGGAATGTAGTAGTGATTCTGATGTGCTTTTATGTACACATCCAATCAAACCTCACTTTAGCACACAGTCACATTACAGTAAGTCAGATTTATCCCCATCATAACTCTGTTGGCTTTCATGAAGCGGCATTAGGTTTGTCTACGAAATGTTAATCTAAGTTTCATGGTTTTAAGCCCGTGTGTGACTGTTTTCCACAGTGGAAAGAGTACATTATTTGGCCGTTGGATGGAAATATAGAAACACCTACAGTTTGAGTATAATATTCAAGAAAGTAAGGTTTTTCTTCATCCGTTCTCTTCACATGTAGAAGGGAAGTAAACTGGCTGTGTTTAAAAATACGAAGCACATCTGAAGAGTAATTAAGTGACATGTAAAATGACTCAAGAAAAAAAAAAGTGAGGGCATTTTCAGCACTGCTGGAAACCATGCTTCTAGGCCAGAATTCAGTCCAATTCAGGTGTTGGGTTTTTTTGTTTTGTTGGGGGTTGTTTGGTTTGGTTTGGGCTTTTTTTTGTTTGGTTGGTTGTTGGTTTTTTCTTTGTTTTTTTTTTTTTTTTTAATCCAACAGAAGTTTATCAGAACATGGCAGGAAAAAAAAAACAACAAAAAACCAACAAACCAAACAAAACAACAACAACAAAAGAAAACCAAAACCAAAATCCTGTCCATAGCTTTTTTCTCTGTGAGGGAGATCATGATGGTAGAAATTTCACAGGAACAACTGGCATCATCAGATTTCCACCTTTCAATTGGTTTGGGGCCAAAACAGTCATTGATTTTTTTCACTTTCTGCTGGAGCTTGTAAATAATCATAGTATCTTTTTTCTGCAATAATGAAGCTAGTATGATACTTAATTAGATACAACAAAACTAGTTCTGATCAATTTTTAATTTCTTCATCTTATTAAATGTAGTCACGTCTATATTTTGGACATTCAGTCATATTTGAACTCAGACATTTTATCGTTAGCGAAATATTAAGTAAATTGCAAAGGTATGTGAAGGATTATTTGTGTACTATTATGAGCAGTAAAAACAAAGCAAATTGGTAAATGAGTATTCAATTCCTCTATTTAAATACCTGTAGAAAATAAGGTAAATAAAAATATATTTGCCAGTGAATATGTCCAGTGGGAACACTTCCTTGTGTTTTACTTTATAGTAGCTAAACATTAAGTCAAGCCTTTAACTTCAATTTAATGTATTAAAGCAATAACAATCAAGGCACAAGGCATTTCCTGAGAATTAATGACTGACTGGGAGAGTTGATGGGCCAATGTGAAGCTGAGGGCCATTAACTTCGGCTAGTCATTAATTACCCTGAAAATTCCCTGTGCTGAAGTTGTTAGTGCTTTTCATAATCTTCTTATATATTAAGTGTATATACAAACATTTTCCCTCCTGTCCAAGAAATTTTTTAAAAGATACAATAGGAAGGAGAAATTTAGGCAATAATGCTGTTTCCTTTGGCTTTCCCTGGCTTTTACAAGGGCCTGTAGTGACAGGACAAGGGGAAACAGATTTAAATTGAAAGCGGGGAGATTTAGATTAGATATCAGGAAGAAATTCTTCCCGGAGAGGGTGGTGAGGCACTGGCACAGGTTGCCCAGAGAAGCTGTGGGTGCCCCATCCCTGGAAGTGTCCAAGGCCAGGCTGGATGAGGCTCTGAGCAACCTGGTCTAGTGGAGGGTGTCCCTGCCCATGGCAGGGGGGTTGGAACTAGATGGTCTTTAAGGTCCCTTCCAACCCAAACCATTCCATGATTCTATAAATTAAAAAAGGAATGGCAGAATTAAAAAAGAAACAAATCCAAACCATTATGGAAGCAAAGTATGAATTCTCTAAATGAATGCTGTAAGGATTGTTTGAGAACTCTAGTACAATCATACACAGGGAGTGAGTCAGACTGTCAGCTTCTGCAGTCAACAGCACCCAGATGGCTGTGCTGGAGCTGCTGGCAGCAATGTGTCTCCTCATTTCTTCCATAGGTTCCACAGAGTCAGGTCTCTGATGTCCCCAACACTGCTCATCACTGATAGCTCACCTTTGCATTTTTCCCCAGGAGTAGAAGATACCAAGACCCCTCCAAATTAATTTTAATATCTGGAACAGAAAATGTGATGCAAAATCACCATTAGCCAGGAGTCAGCAGGTCAAGGGAAGTGATCCTTCCCCTCTCAGCACTGGTAAGGGCACACCTGGAGTGCTGGGTCCAGTTTTGAGCTCCCCAGTATGACAGAGACATGGACATACTGGGAGAGAGTCTGTTGAAGGCTCACAGAGATGTTTAAAAGACCTGAGAATCTCTCCTATGAGCAAAGACTGAGAGAGATAGGACTGCTCAGCCTGGAGATGAGAAAGCTCAGGGGAATCTCCTAAATAGATATCAATAGCTGAAGGGAAGAGGGCAGAGCCAAGCTCTTCTCAGTGGTGCCCGATGACAGGACCAGAGGCAGTGGGCACAGACTGAAACACAGGAGGCTCCATCAGAACACCAGGAAAGGTTTTTTTCTCTGTGAGGGTGGCTGAGGACCAGCACAGGTTGCCCAGAGGGGTTGTAGACTCTCCATCCTTGGAGATACTCAAAATCTGTCTGGAGGTGGTCCTGTACCTGGAAGGTGGCCTTGCTTGAGCAGGGGGTTGGACATGATGACCTCTCTTCCAAACTCAACCATTCTGCAACTCTAGGAAAATTGAGAGGTTTGACCACAGAAAAGTTTATTTCTCTGGGATCATCAGGAAATCCTTGTGAGTAAATGCCTGATTTCCAAAATATTCTAGTCAAATGTTCTGCATGGTGACAGACTCATAGAATCAGATCCCAAGCTGGCCCATTGAGCTTAAATCAAAAAGGAACAGACATGATCCTCTGACATGATATTATGTGCCTATATAGATAGTTTGACAGGTCACCTTTGTGCATTATTAGTTGTTATTAACAAAGTTCCTTGTAGTAATATCTCAGGGCCATTGGGGAATGGCATCCTATCATGTTGAACAGACTGCTAGACATTCCTACGGCATTCACAATCTTACTCTTCCTACACTGGTTGAAACAATAAATAGATGATCCATAGCAACTCTAAGGAACAGAAATGGTGATGACATTCTTTGTCCAGCTTTCATTTTTTTGCCCTTGATGGTATTGATTTAACCTTTATGAAAATTAATCTCAGGAGAAAAACAGAGCCTGAAGATTTTACTTTTAAGACTTGCAATTTCCAAGAGCAATTGCAAGTTGTTGCTCTTCCTGAGTTTTTTGTGTGGATTTTTTTTTTTTTTGGCGGATTGATTTTCTTAGTTGATAAAGTGGTTACCAGCTAGTGCCTTGTAACTTGGCCAACCTGTTTTCAGGAGCCATTCATTCATCTTATAATAGGCAATAAAACCTTTCATCTCCTACCGTAGCTTGTTTAAAAACCAGTCATTGCGAACAACAAATAAAAACTCAGCATGTGGAAGTATTGGAAAAAGATGTTGAACCACGTGTAAGGAATTTTATTAATCTTGATATTTTTTGTGCACTTGTGAAGTAATTTGAGTATATGAATCCATGATTAAATATAGGCAGTAAAATAATTTCAACCCCTTATTAGACATATTGATGAAATTACACACTTCACATGAGGGATACTCTCTATATTAGCATATTTAAGATACGACTCTTCAGCATGAAGAAGTAAAGAAAAAAAAAACATTATTAGGAAAGGACCACTCTTAAATCTGAAGCCTGATTTCTGCTTAGATAAGATTAGTATATGTTCTTCCATAGCTCTGCTGATTTTCATCATGGATGCAGCACTTACAAGCAAGCAAGGAAATGGCATGCAACCCTGGCTCGACCTGACCAGAAGTAAAATGGGAGATACTACCTCTCGCTGCCCCATTCTGACTGTGAATAGGAAAAAGGAAGTCCAAAGAGGATTCTAAACAAAAAGCACTGACACAGACATTCGGCAAACTCCAGGGAGGTTGTGACCCAAGTCACAATATGAACTTTGTGGCTGATGCTTCTGTCTTGAATGGGCTAAATTAAAATCCAAAAGCCAGAAAATGAGGTTAAATTGACAGAGAGGAAACTACAACTCAGATATATATTGAGTTGCCTCAAACAGTGGCAACTTATCCAGTATGAAACTATAAAAAGCTGTATCAGTGCCTTTTCTTTTTGGCAAAACACCATATACTTGACAAAACTGTTTCCACTAACCCGAAACAATTGCCAGTGAGGAGGCTGTATTTTATCATTTGAGATGCTGCCCCAGCTGTAAGAGTTCTATTACATTGCCTTGGCTCAGTGTTTGATATTTATTATTATCATTTAGGAGCATCAGATACTTACCTTGGAAGATGCCTGTTGAAAGTTGCAAGGCGTTTGGTACTCACGCAGGAAGTGATATCACTGCGCTGGAGTTAACTCAGTTTCAGAGCCTGGGAGTTCAGAGCGTTATCACAGAAAGAGCTGGGAGTTTATTTATATCAAACTGACCCATAATTAAGTTTGCTACTTGCTTATGTACAATTTGGGATTTCTCTAGCGTTTTCTCTCCAAAATGTTCCACAATTCTTCCTTAGGCAGTTAATCATGTGATTATTCTGTTCATTGCTATTATAAAATACTCACTTTATAAATGCATGGATTGCATGGAGAGTTAGAAATAGTCATTAGAAATCAATTTTAAGAAAATATTCTAAAGACTTGTAAAGAGCTCCAACCCACAACCTGGGTTGTTTTGAGCTGTAATGACTGCAGAGAGCAGGAAGAGGGGCCCTATAACTCCTCTTCCATCTGCCGATGGAGTTGCTAAAAAGAAGCGTAACCAGGCAGAGATGTGTACAGAGAAGTGCAGTGACTCATTAGCATGGCAGCTATTTGGTTAACCAATTAAGAAATGATATTAATTTGCAGTGCAGTTTTTAGAAATACATGTCAGTTTTATTGACGCTGCTTTTAATAAGCAGTGGTGTGCCTAACTAGGTCTGGTCTAGGGAAATGGTTGCTTTAGAAAACAGATTAGTAAGTACGGAGATAAATAGGACTTCAACTGTTGATGCGGACAAAAATGGTTATATTTCAAAGGGAGCATAGCCAGCTAATTTGTTAATCCTTAGTTAGCTACAATCAGTTGCAAAGTAAATAAAAAAATCAAATGGTTTCCCAGTTTGCCAGCAAGGAGGTCTTCTATTTTAGAAGGAAAATATAGGTTTTTTGAATAGCTGTATTGGAATCTACATGTAAACTGTATTGCTTTTTGAATTCCTCTTAGAGAAGGCTCCAGCAAAACCCATGTATTTTTCTATGAAAACAAGTGACTTGGGATCTACTAAAATCCCCTGGGAGAAGAGCATGGTAAGGGCTTGAGCAGACCTATGGCGAAGACCATCCTAAGAAATAATATTGATTCTACTACGTGTTTCGTTTACAAGCTGCACCAATCATGAACCTGTTACACAGACTGCAAAAGAAACCCCTTAAAGGACGATGAAATAGAAGGGTTTTACTAAATGATTGTGTTTCCATGGAATTGACACTTACTTTGCTCGAGATGGATGGTTGCTAGCGTGATCGTGTTCATTGTGAAGAGACCAGAAACAGTCAGTAATGAAGAAACTGGTTATGAAGGAAAATCTCTCTCTTTTTCTTGAACTGATAATTGGAGCGTTTGTATCTTTGAAACAATGTGTTTGGAGAGATCGTAACAACATCAACTCGAAACAGCCAATTTCACTAAAGCGGAGTCTTTTAAAATGTTGTCCAGGTTTTTTTAACGTCTCGTGACTGAACATAACTCTCAGATGTTCTTTTCCAAAGAAGGAGAAAAAGGCTTTTGAAGGTCTCATTCACAGAAGAATGATAATTTAGCCTGGGAGGAAGGATGTAACGTGAGGACGTTGGTTGCTGTTACAAGCAAGGGTTACTCACTCCCCGTGATTTCAGATAAAGCAGATCCTTCAAGGGAGCTCCTGTGCTAGGGGAGCTGATCAGGCTGCTGCCCTCTGGGTTTTCTAACCGTGGCAGGAGACACAGCCTTCGTTGTGTCATTTGCTTCGATGCAGCATGTGGGACTGTAACATCTTACCCTTGCAGGAGGTCTGGCCACACCTGCCCCGCTGCCACCGTGAGCTGTTCCTTCCCACTGCTAGCTCATTCCTCTGCTCTTCTCAGTCCCGTGTCAGGGAACTTAACTTCTTCTCCAATTCTGCAGTTCTCTAGGGTGAATTTCAGCGATTACTGTCAAATGAATGTCTCTCGGCAGAAGTGAATACTAAATTAATAGTGTTGACTAGAACAGCATTTTTACTCTTGACTGCCATAGCTCTGCCCATTTGTCTTTTGTCTCTGGTGTCCTGTCGGGAATCTTGCAGAGCTTTCACAGAGCTTCAAGTTATTGAAGTACCTGCAGTGCCCTGTGTTGAATTTCACTGTACATAGCAAATTGAAGCAAGAGGAGTGCCTGAAACTGGGATAACTTTCCAGCTGCTCGCGACACGCTTTGCAATGCATAGTTCATAAGGGCTATTTAACAGAGGTTTCTCATTAGCATCATATTCTTGCATGTTAAATGTTTTATATGACAATTTTTGCAGCTACTGTGGGCAAGAAATAATATGGTTTTCCTATAAAGAAATATTTTCTTGGTAAAGGTACTTATGAAAGTTTTTTAACTCCTTACTACTTGTGAGAACCATCATGTGCTATCCTAACTTTGTCTTTGATTGTGCGTGTTCCTCTGCAAACATCAAAGAGCCCGCAATGCTATTCTTCCTCACCCAGCTGTTGGTTTTATTATGCCAAATTCTGATTTCCGAAGCATAGACTGAAGTCATTCTTTTTATTATAAGTGGATCAAAATTTGCTTCATCACCTCACCGGCTCTTCAAAGGGATTTTGCATGCAGTAAAAAAAAAATAACACGTACTTTTCCCTGAAGTAGTTTCTAGAAACTACCTTGACACAAAGTGAAAGAGCCCTGCTCCAAGTGTTCAGACTTGTTTAGCCAATAAACAGAAGTATGGTCCAGCTGGGCAGTGGGAAAAGCAGCATTTAAGGGGATGACCTGCACAGCCCATGTTCTCAGAGGTGTAAGCGCCCTTGGGTAGCAACTAAAATCAGGAGCTGGTCTAGAAGAATGCTTGATCAGAAAAGCTTTTGCCTGATCTGGTCTCAGACGGTCGAGGTAGAACGTGTTGCTGCAGTAGATTAGACCCGTAGACATAAGATGATGTTTAATAAGTTCTGGTGGAAGGAAAGCGAGAGATGATTTACCACCACATAAAGTAAATGGATGGTGCATTGAGGTATATCAGTAGGAGTACTGAGTCACAGCTCATCATCTGGAAAACTGGAAAGTTTCAGTACTACAGCAACGCAGCGGTTGCTGTATGTATTCTGGGAGCAAGGGGAAAGTGACAAGTAATGCTTTTTGGAGCATGTTATAAAAGAAGTGGGTTTTATCTTCTGGGTGTTTCCATCCTATGAGTTTTCCTGTCAGATTTAGGAGAACAATATTTCACTTGGCTTTCAGTTTGTCTCTGAATCATTGTAACAATGGAATTTATTCTTGCAAACCTGAATTGCTGAAGGAAAAAAAAAAAAGAAAAAAAGGCAGACCTGTTTTGGAGGTGTGTGGGAAAGGGCTGGGGGGGGGGGGGGGGGGGGGGGGGGGGAAGAAAGAGAGTCTGTGCATGACTGATCTAATTTTCTGCATCTCTCAAACTCAAGGCAAAAATGATAGCATTTGATTAATATTTATTGTGCAATGACCAGATGCTTGTTTTCTTGGTTTGAAAATCAGAATAAAGACAGCATTTCTCCTGCGATGGGCTAGATTTAAGAGCAGCTTTTTTAAGACCCAAAAGGAGCGATGACTTGTTTTGTAAAGTGAACAGCCTATGTAGTGGACATGCTTCAGTGGAAAAGACGAGAACTTTCTGGTAGAATTTAATACATTTGTAACAGTTACAGGAAAGGCACCTGCAGACAAAACAAGACATTTATGGAGGATATAGTGAAAAAGGACTGGATTCTTCTAGACTGGAGGCATGTCAGTGTGGACTCTGCTGCTGATGTACGGTCTGAAGAGACGCAGTTGGGCAAGCCAGTCCTTGAACTCACTTGCAGACCTCACTGTAGGGAGCTGTGGAACTTCAGAATGGCATTTACTGGTCAGTAACTCTTGATATCTGCTGGTTACATTTAATCAAAATTTAGTTGAGAAGGCAAAACTGGAAAACCTATCATATTTTTTAATATGTCTCATGTAGTATAAGCTCAAAGAGAAAGAAGACAAACATTCAATCTCGAGATAAAATAGTCAACCTAGAGATAAAATATTCCCTACTACCTATTAGATGTGAAAGCTTGTGCTGTGTGTTTAACAATTGCCTCTGTAAGCAGAGTTATGGCACCCAAATTTTCCGTGTTCACGTTGTCTTCTGAATTATTGCACCAGTCTGCCACTAGTTGTTAGGTTTTGGAGAGAAAGACCAGAACCATATTCTTGACTGGAATATAGTCAAAATGCTTTTTTCTAAATGCCTGTGTCAATTTTTATCCTCATCTCTACAGGTTTATACTTTCTTGATGAAAGCTTTCTTTGATTTTGACCTTTCTGCATTATAAATAGCATGCAGATGTGCTTATATGTAAGTAATGTTTATTAATGGTGTGAAATGAAATTGTTTCAACTTCTTTCAGATAAGCACCTGTCTTATACTGCTATTAAAAAATGTGTGATACACTTGCTACTTTTATTACATACGGCCTTCTGGTTTACTACTCATTAAATATACAGATAGTCGGGTGTCTCTCTTATGAGACGTAAGAAGAGGAACTGAAAACGGCCTTAATTCTGCAGAAGACTAGACAAAGGCAAGTGATGTTATTTTTGTACCTTTCTTCTTAATATCACTAGGCTACAGCGTGATATCATGGTTGGTAACATGACTGGCTTTCAGCCTTACCTTGAAAAGGTTGGGTGCTAAACCACAGAATTGGAATATAATGTTTGGGAAAGGTAAGGAATGGCTTAGCCACGGTGGAATCTGTTGCTGTGAAAAGAATGAATGGAATAGATTTTTATTATCGGAATCTGAAAACAGGAGTCAGCCGGTATGACCGCATCGACGCCCTCAACTCCTCCCAGCCCTCCTGTAACGTGGTCGGACTACTGTGTCATGCTAGCATGTTCTGTTAATGTCAGTATCACGGCGAAACCCAGCTGAGCAAAAAGGTACAAACCAAATAACGCAAACACCCTGTTTGTTTCCGAAACGCAAATACATCTGGCAAAAGCCAGAGAGTGAGACAACTAGGACCGAGGGATGGGCAGTTCTTCCACCAGCGCGGGAGCCGGGACAGCAACCTGGGGTTCCGGGGCAGTTTGAGTTACGCTAAGGATATTTTCCTAACATTTGCTTTCACGTATTTCCCTGCTGCTTTTGCAAATGTTGTCAGCGCCGCGCATCAAGTTTGGAGGAGCTGCGCGCCTCCAGCTAGGTCATCTCTCACCATCCGCTGTCAGCCAGCCAGCAAGAACCCACCCGGCTTCCAGCACGTTCCCCAACACGTACGTGGTTGGTAACGGGTCGCGGCCACGCGCTCGCGGTGGTGTCAGAGCGAGGAGGCCCCCGGACCCTCCCCCCGAGCACCTCCCGGTCGCCTCCCTGCCGGGGGTGGGGCGGACATCCCAGGCGCCCGCTGGCCAGAAACACGGGTGGGAGCCGGTTCCGCAGAGCATCCCACGTCGGCCACCCCGCGGGCGCCTGCCGCCTCCCTTCCCCCGGCGGCTCGGCCAGGCGCCCCCCCCCCGCCCCGGTTTCGGCGGGACCCGCAGAGCCCCGCGCTCCCCCCGCCCCGGGCCGCTGCGGTGAGGTTTGGGGGGGCGGCGTGGGGGCACACACACACACGGGGACGGCGAGCGTGGGCGGCGCGTGGGCGGGCGGTTGCGTGGGCCGCGGCGGCGGGGCGCGGACAGGTGGGCTGGCGGGGGGGGGCGAGCGGGGCGAGCGCGGCGGGGGCGGGCGGGCCGTGGGCAGGCAGCGGCGCGGCGGCGGCGGGAGCCCCGGCCCCGCCATAAAAAGGGAAGGGGGCCGGGAGGCGCGCGCGCTGCGGGTCCGCCGGGGCGCCGTGCGGCGGCACCGGCAGGAACGTGCCTGGGAGGGAGCTGGAGAAGGAGCGGGAGGCTGTGCCGAGCGATGAGCCACCTCTCGTCCTCCCTCCCGCAGGAATCCCGGGCGGGCGGAGCGGCGGCACCCGGGATGCGCGGCTCCCCCTGGCTGCGCCGCGGCGGGAGGGAGGGAGCGAGGGAGGGAGGAGGGGGCCGTGCTGGTGAGGAGGAGCTGCCGCCGCCTCATCCTGCGGCACCGGCCGGCGGCGAGAGGAGCCCGGCGAGCGCAGGTGGGTGGGCAGCGCCCGCTCCCCGCGGCGCCGGACCCCCGGGTTTAGCGGTGACTCCCCCCTCCCCCCCACCTTTTCGCCTCCGACGCCGCCCCGGCGGGAGGCACCTCGCCCGGCGGCTCCGCGTGCGTGCGGTTGGGGCGGGGGGCTTCGCGGGGCGGTGGGGTGAGCTGGGATGTGGGGCTTGATGGGGCGGTGGGCGTGGGGGACGCCGCGGTGAGGTCGGGGTGGGGGGTGTTGCGGGACCCGCGGGGTGCCGGGTCGGCGGGGGATGCCCGTGGACGCGGCGAGTGGGGCGGCGGCCGGCGCTCACCTGAGCGGCCGCAGCCGAGTAGGAGGGTGGCGGGGTCCCCGGGGGGTGTGTGTGGGGGTGTCCCCGCGGCCGTGGGTGCCTTCCCGTTTGGGGGGTGGCCGGCGGTGCCGTGACAGGACCGGAGGGTTACCTGCACGTGTGCCTCGGGACGCATGCAGCCTCACCGGCGCTTGGGATTTTATCTGTTCGGTAGCAATTGGATTTAATGTTTTGGTTTTTTTTAAAGAGCGATTTGTTCTTGGACATTTAATTTCGGTTTCTATTCCAGTTTGAGGTTTCTGGTGGAGGCTGCGATTCCTGTTGACTTAGGGCGGTGCGGGGGTGCCGGTGCCCGCGGTGCCGTAGTCACCGTGCGCTCGCAGCGGCGCGGTGAAACGAGTTAGTTTCTGTCCCTTGGTGGTTTGAGAGCGTTTTTACAGGTAGAGACGTAGTGGGAGCACCGGGGCGGCTGCTTCCAGGGATGGCGTGAGCGATCCTTACCTGGGAGAAGAGGGAGTGCACGTGCACGCCAAAGCCAGCGTCCCCCCGGGGCTGGCACTCCGAAACTTCGTTATTCGGTGAAAGCCCTGTTGGGAACACCAGAAAGCTGTGCTTTCTCCGGGAAGGCTTGACTTTCCTGTTTCATCGTGTTTTCAGGCGACGATGAACGCGAACTGCGTGTTTAGGTCTTACTTTGATGTGAATGGTGAAGTCGGCAGAATCCGTGGCATGTTGCTCCAAGTGCAGTAAACCCGCAATAAACCCAGTGGTTTTCACTGCATAAGAAAAGTTCAGCGTCACTTTTAGCTCTCTTGAGGTGTGCTTCTAAATATTAGCGCTTTTTTTTTTTTTTTTAAATTTGGTATGCGTTTTTCTTTACAACCTGTGTAAGGTAACTGAGCAGAGCAGGGAAATTATCTCCCTGTGAAACGGTGTTCATTTTTCAGATGGAAGAATAAACCAAATTAGTTTTCGTATTTAGCGAGTAATTAAGTGCAGATGGTTTTGTATCCCCACTTCAGGAGTCACCTTGCTCCGTCAAGGTTGTGATGTGTCCGCTAAGCAACAAGGATAACCTAAAAATCTGTGAAGCCTGTATCTGTTTTGGAGAGCTTTAGATGTCCCGTATTTAGTTTTACATATTCCTTTGGGTTAAATTGTGATGGGATTGGGGTTTTTCTTCCTTCCTGATATTTGTTGAAGAGAAAATTACAGCTAACACCGTTCGAGTATCTTAACGCACCTCTTAGGGGGGAGCGCTGTAGAATGGTTGTACAGCAAAACAAGCGAGCGGAAACATCGTGGCAATAGGTTTTGCAGCATAAAATATGGCTAATTTCTCTTGTATGACTACAGGTGGCAGTATAGAAGCCAAGAACAAAAATTGGCAGAAATTATGTTCTGTGTACAAGAAAATGAAGAGTGTACTCATGACTAAGCACAGGAACCTGGAAAACCACAGGTATGTGAAGTGATTCATACAACTGCCTATGGTGCTCCCAGTATTTACTGTATTCTGATCTTCCTGGCTCAATAGGTATTTTTGGAGCAATTATCACTTAATGTATTCACAGTAAGAGCCTAATCAAAATGTCATGGAAAAATCTATATTTGATTATCTAAAAGGAGCAAAAATACTTTGAAGGCAGTAGGCAAGGAAAGGTGGGATTTTTCCACTTTCTATGGTTTATTTTAACTACAGAGAATCAGAGCACTAAGTTGCATGAAGATTTTTTTCATTTAAACAAATAGATTTCACATTGATAAACACAGTGTCAGTTATAGGCCTGAATATACTTGAAATGGAGAAACTTTACACACAATAGCAAGATTTGCACGTCTGGATTTTTTGGATGTCTTATCTGTACTATTTTTATGAGCACTGAAGAATCAAAAGGATGAGGAGAATTACAAATTTCAAATAACTGTCCAGTGCTGATGCATATGTGTTGTTAAGGGTTAAATCTTGTAAGATTAAAATAAGCCCCACAACAATGTTTTCTATTAAAAAGAAGGCAAAAATAAGCAGTGCATAATAAGAGATTATGATTAGCTCTCATATTTCAAAGTGAAGGGAAATACTAGATTAACTTAGTAATTAATTTTTTGCATTAATTAGCAATGTTGGTGTGAGGGAAAGCTTTTCTTGTATGTTTACATGGGTGTGCACAGTCTGTAGAAATTGGTCCGTGGGTCTGCATTCCAGGATTCCTGGGAAGCCATGGAGGATGGGACAAAGTCAGAGCTGGAGCTTGAGGATTTTTTAGAACCGATGAGTGGGAAGTTACCCTGGTAAGAAGTGTCAAAGTGGAATTATCACTGTGTTTATGAATATATTTACACTTTTGCATTTAGCTGTTTTTATTCAAGCCCAAGAAGGCATTTGTCTAAACCTTTAAATGGTTTCTGAGAGAACGTGGTTATACCACAAATACCCACAAAGGACCACGTCCCCTTGCGTCGGCTTCCCTGCAGTAACTGGCCTTGGGCACAGTTTTAGTTACCTCAGTTGCAAAGGAAGTTGCAGACAGAATGATTTGTTTCACTGTTAGAATGGGCTAAGAGCATACGTCCTGTTAGGTATAACCAGCCAGCTGTCCCCCTAAACTGTTAAATTACAGAATTTTGGCCTCTTGAGGTTCTGGAATCCAAATCAAAATGACTTTTTTCTACCCACTGTTTTAAAAAAAAACCAGCCAAAACAAAACATCCAGGAAGCTACACTTGATGTATAGCCTTGTGGGCACCCAGTGCTGAAGCTGTAAGCTCTGTGTAGAGAGGCTGTTATCTCTGGCAGTGACCCTGATCTCTGAGTGGGGTTTGTGGGTGCCATCATAATACTCTCAAAATACAGCATGCCTTGGTTAGAGTACCCTGAAGAGCTGTCCAGTTAAAAACACCGTGAATAATACAGATCTTCAGTGCCGCTCTGCAGGGGGGGAGCTCTTCTGACCATCTTTGCATGGCCATCACATTATTCCGAGCAGAGACTCACTCAGGTGTAGCTGGGGAGAAAAAAGCATCCGCACTAATTTCTGTACAGCCTTGTAGGGTGGTTATTTTTTTTTTTTAATTATAAGCTCTTATTGAGCAAAACAGTTAAGTATACTTTAAAAAATTGCATTAATAGCTCTGGTAAAGTCAATTGAACTATATGTGGTGCAGGTCAGCATATGCTTGGCTTTGCTGAACATCACTGAGTTCATTAGTTTCTGCCAACACATCTAGAACAGAAAATGAAAATGTCATTTGTCATTGGTACAAAATTCTAACAGGGTCTTCCATTACATCAAGTGTTCAAAATATTAAATAAAACTGGTAACTAAGCAGTGTGATGCTCAAGAGTTCAATTTACAGACACTTCTCTGTGCTAATTATGAAGTATTGACATAAATGAATGAAACTACTTGTTAAAGTGCCTTTTGCAGTGTATGGCAGTTATGTGTTCACAAGATGATTCATAACATTCAGCAATTTCTCATGCATTTCCCTGCCATTAGTGGAGATTACTGAGTATTTGATGTATTTGCACTACACTGGGTTACTTTAAATTAGATTTGATGGTGGAAAGGGAAGGAGAACCCATTTTCTATCAACTGAAAAATCAGGCCTGTTTAATGAATCCGTTAGTATTGAATTTCTCTTTACTGTATAGTACAATTTATCCTTTACAATAAAATACAACTGTTTAATCATCTTGCCTATAAATACAGCCATGACTCTGTGTGTGTGGGAAATTCTCAAGACTTCTTTTGTGTTGAACACTGTGTATGTTATAACGAATAAAATATAGCAGACTTGCTGTAACTGAACGTAGAATTCAGAGTAAGAAATCTAAATTTGGAATCTAGATGTGCAAGGTCCCATTTTCCATCAGCAAGTCTTGTTCATGTAGAATGCTATTTGATTTGATGCGGGATGGATTTATAAGTACAGCTCCCATTAACAGTGTAACAGATGCTGCATCTTAGAAAACTGCCGCTTCTGCTTTGAACTGAAAGTTGCGGCTCGTTACGTGTTCTGTTGTCTTAAGAAAACTGTGTTTAAGGGCTTGCACAATCAGTCATTTCACGCTATCATAAAGATGGCTGTAATCTGTTAGATTATAAAGCATGATTGCCTGGCAGTTATCGGAAATGTCTGTTAATGATACCAGGGTTTTACTCAAGAAAAAATAAACTTTCTCACTCCTTAGTACTTGTACAGGATTGCCTTGAAAATGGTTTGTGGGAACTTGGAGAAACAGACTAGGTTTATGGATTGATGATGCTAAATGGAAGACAGAGAAGTTATTTTTTTATTTTTTAAAAAATTATGTGAAACCTTAACAGGCACCCAACTAGCCCAGTATCAAATGTAGATTTTAAAAAAAACAGTAGATATTGTCTATCAGGAGGATGAGGGTGGTCTGAATCAAAGTCTCTGGAGACAAAGTGAAAACTTCAGATGGAAAACACTGAGCGTAAGCCTAAGACACAGGCAGTGTGTCTGAGGCCTTTTAGCTTAGGCACTTTGGCTTCTCGGGCTAGGGACTGGTACCAGATCCCTGGAAGGGAGCATGTTCTTACTCTCAACAGTATTAATACAGCTGTTAAACCAAAGGGATAGTTACAACGTTGCAAGATGCCCATCGCGGATTACTGTAACTGAAGTGGACTCTTGTGAAACGCACAAGAGACTAAGTATATGTGCAAGAAAAGTATCCTTAATTAGCATTTGTGTAAGGTAAACCTTCAGGCGGGTAGTCCCGCTGGTCGCTTTGGGCAGGGCTGCCACTGGGCTTCTGTGAGAACTCCTAATGTCGAAGGAAATCAAACCTGCAAAGGAGAAATGATCCTAAAATGACACCCTGTAGATGAGACCTTGCTCTCCAGTGACGGTCAAGTACCCTTTTCTCTAAGAAAGCCATTGCATGGGGTTGATTTGAGATGATAGAAGGACATCTCCTGCCATGGTGGAGTCGCAATCCACTGAAAGTGCAGTGCAACTAACTGGATTTATGATGTTGGAAGGCAGCATATAGTAACCTCCCAACTACGTGCCAAGGTGACTTACAAAAGGAGCCTAGACAATCCTTTTAGTGCTGGAGAAGTTGGTGGAGAAATGCTAATGACACTGAACAGCTACCAAAATAGCGCTGGAAGTAACATCTGAGCTGCTAGATAGAAGGTTAAGAGTGAAGACCTCTGCAGCATCAGCCTGCACTGCAATTCCAATATCCTGCACGAGGACAAGCAGAAAGGGCACACAGGTCAAGATGGCACAGCCTGTGGGGTTGAAGCCCTGTAACGTTGCTGTACATGGGACAGAAGTTGATACGGTCATGTTGAAAATGGTGAAGAACTGCCTGAATGAGTTAGGTCCAGTTTAGACAGGATCACAGTAGAATAGGCAGTCAAACCAAAACAGAAGTGCTTCTATGCAAATGCTAGGAGACTACAAGGTAAGATGGAGAGCCTGAATGCCTAGCTCTAAAGGAAGTACAAGTCAACCCTAGAGAAGGTAGCTAGCAGGGCACTTGTTAGGGTTTCTATGGAAAGCCTGGTAATAGGAACAATCAAAAGAGTAAATCAGTGTGGAGAGATTCAGAAACAAATGCATATCCCCTAATGACTGATTCTCTGACACTTTAAAAAGATTTTTAAAAAACAATCAGCATGGTTAAATAGGCTGTAAGGAACAGAAAGATATCCTTCAAAAACTTGCATCCAAAAATAAAAAAAGATTAAAATCAGGCAAATTAAACATAAAATATACAGTAAAATAAGTTAAAGCCTGATACAGGATTTGTAAAAGGCAGTGAAGCTTGTCATAAGTATTCTTTCAAAAACATCCGAAACAGGAAAGCCATTGGGACAACAGAAAACTACGGTCTAAAAAAAGAGGTCGGAGTATGGCACTGTAGCTGAAAGAGTATGAGATACTCCTGCTCACTGTGCAGGAACTCAGGTTCCCAAACAAATCTCTGTGGTGAGACAAACACAAGGTCCTATGGAGGCACCTGTTCCAAATCAAAGTGATGCTGGGACAATTTTTTTTTTTTTTAAGAACGTGATAAAAATGAGTTATAGCAAACTGCCAACTCTGGATGCACCCAAGACCTCTAGGAGCTCGCTCAGTATAAAACTGCTGAACTGGGAAATGTGGTGTTTGACAGTACAATACTGCTGTAGTAGCAGTGAAGTTGAGGGTGCCAAAGGTGATGCCAGTTTTTTAAAAAGGCTTCCAAAAAGCCTGTAGGAAAGAATGGGACAAGTATGACTGGCATTCATACCAGCCAGTTTTCTGGTAAATATATTGAAGAAGAAAATGAATGGATTGACAGATGAATTTGATATACCAGGGAAGACTCAGCCTCTCAGGTCTGGTAGATTTCTTTGAAGACACTGTTGAGGCTGTGAGTAAGTGTGATCTAGCTGGTGCAGTATGCTGGGGTTTCAGAAAGTCTTTTGAGAACTACTCACCAAAGGTGCTGAACAAAATGAAACTCCTCTGTCATAAGAGGAAAGTTCTCTCCTGGACTGAAAGTTGGTTAAAGGATGGGGTAGGAATAAATGACCTGTTTTCACAAAGGGGACAGAAGTCACCAATAGGGTTGTACATGGATCCACGCTAGGTTTAACACCAGTCAGGTGATCTGGAAGAGTGAGTGCAGAATGATTCTAATGAGGGTAGCAAAACCAAAAGCTAACATGAAGAGCCAAAGAGGGATTTTGAGATGCTTAGTAACTGGGGATGAAGCTCGCTGCTGATGCTATGAAGTAACGCATGCAGGGGAGAACGATGCTGCTGTTACTTAGACTGTAAGCTACTAGCACCAAAGGAAGTGATGTTGTAGACGGCTTACCATGGTAAATCCAAGCATTGGTGAAGTGTTTGGAACTGGTAAAAAAAAAAAAAAGTGAAATTAGGGAAGAATGGCCAACAGAAGTCTGCTATGACAGTCTATAAACTGCCTAAGCTTTTGTCTTGACCTCTGGGTGTGGTTCTGATCCCCATATTTAAAGGAAGAGTGAGGAAAAAATGGAGAGATAATAGAACTAGAAATGGGTGGCAGTGATGATAAAGGGCAATTGCATAGATTAAGAATCCTCAGCCTGGCAAAGAAATAGCTGAAGATGAAAATGATAAAAATCTATATAGGAGTGTAATGGAAAAAATGAACAGGGAATGCTTATTAACTGTCTCTTGTAGTACAAGACCCAGAGGGGATTAAATAAAATTATCAAGTGACAGATTCAGAAATAGTAAGAGGTGGTATTTTTTTTATAGCGCATAGTTCACCTGTGAGCCACTGCATGTACTAAAAGCTTATCTGGGTGTGGGCTTTCATTGCAAAAGCATCAGCTCTTGCTTAGAGGTGCATCCCAGCAAGCTTTCCCTGTCCTAACACTCTTCCCCAGATCTCTGCTCTCAGCCTTTGCTAAAGACGCAGTATAGGGATAAGTGTATCTTTGGTCTGACTGAATATGGCTATCAGTACGTAAAATGAAGACAAATTGCAGTCCCCTAAAGAAAATGCTGACCACATGCTCCTCCAGATGCATAACAGAATTATTGGTGAAGAAAATGTGTTGAGAAGGATAATTTTTTTTTTCTTGGACCTAATAACTTCTTGAAGAAAAAAAAAATCATTTTTCTTTGAAGACTGTACCAGTTCTCATCATACCACACTGATATTTGAAGTTTAGTGCATATACATGGGAGTAAAGATTCTTTGTTCTGACGTGTTAGTATTCAGTTTTAATTCTGTGCTTGCTCAAAGTAAGTTGGGCATTTGTTACTCCTTGCAGTTTATCTTGAGATGGACTGAATTAAAAACCTAAATGCAAAAATAAACTGGAAAAGCTGGGGACATGCCTACCCATATAATAAAATTCTTACCTATATAATAAGCTGAAAAATTCAGGTTTTGAGTCATGGACATGGAAGGTGAAATCTCTTTTTCTACAAATATGGTGAGATTACACCTAGTTTTTTTCCTTATCCAAACATTCAAGGACTAAAGCTATGCTAGACTTGGACTGATTAAGGACTTGGAGAAAATGGGTTATTAAGAATAAAGGATGACTTGACTGTTAGACATGATAATGGCATTTAATTATTAAAAGGATGTAGAAGTTAAGAATTATATAGTTGTCCAACCCAGTAACAAATGAAAGAAGAGTCTCCCAGTGGTAAGTCTTATGAGCTTGTGTGCATATAACCAGCCATGAGGTACACAGTCAGTGCAAACACAGTGCTACACCCTGTACGGAGTAACAGGAACGGATGTTGGGCTATATACAAAGGCCAACTCTAACCCAGGAAAATTAATCTTCTTGGGATCCTGTGGTTGGCAACAATAAATCAGCTTCTCCAGTGGGTGATAAGGAGCATCTCAAGCCAGTTTCTGCTCTGAATTACCCTCTTGAGGAGGCGCTCTCTGTTCACACTGGATACAGGCTGACAAGGGAGACAACGACAACTGGCCTCCCTAAGCCACAGCTGGCCTTTGAATGTACCCATTCTATATGTTAGCATCAGACCTGATTTTTCTAGAGCTTTTAGTAGGTCACTTTTTTTTTTTTCAAGTGGTACTAAGATGAAAATACATAGCAAAGCTAAATACTAGCTAAACTGATTTTTAAGGGTTTCATGAAGAAGTGCTTATTTCATACTACTTTCAGTTCAGATTGTCCCACAAAGCTTTCTATACTTGCCTGACAAAGATAAGAACTGCATTAAAAAGGAGACTGAAATACTTTTCTGTTTAAGAAAAGAAAAAAATGTGGAATCAAAGATTTTTCTGAAATAAAAAGATAAATCATACAAACAGAGATCATATGGAAATTTTTAAATTACAAAAGTTAGGCAATAGAGCCTGTTTGAAAGAAGGGGTTAATTATGTACTCCATGAAACACCCCCAACACACCCTTCTTTCTGAAGAACGGGAGAAGAATCAGTGCGCTCATTAGCTCAATTTTTTTGATGATTTCCTTGAATGCTATATAGTCCTTGAATCCTATGTAGAGTTCTCCTATTTGTTCAACAACAGCAAAACATAGTTCTGAGAGAATTTTTTTTTCTTTCATATCATATTCCATTATAGGAAGTTTAAAAAAAAAAAAAGAAAGTGGAAGAAAAATTCTTGTTTTCTTCTTTATTTGGTAATTAATGTAGTTAGGTGATGAATCTGAACCAGTCTGACATTCAAGGAGATTTTGGTCAGCACAAATCTGAAAAAATTAAGCTTTAATTTTTTTCTAAAAGTAATTTGGTACCAGACACCATGGAACAGAACCTCCCTCTGTACTTGGAGGGTTTAGACTTTCACGTTTATTTAAAACCATACTTTAAACCATAATACGTGGTCTTAAACAAATAAGAGAATGCACCAGCCATAGCACACTTCTCAAGCAATATTTATTCCAGTGGTATCTCAGGAAGTGGACACTGCTGTGTTGTTTTTTTTTTAATTGAATGAAATCAGTTCTTTGGAAACTATTTCAGTTATACTTTTCTAATGCAAAATCCTCTGAGAAGACAGGTTGTGTATTTCAGTAGTATGGAGCATCTGCATATGTACCCTTTTTCTCCTTTTTAATATCGATTAGACTTGCTGTATTTCTCTGTTTTGGGGAGGATGGCTGGCTCTGTAGTTGATTTACTTGTTAGTTTTTATCTGGAAGGTTCCTAGTGTTCCTGATAATTGAGGTGGTTGTGCACTCTAATAAAAATAACAATAATTCTGAAGTCAAAATGAAAGTCACATGCTGTCCTCAGATTTCAGTTGTGTGAAGTCTGTGTTGCTCACAAATAAAGATGTAAATTCTTATGAAATCTTTGATAAAATGGAAGCCAGAGCCCAAAGCAAAACAAAAAACTGCTTATCTGGTCTCTGCTGAGCCCAGCGGCAGACGTACTTCTGACATCAGCTCCTACAGCCTTGCATCCTGCTGGCTCCTGAGAACGCAAAGAAATTGCAAGTCCTCTAATTTCAGAGACTGAAACTGTTGCAGATTGCTTTTTCTCCTTTTAGATATGCCTTCTTTTCTGGTTTTGTTTCTGTTTTTTCTTTGCTTCTCTGTAGTTTTACCTTTAATCATCACCAAATTACACTAGTGTGTTAGATTTTTTTTTTTCTGATTTTGACCTATTTTGGTGTTTTCTGAAACTTGTAAACATTGTCTCCCTTGTTCCTTTACCCCACAAACAAATAATTTGCAGTTGGAATGAATATTTAACAGCATGTTAAAGATGATATGACCATGCTATCTCAATTGACCCAAATTTGGTAATTTTATGAAGTTTGAAGAAGTTTTTATTTTGCTTGTTCAGTCAGAATTAGCTGGACTACCCTACGTGGTAGTGTGCTGCATCAGTTTTCTGATGGCAAAGTCCTTCTGAGTGTTATTCAGTTCAACTCATTTTATCTCACCAGATAAATCTCAAATACTTGCCAGTGTGGGCATTTGCATGTTAAATTAGGACTCTGTAAAGGTGTAAGCTTTTGCTGAGCATGGTGAAGGTGCTTTTGAACAGGGGGTGTTCTGTTGAATGGCTTGTGATTTCCGAGACTGTAGCATGAGTAGCTCATAAACTCTGTGGCACACTTGGTTTAATGCAAAGTGTTCCTGGAAACATGGTGGTTGGAAAAAACATCTTCCAATTTCTCCACGTTAGTGCCAGTCACGGCTCCACTCGCTCCCGCTTTCTGAACAGTTTCTGCAGCGAGTGAAAGGCAAGGCTGCTCACCCCACAGGGCTGCTAGCCTGAGGGTTAGCGTCTTTGGAGACGTGGGACTCGACTGTGGTTGTGCTGTAGTCACAAGGCTGTCCTGTCAGGGAGGTGACTGAGCTGCTGACCCATCCTTCCCTTCAGACCATTTGGAAAGAGTCCCACTCATCTACTGAAAGAGTGAGCACAGGCGCCTGATGTTGGGAGAAGATCCTGGGTTCTGGATGGCAGCTGGAAGTAAGGCCCTGGTCTACAGTACGGGGCCCAGGCTAAGGTAGGATTTAAGATCAGTGTCTGCGCTCGATTAGGCATGGGTTGTTTCCAGCTTTGGCTTGGCACTCTGGTTTGTCCGTCTGAGACCTAGTTCTTCCCACTGCTAAGGAGCCCATCTATCTTCTGTAGGGCTCTGGCTTTGCTTTGGGGACCAGTCTGCTATCAGCTAGGAGCAGTGGTGTGCATGGCTTGTATCGGAGCCTTTTGTTCATCTAGTGTTTGGGCCAGTGTTGGCAAGGTGGAATTTCAAGGAGCTGCAGCATCCAGAGACAGTATCTGTTCTGGGGCAACATGTACTTCCTCATCCTTTCATCAGCCTTATGTTTTTTAAATTTCAGCTCCCAAAGACTGCCAGTAATTCACATCTCTGTGCTGGGTCCAGCTAAAACCTGATCAGCTGAACGTTGTCCAAATGATCTGGTGTAAATCCTTGTCCATTGCAGCAGTTTTACGTCATTATGACAGATTGTGACTTGTAGATGGTGACTGAGTATGCAAAGACTAAGAACAGAACTGTAGCCTCCCTTTCTACTTGAACCTGGCCTGTATGTGAATTTTATAAAACCAAAAATGACTGGTTAGGTGTAATTTTGTGATTTTTTTTTTTTTTTTTAATTTTTTAAATACTGGGAGGTTGAGGGGAGAGAATCTGGTAAAATCCAAGGTGTATTTCACAACTTTGCCAAATGTCACTTTTTAGCTATACATTTATACTCCAACATGCAAATGTTGGCCCGTTCCAGCATAGAGCCATTGCGTTTTCACATGAAGTGGGACTTTATGACTAGGGTGGATGGAGACAAGTGTGTAAATAAGACTTTTCAGGGCTTGAAGTCTTGGTGATTTCTGTAGAGGGTTCTGTGGCATTTGCTCTGTGTATATATTTCCACACACACACATTCCTGTGCTCTTAAAATTGTTAAATCAGGGCCAGTTTCTTTTGGATGAAATACACAGCTCTACTACTGAGAGAATCTTCTATTTAAAATAGTAACTTTGAAGTTTGAGCTCCAGTATTGTCCTACAGAGCCAAAAAAAGAACTGCAAGAATTTGTTGCAGAAAGATCTTATGAATCTTTTCTTGCATAAAATCTTTCACTGAAGAGAGACTTTTTTCTTTTCAATTGAATCATCTTGGTGGTGGTGGTGATGCATAGACAGACCTGGAAAATTTCAACCTAAAAAAGGACTGCTTCATATCTGTGAGGCTGGGGCATGGGGGAGAGTGGTAGTAGTGCTTGTAATGAGTTATGAAACCTTCAGAAGATCGCAGTCATTCCAAGAAGTCTGCTATAAGTCTTTTGATTCAGCAAAACTTTGAATGCTCATAAGAATGTGCAGCCAGATGGACTTCTTAGTTGCTTAAGTATTTTGCTGAGCTGTTCATAAACTGTGGCTCAGTGATTACTCTGAGTTTGATTTAATTTTAATGATTGAAGTTAGAACAAAGTTCTGTCCCACAGAAATTTCCTTTTGTTTTACTTCTCATTGATTAAGTAATGTCTTGAAAAATAGTGAAGAGCTGATCAAACCTATGGATGATACAAAGCTGGGAAACTGGAAAATTCTTAAGGAGTTAGAATTAAATCAAAGTTAGCTGTGAGGCTTTTGGGCAGTGGTATGGTGTAAATAATGACGTTTTAGAAAGAAAACAGGTAGCTGTTATCAAAAGCACAGACATTAAGTAACTTGGTGAGCACTCAGGCAAGAATTTTGAAGCTAGCAGTAGAGCTGAAGTTGTTCAGTAGGAAAGAGGAGCGTGTGCCTAGATGTCATATCCATCAGGTTCTTTGCATTTAATGCAGTCAGAGGCTGTGACAAAAATTTATGAACAGGTCTAAATAAAAAACAAAAGGAAAAGGTGGCACAGGACATAATGGCTGATTAAACAGGTATTATTAAAAGGGTCCATTTAGCAGTCATTTTGCCAAATGAGTCTTGTTACATAATTCCTGGGTTTCATCTGGTTTTTGACAGCTACCTGCTCACTGAGAGTTTTTTCCTATGAGTGTCATGTTCTGTCAAAATATCTCCCTCTAACTGTCCACATTTGAACTCAGGAATATTTCATTCTGAAAAAGTTATGGATCTTCAGCCCTCAAATCTGGTATTTTATACAGAAGTGTATCAGAACTGATAAAAAGTTTTGTATCGCAGACCAAATGTTCCTGAAATAACATAGGACTTTACTTGAGTGGCAGTTGCGTGTTTCCTTGGTTATGTGATGAGAGAAATGCTGTTGTCTTGTTACTGAGGTTCACAGATGTTTTTGTTCCCTGCCCTAGTTGTCTCAAATGTTGATTTACCTTTTCTATCTCCAGCCTGTATTATTCTAAGACCCTTAAGACGCTTCTCTTATTTTACAAGCTGGTTACACGATTACCATTTAGTCACCTGGGTTTTCCACCAACTTGAAAGACATTTGGCCTGCATGAGACTTTGAAAATCTAATACATTTTTTCTCTTCCAATTACACTACTGTGATTTTTTTTTCTTTTACACTGAATGTTAATCTCTCTCAAGCTGATTTTACTGAAATGTTCATTATTATCATCCTTTTTCTCCCCCTCTGATAAATCCATTTTATGCTCTCAGTTTCTCAGGCTAGACTCTCCTCCCTTCTTTTCGACAGCATTAATTTCTGCTGGAGTATTAGTTGAAGGGCATTAGCTTTGATGACTTGGTGGGGGAGGGGGCATTTGCAAAGGCTGTCTTAGGTCTAGTGGGAACACAGACTGTGTTTCCTCCCTGGCTGATGGAAAATGATTGGGGTTTCTAGGGCAATTCTGAGTTTCCAAGTTAAGCTTTTTTTCCTGAATTGCCCTCCAGAGGAAGCCACAGTTTTTGCAGATGGTACCTGGTGAAGTGTCCCTTCTGCTGTTTCTGCAGCCCTATAAGTGCAGGGCAGAGGCTCCTTCCTGACTCCTGGAGCTGCAGCAAGGCTGGATTTGATGGCCACTGCTGCAGAGCTACATCTCCCTGCCCGTGGTAGCTGGGTGTACTGGGAGAGGAGAAGTAAGATGGATGGTTGAGACTCACTCCTTTTTGTTAGGTTACAGGGCCTGAGTGTTTATGTTGGCTTAAAATGTGCACACGTGATACAAAATATACCCTACAAGCATTCCAGTGCTTGAGTTGTGTTTCTGTTTTGAGTGACTGCTGGAAATTAGAGAATCCAGACAGGTTAGCTGGGATTTTCTCAGGGCAACTCTCATATAATTGGTTTGCAAATAGTTAGTGGCTTCATAATATAGTCACTAATTTTCACCATAGTTCTAAAAAATCTGTCCTGTTTTGCCATATAGAAAACTGTGTTTCTGTCTTACCTGAATTGAACAGACTGTTGAAGCTGATACGTGGGTAAAATATTACGTGGTGCTGTTACAAGCTTGTCACTAATGAATTCATTTTATCTCAAGAAAAACAGTTCTTGTATTATATCCCCATCTTTGTACTTGTCTTGGAAAAAGTTGAAGCTTCTATGGAGACAAAGGTACCTTTGAGACCTCGAAGGCCTTACTTTTTATTCCCTTATGTGTGGTTGCATGAGGCCTGCTTCCAGGCTATTATTAAATCAGTAATTATTGTTTGCTACTAAGAATACACATGGTGCTTCACAATGCATAGATTTTGGGACTTTTAGAAGAAAACAGTGTCTCTGGTCTAAAATAGCTTTCTTTTTGTACAAAAGACACTAGGCAACAGATGAAGCCTTTGCTGTGTACTCTTTTGCTTTCTCTTAATTAATTATTTTCTTTCCTGTCATATCAGCTATTAGTCTAGCTGATCTCATTCAGAAAGTTTACCTCAAATGAATATACTTTTGTATATTAAAGCTAAATTCCAAACTCACATTTTAATGTTTCTGTTATTTGTATCTCATGTAATTCATGTAGAAACCCATTGCTGAAACCTGAATGATAGGTAGGTTAACTTAATTGCATTTCTCAGTTTTTAATGTGAGCGAGTTTAATATTTGCACTTCTTGACCTTGCTATTCTTTTAGAGATTCCCCCCTGACATACACACGCACGTTTCTACATGTATTTTCATTTTCTTTTTCATGCTTTCATTTTCTATGTTATTCTACGCATACTGGGAGGTACTTGAGGGTGGCAGAAGTGTACGAAGAGGTACAGAGAGAACCATGGCCTTGGGAGGCATAGAATTAAACTGCTTATTTGATGTTAGCAATTTGCTTAGTTCTATACTTAAAGTCTAAGTTTGGAAGAAGAACGTGGGGAATTCCTTTAAAAAGTGACACAAAAGTAGGAAAAAATGTTAACAGACAGTGATTAATTACTTTATTGCAAAGGGGGACCTTTTGGTATCTCTGCTTGGTTTGAAAATGAGTTGCCATGTGTTGAGAAGGTAGAGACTGGCAGAAGACTTTCCCGTCTTACTAAGTTGTGAGATCAGGAAATAACTAAAGTTACCACGGGGAGTTTACCTAACTAACCACAACCTTTTGCTAATGTGTTCGCTTTGTGCTCACATACAAATTTTGAAATAAAAATGCCAGTACACATGTGTCACTGATGGGAAGTAAAAGGCAATATTTTGGTCATAAATGGTAGGAGGCGAGACTGACATTCACATGAATTTTCCCCAATTACAGAATGAGCACAAAGTATTTCATAGAAATTAAGTTTTTTCTTAAAGTTTGTCATGCTAACCTGGCATTTGGAAATGCTTGTGCTTTCCCACTCTTAACGTTTAGTCTTTAAAAGTGGTTTTCTTTAAATAGGAAATACGTTATTTGTTTAAAATGTTAAATATTTTCTTTAGATTTCAGTCTTCAGCTTTAGCACGGCCCTCAATCTTGTTTTCAAGGCCAGAAAGATCCTCATGCTACCTTTTAAAACCTCCCGCATGCCAAAGGACACAGCAGTGTGCTCAGGAATGATTCTGCCATGTTCGATATCTTGCAAAAACTTAAGGGGATGACAGAGAATCTATCCCTTGGCCTGGTACTCTGTTCAAACAAATTATCCCCACTGATAATTTATACAGACTTAAATCCCTAAGTCTCACTTGAAGACACTTTGTTTCTATCCCTTATATCACGTGAGGCTTTTTCTATTTCTTCTCTGCTTGTTTTTTAGCACCTTCCACACACAGTTTCAATGTCTGTGTGTTCTAGTATTGATCTTGCCATACATAGAAAAAGCAAAATCGGTGAGCTTATTTCTGTTTAGGTGTCTAGGGATTGCCCTAATCCCATTTTTTAATTTTTTTTTTTCCATAACACTGTCTGCGAGGCACATGAGGAGTGATTTCTGCAGTGATCTAACACCTGCATGAAAGCAGCTGCTGTCCCTGTTACAGTCCCAGGTTTCAGACGTGCACCAACTTTCTGTGTTCTTAGAGGAGTATGACCTTCCATTTGCATTACCGTTTGCCTTCACTGTGTATTATTTCTGTATGCAGCTGGGAATTTGGGAAAATACGAGGCCTGATTGGAGATAAGTCTGCTTATGTAGGGTATCTGAGTCTCATAGCATTGAGCCCTGATTCCACTGTGAGCCCTAAGAGTAAGGAAACAGTCCTAAACTGTCTTCTGTAACTCCTCGTGTTTTGTAATTATTTAAAAATGAGTAATCTACATGTATGCTTACTCACGTTTAACATTACACTTTGCAATTAAGTCAAACTGTACTTTCCTCTTATGTAGGGAAAAAATAGAAAAAAATCGCTTTTTTTTCCCTACAAACTCTAGGAGCTCCTGGGAACCCCCGGTTGCCAGCTTGCCCCTTTGCAATCAGTTTCCGTCTTTCTGTTTGGTTTTTTTTTTTTTTTTCCTACGCTACAGGACACCCATACAGACTGCTGTGACGTTCTTCTGTGGTCTTGACCACCTGCAGTCAGATATCTGGGGTGCCTTTTTCAGAGGGTACAGGTACTAACCTGGCTGGTTGAGTGCAAAAGCAGCCCGGAGAGCGTGAAGGGATGAGAGCTGCAGTGCTTGGCATTCAGGCCCTATTTTGCTTGATGGCTTGCAGTCATCAGTCTCCTGACTTGGGGGTGAGGGAGTTAAAATGCCTGTTTGACATTGCATGCCTTCTGTTCATATCTGATATTGGGATGCTGTCCTATGAAGTATCTCCATGGTGTCCGGCACCTTGTACTAAACGAAGGTTATGCTCTGTATTTATAGAACCACTTTCTGGAGCCTTTCAAAACCTGCTCAGCGCTGCTTACAAGTCAAACAACTCTCTTCAAAAGTTCTGGTTTATTGAAATTACGTTGGTAATGTGATGTCATCTTAAATTAAAGCAGGCATTCATCTCTTCCGCAGGTCCTTCACCTCCTGGTTGATCTTGGCAGATCTTTCTGAAACCCGTGTCTGGTAGTTTGTAGCTAAATACAGGCAGAATAAACCAAGCCTTCCAAAGATCCTTCTCCTGTATAAGTAGTTTAGTATGTCCCCCTGACTCTGTGTTGTGGATGATGGCAATAGTTAGTAAATAGGTACCAGAAACTCTTAACTGTGCGATGTTCTAGAAGTCCTAGCAGAGCTGTCTGACAAATCTGGGAGGAGATGCAGACAGCATTTCTCCCCTTATAATGTGATATGAAATGTTGGCTTTTGCATGAATGAAGTTGGAACTATTGATCTGTTTCGGACAGCTGACAAGTCAGGATCATCACAGAGCTTGTTCAGCTTCCCCTACACTTTCTGTCCACTTAAACACCCTTATTTTCAGCCTCTTCATGTTGTAATAATGGTCGGCTTTGGCAGCCACTAGGTATTCCTGGTGTGTGGTGGTTCCCTGTAACAAGTTATCCTCCTGGAAAAAGGACTGTAGAGCTTCAGCCTGAAGATTTTTTTTTTTCATACAAAAATACATTCTGTATTCCTATCCAATATAAACTAGACCAGGGCTGCTCAGTTACTGAAGTCTGCATGTGGCTTGACAGAACTGTTGGTGTAATCTTCTTTCCCAAAGGCTTTGTCGATGCAGCCTGTGGGTTTGGAGATAGCAGCCTGTTACTGCCACTATTTTCCATGCAGCCCCTCTGTTGTCACTCTACGTGTTGCTCCTCAGGAAACGCTATGCCTAGCATTGTCACCTCCAGCATAATTCAGTTTATGTGGGTCCCTTCCTTACCTATGCGTGAGTTGTTGCTGGGGATAACCGAGGCTGCTTATGAGCAGTGTGAATTATCTAAGCAGTAATTGCCCATTCCCGGCAGTTGTCATCCCATCCCAGAAGGTGGAAAAGGATGCAGATGTGTTGTGTAATGTACATTCAGGATGCGTCATGTTTGGAGGGAGCGTTCAGGATTTGCACAGACTGTGTTGTGCTCATGTGAATTCATGCTGCTGAGATGTACAGAGCTCCCATGTGTGAATGAAGGGTGATGCTGTTGGGGGTCTCACAAAATGTACGTGGGGCTGGGGCAGGAGGCATAGGTAGTGCCATGGTGTTTGGCAGTGCCATGCGGTCACATCTCTTTGAGTGTGGAGAGTTTTCAGAGCCTTGGGGCGTTGTCTGTGCTCAGCTAGTCCAGTTAGATGACCATGAAGATGAGTTCTTGAAGTGTTGGAAACTGGAGAATCAAGTTATAGTGGGAATACTGGGACTCCCTTATCCATCCTCCTGCAATAACATGTTGCTTACCCTAGCAAACCATTATTTTGTATGGGTGGGGGAATTCAGAACCACTTGTGCTTTTTTTCTTGGCTCTTTGGGGAAAAGGAGTGGGGTTGCAAAGCAAGAAACTGATCTTGTCATTGGGAGCTGGGAAGGGACGAAGATGAATACACGGCAGGGGTCCGTTGTGTAGGGCATGTTCAGGGGAGACGGTCCAGTGACACTAAGCAAGGCACAAGGTCTTACGATCTGGTATGGCTTGGGACTGCAGCGGTACTGTCATGGTGTGGTGGTTCTTCCTCTTTTATTGTATAATTTATTGGTGTGTAAGTAGAAGGCTGGATCACACGTAAAGGAAAAGGAGCCATTACCTTTCTCAGCAACTGAAGGATGTGGAAATTGCCCAGCTATGGATAAACTCAGTTTCTAGAGGAGAGGATAGTGGAAAAGGATGTTAACAAACCATGGTGTGAGCATACATGATCAACTTCTGCAGTGTTAAATTGACTTAAAAATAAAAGGTGCGTACTTTGAGTTATGCTGCTTTGAGTTTTTGAGACTTAGGTGTGCAGCATACTGGAACTCGGAACTAAAACCAAGTCAGGGTGTGAAAGCTCAGGCATGGTTGTGTCTGAGGTGGAGTCCATCTACAGGCTATTAAGGCCTCTGAAAGAAGGCCTCAGAAAACCAGCTGCAGAGTTGAATGGGTTGCTTCAGGTAAAGCTCTGTAGAAAATATTTCAAAATAGTGAGCATGATATTTTTCTGGAAAAATGAGGGTTTTCAGCACTAAATGTTCAAATTCATAGAAGGGGAAATCACACTATTGTATATGTCATGAAAAATAGGGTAACAATGTAGATCTGGACTGCTATTCTCAATAGCTCTTTTTTTGTGTTTCCTAGTACATGCTAAAAATATTTTCAATATCTTAACATCTGCATTGTTATGAAAAACGGCATGTCTTTGTTTGTTTTCAGCTGTGTCGTTCTTGCATGACATTTTGTTCCGTGTGCTCTCTTCAGCTGGGATGTGAAGTCATTTTCTTTTGTCAGTTGTAGGCCTGATTGCCCTGGCTCCAGAACTGCACTGTGCACCACTTGAAAGAAGGTTGTTTTTTTTTGTTGTTCTGCCGCAAGAAACCCAGTCTGTATGTTGGGGAATATGGATTTAATTGATTGTGAAAGTATCTTCTGATTGGCAGAGATGAGCAGAAAATAGGGTAAAAATAAAGGGACCTAAATCTCTTTAAAGGTAGAAAACATGAGGTTCAAGACAGGCTAGGTAGGAGAATGTATTTTGCATGCTACTGTGTACCCTTAAATGCACCATTGTGTCCCACTGATTTCAGTTGGAGGATGGGATGCATGGATAAGGTAGATACCCTTATGCTTGTCCATGCCCCTGGCAGGTTGCTAAGCACCGTGCAGCAGAGGAAGATGGGTAAGTGAAGGATGGCTGTTGTTCTGATTCATGTGTCAAGTTGAAGCAGCAAAACAGGCAAGAAATAGGACCAGGGTTGCTGTAAACACAAGAAATGGAAACATTAAGACAGACTGGTAATGAGGACAAGATGACAGGGTGAGGGACAGCCAAGGGGAGGTTGGATGCTGCTGCTTTCCAGTACACTGTCAGGAACACAGATTACTGGGTTCCTCTTTCTCTCCTAGTCACTGGGTGAATGCAAAAGATGATACCTGCACACTGGTTTTGGTTTCTTGACTGACTCAAGCAACAGAGCTGAGCGTTAATGCTCTTACTCTGTCCCTCAGGTGTGCAATTGTCAGCAGGTTGCCACACGAAAGGATCTGACTGCCTGGTTTGATTAACTCCTGCTCCCTCTTAAACTGAAGAATCTTTGCACGTACACAATGTACTTTAAAAGGCATGTTAAGGGGCCAAGGCCCCCTTAGAACAGAACTGGGAAATGCTGAAATCGAGGTTGCGTGTGTTACTTTAATTCTGCTTCCTTGGATGTATGCGTTGATGCAAAATCTTTTAATAAATAGTAAATATTATGGTGTTGGCTGTTTTTTCCAGAAGAAACATATCTGTGATGAAACGATGATGTTTATGGGATGAATCAGGGATATGTAGTGGATGAGGTGATCACAGATATTCCTGAGATAGTTGGCTTGCACAAAGCTGTAGCAGACATTTGGCTGCCCTAGGCAACCCTCTTCCCAGGGGTTCCTGCCAGCTGCCTCTATCTGCAACTCCCCTCTTCTGGGCAACAGCACTCATGGCAACAACAGCCTCTGGGACTTAGCATATGTTTAGTGCCCTTAGAAAATCCCCAGAGGTAGGGGGTTCACTTTTTGTACCCTTGCGGCGTGGCAGCATTTCCTGACTTCATACAAGCTTCCCCATGTACTTCACAGAAGGTGCTGGGCTGTGTGGGCAGCCTTCATTTATCATTTTGAAGTAGCCAGCATCCCACTAATGGGGTGTGTGTGTTGTACTTCGGGAACATCTCATCTCTAAATTTCTTCTTGTCATAAGAGTGAGAAAGTGTGAATGACATAAGGCATGGGACAGGGACAGAGGAGGGTCTCACGGCTAAGACGTCAGATGGTAGGAGCGAGCTGAATTCTGGCGCTGCTGCCTGTACCACAGAGTTCCTGCACGAAGCTGTCATTTTGTGGCCAACTGCTCAAATGCTGGTGCGTGTCTTGTTTTCTAGATTTCCAAATCAACTCCAGGAGCTGCGTGGTCATTCAGAGCCAGTTTTAGGTGATTTGCTGTGAGGAATTCAATAAAAGGCACAACCCCTATTAAGGAGGAATAGGGAGCGAGACTTAACTATTGAATAGATTACGTGGGACTGGAAGAACCAGACAGCCTGAGGTCTGGAATGGTCTAGTGTTTAAATTTGCAATTTCAGGTCAAACATGACTTACTGGGATTTCCCCACCCCCAATTTTTATATTCCCCCAGAGAGCGATGTGCTTAAATAGAAGTGATTGAAACAAAAAAGGCAATAGATGTGTCAGTTAATCTATAGCTCTTTTCTATATTAAGTTAGTTTTAAATAGCATTAAAGGCTCAGTTTAGCGAAGCACTTAGTAAGGCATCTAACTGCATATTTGAATGGAGGCCAGGATTGATAAACTTGGATACTGTGTGATAATACATTCTAATAGGACCACGGCATCCACCATGGTTAATGTGTATGTCCCAAACAGGGCTGTATCTTCCTTCTGCTGAGATTTGGGATTGCAAGTTTCAAAGCTGCAAAGCGGTGGTTTGGGTCACACATTTCCAGTAAGAATGTGATGCAAAGGAATTCTTATTGGAAGTAATGCATTTATAAGCAAAGAATATTCTCTAATTTCCTCAAATACCTGCTATCTGTCATAGAGCAGATTCGCGTTTTGGTTCCTTTAGCACTTCTTTGTTCCAGTCATAACTGGATCATTGCTGTCCCTGTATGAGATCCAGTTATAGCAGATTTTCTGAAAGTGGGTTCTGACAATTCAGAAAACTGGAAAGAAAAAACCATCCTTTAAGTAGACTAGCATTAAAACAGTACTCATTCTCAATTTATGGGGAATCATTTAAACTCTGTCTGAAAGGTCACTGTAATGAGGACTTTACAATTAAAAGTAAGACACTTTGTTGGTTTTAAAAAACACAAAAAGATTAAATTTTCATGACTTCCAAAAGATAGACCTCTGGGCAGTAATCCTATTAAAAGAAGGGATAAATATTAGAGCACATAAATGAAGAGCAAGAAAAGGAACCTTCATGCAAGGGGCAAAGAATGTAATTAAGGACCTATCTATGGAAGAGGCACAAGATGTACCTAAATTACAACATTTTTGAAGTCTTACTAAACTCATGTCAGCCTAAACTATCATAAACAGAAACTAAATTAAAAGATACATTGTTTTCACCTGCCTTTTTTATGGAAAAGTATTGATTCTTCTTTTTTTTTTTTTTTCTCCTGCAGAAGTTTTCAGTGTTAATTCTTGTGGCTGGGGAATGACCACCTTGGCCAAATGTTATTATTTCAAAACATTGTAAATTCTTCATAAGTGCATAGGAAATATATTATTATTTTTTAAAAATGGATTTTTCTTAGCCGTGCGGATTGAGTTACAATTTAAACATTTAAAATTAATATCAGTGACTCTGTTCCATTTCAAGTCTCTCTGTAAATCAAATGAAGAGTCAACAAAATGCCATAATTTTCTAAATGAGGATGGTGACTTTTAGAAAATAGTGTCTTTAAGATACGAGAAAACTTAACCAAAACATGTACATTCAAAATGAAATTACTTTTCTAGCGAGGAGGAGTATATTTGATTATTTTAGATTAAAATGTAATTGCCTTTGTTGTTAATAGACCAATGAATTCAGTAACATTCAGAAAATCCTCAGTGGAAGAATGGCATTTCTGACTGCGCCCTCATAATACTAAACAAACCAAGTAACGTTTGGTTTTCATGATGCATTTGATCGACTTGTTAAAACAACATTATTTGAATTAGAATTTAATAAATCTATTACCTTCTTCATTTATAGAAAAAGAAAATGAAGTTGTCTCCTTTTTCGCTTATAATTTGTGATCCTCAGCTGAAGAATTGTGTTTGTAAATCCTCCCACAAATTGGGCATAACAGATGATAAAGTACAAAGTAGTATTTTACTGTACAGTGGTAGGGCACTTTTCTACTCTGCTAGTTATAACAGTCCTGATTTTGAGGCTCTCTGGGGACAAAATTACTATTTCTTTCCTGTATTTCTGCTAATATATTAGTGTTCATAGCTAAATCGTAGGAAACACTAATTTCAAATTTTCACTTTTTTCTTTAAAATGAAAGTAAACTTTATGAAGATTACTCATAAAAACATGTCTCTGCTAGGCAGAGTACCAAAATAACAAATAACTTCCTTTAGTCTTTTTTGTAGCTGTTACAATAAAAGTAATTATGTCACTTTATTTCTTTTCCATTTCCAAATCTAGATTCTTGTGTTACTTTCTGTATGCATAAAGACCTAAAGCCTTCTTTAAAAAAACATACAGACAACAATGATGTAAAGACTGTTTGGGTTGTTTTGGTTTTTTTGTTGTTGTCGGGGTTTTTTTTTCCACTATTGGCTCATCTGGCTAGGGTATATTCCTCTAGGGTGCAGCCCCAACTGGCTCACAGTTGTATAGGAATATGGTGTATTTATAGGTGATACATCCATAAATTAGAATACGCTTTAATCCAACAACAGTCAAAACAGTAGGCATGGAAGGGTAATCTGTGAGATTCCTGCTCCTTCCTGGAATAATTGTTTTATAAAAATTGTTTTCTTTTGTAGCATTTCAGAATAAATTAAAAAAAAAAAGCTAAGTAGCTGATATTGGCTTAGTGAGTAACCTTTCTTTTTTACTTTTATTTTTTGCTAGCTCTCACAAATGTATTAGGCCATTTGAATACTTTTTTGATAAGTATCCTGTATGTTTTATATGTCTGTGTATATGTACATAAAAATATATGGGATGTGTGTATATATACAAATATAGAGGGTGTGCGTATATACATATATAAATAAAAATGTGTGGAGTGGGGTGTGTACACATGTGCACACACACATATATATGTGAGAGATACCTTCCAGCTTTCTCTGGTTGTTTCTATCACAGTGTCTGAGGCAAAATGTTTTTTCTTCAACGGTAACACCTTTCTTTGCAGGCAGTTTGTAAATGTAGTTGTCATGCTACCTAATTCCTCTTCTGGAACTATCCCTACAGGGAACATACTAAGAGAATATCGCTGGGTGATTCATATGAACAAATAAAGAGGCGGGATAAAATTTTGACACAGAAGTCGATGGCAAAAGCTCTATTGACTCTGTGGGATGAGAATATGTGGGGATAGGATACACAGTGATATGCTAACACATTAAATCACCGTTGCCCCCAAATGTACTTTGTGCTTCTTCACCATGGTTCACTGACTGTGCCTTACTATTCAGCTTGTGAAAACTAACTCTATTAGTGGCAAAACTTAGAAATCTCAAAATATACTAATGCTTTTGTTGTGATTATTATGTAACAAAGGTCTTAAAAAGGTCTTCAACAAAATTCACCTCAGTTTTAAGTGTTGTTTTGTGTGGGTTTTTTAGGACTTTTTTTTGTTACGTCCTTTTACTTTCTTGGAGAAAAAAAGAGTATCTTCAATTAGATTCTACAGTAAAGTAGTGATGAAAAAGAGCATTGATAGTCACCTCAGACCTGAGAAACTTGATGGCATTACATGAAGAAGAGTAGTGAAATAATATAAGGAATCTGGGGCCATTTGACTTGGACTTGCTGTACTTCTGATGCACGCCCTTCTGCATATAACTGCACATCTAAGTCACGCCAGTACATCTACTCACTTGTGTAGCGTTAAAAAGTTACACGCATGACCAAGATCAGCCCTCCGTAGCTCAGTCATCAAATCCTTCCATGCGTACTGTGACTTCTGTGGGCTATGGGAGTGCTTAGTCAAAATTAAAGCATATGTCTCAAATCTTGCAGAACTGGTGGTGCGTTTGTGCACCTGAAGTCCAACTGGTCAAGTGTAGATGGTATAGCTGGTGTTCCTCTACGTGACCCCAGTTAAAAATGGGGGAGGTTTGAGGTGTGAACCTAATGTTTTGTTGTGAGTTCAGTGAATAACAGTGAGATGTTACAAAGCTGCTTATTGCTTTTTATCTAAGGAGAGGTTGATGCATTGCTCTGTAGAAAATTATAAAGCTAGAAGATAGCATCTAGAATATCAACATCTAGTATTTGTGGTATTAGAATATCACACACAGTAGTGTTACAATTTTAAAGACTCCGATTATTCAGAACATATGTATTAATCTTGTTTTGAAAATATAAAGCCACATACTTGGTAGTTTAGATACGCTAATTCGGCTAAGAGTTGCCAAGAAGAACTTGACAGTTTGGACCAAGGATTGCTGTGGTTGCTACGTGCAAAAGCCCAGAACCAGCCAGCGGGAAATAATGGCAGGGTGGGGAAGTATTGCTATGGTTACAGAGTATTTTCTTTAAAGGAGAGGTGGATAACACAGCGAGAATTGCTGAAACTTAGGTAATATTCTGTTATACAAAAAGCAAAAAGACTGAAAGATAATAACTGTCTCATGCTCTTTATGGCATTTTGTTAGTTTCCAGCAAAGAGGGATTTAATTAAAGTAGGAATAATTTGTGAGAGCTTTGTTACAAAAATATACTTAGCTTTTATTTTTTAAAAGTGGAATGCCAGCACAATATCTTGCATATTTTGGCTCTGTCTCTGTTTTTTAAAACAAAGAGTTTTGGGTTTGTTGGTTTGTTGTTGGGGTTGGTTTTTTTTTTTTGGTCAAGTGGATTAAGAGTTCTTTTCAAAAGAATAAAAGTGTAATTATACACAAATAATTTAATTCATGTAAACTTTTAAGTCAGCCTTTCAGTACAATAAAAAATGTAAAATATCTGCATTTTGTAAAAATACACATAATACAAAGTTATTACAAAACAATAAAAATGTTAATAAATAATAAAAGCCTACTTTAAGTGGTGCTGTAAATCTGAACTGTAAAATTCATCTAGGAAGCATCCTTTTTCACTTATGGACATCCCCTAGGATTTAGCTGTTATCACCTCTGTTGGTTTGATCCTGCAAATCAGAAATAGAAGACCACTGTACAGCTCAGAGTTTCCATGTTGATTTTTGGGAAGATCCTCTCCTCTCTCCTCCCTGGCCATGCTTATCAAGAGGTACGATGTGAAGCATCTAGACGGTGTGGGCTGGACTCTGCCCCGCTCACCCATCCCTGCCAGCCTTCAGAAATGCTCTGCTGGGGAAGGTGAGGCTGGGGACCAAGTAATCAGCTGGGAGGAACAGGACAGATCTGTGTTCTAGGACCAGGAAAAGAGAAACTCTAAGAAATGGCCTTTTTTTTTTCATGGCTGCTGTACTACGTTTATCCGTCACTCTCTAAGAGCCATGCCTCTGAACGCTGCATTGTTCAACTGCTCTTCGAGACCCATCGCTGCAGTTCACTTGCATCTGGTTGGTGGAACCAGACGTACAAGACCAAACTGCAGAGGTGCATAACTGTACTGGGTAATGTGCCAGCTTCGTTCCTTTTTTGTGCTGGAGGACATGGAGCAGAATTGATCGTACTGGGGTGTAAAGGCTGGAAAGAGACATAGATGGACAATACCTGTGTTCTCAGGCACCTACTCTCCTTTAGAGCATGACTCCACCCCACCACAAAAATTGTCCATGTCTTATCTCTACCTTGGGCATGTTTTGCTAAAGGATAGAAGGGGGAGGATTGAAATTGTCAGCTGAAATATATTCAGCTATGTGTGACTGTTTCCCATAGTTTTAGTGCTGTTTTACCAGTGCTATGAAGTAGGGATTTGAAAACTAGAGGTGAAGCATTTTCCTTTTACTTTGCTCTTGACTTTCCTCAATTTCCTTTTACTTTGCTCTTGTAATAGCCAGGGTGCAGACTCAGTCCCAATGGGGACCAAGTATACTGGGGCTGGACTTCGTCTGAGTAAGAACACTGAGAAAGGCCCTGAGAAGAGAAGTCCAGGACAAAGACCTGAGATGCGGAAGAATCAAGGAAAATGAGAGCAATTGGGGAGGAGTGGCCACTTGGGCGGGAAAACAGGGAATTCAAGCAAGAAGTCCCAAGAGGGAGATGAGAACTGGGATTTGGAAACCTGATGGACTAGAAGCTGGGATGAAATGAAGAACTGGAGACAATGGTAGAGCATGATAGTGATGAGGGCCAGTGCTTGGAAGTTTAAGAGTGAATGAAGACTGAGCAACTCTTGTAAGGAAAAAAAAAAAAAAAAAGGGTGTAAAAGAAGAAGACATCAAGGCTGAGGAAATGGGTCAAAAGTTGTGTGCAACTCCAGTAAGCTGCTCTTTGTTGTGAAAAGCCAAAGATTTCTGAGCATGGCCTACCGTTTCTTCCTAGATGTCTTTTGTAGCTGATCCACTGTCAAAATGATGGCTTACATGGAAGAGAGCGTGATGCTGCTGTGGTTACTCCCTTCATTAGTACAAATGAAAGAGGCTGTAGTGTGGATCCAACTGTTCTACACTGTGGTCCGGCCACTTTCCTATGAATATTTGTTCTACATTGTTTCTCAGGGTTTTAAAAACATACTGAATCAAAATACATTGAATAATAAGGTAGTAAAATAATAAGATAGGTGCTAAAAATTATCGAAAGTCAGAATCAATTTTATCAATGCTGTCATCTCACTGTAATTCTGATTATATAGCCATGACAAAAGATCTAATTGCATGTTTGCATAGTATTTATTCCACAGGACTTTCCTCCTCCACACACTACTTTAGGTGGATTTGCATGGGCATGCATCAAATTTGACAGCTATAGAATCTGAAAGATATGTTGTGAATGACAGAAGTTTGCAAAGGAAGAATGACTTCAGGGAAGGACAACTGAGTGCTGCCCAGGGACTCTATTCCTGTCTATTGCAGAGGTCTGTAAGACATCCTCCGTCAAGTCCCTCACCACTGTTGAAAAGCTGGTTTCCCTGCTCATGCAGGGAGCATCAGGCTGCTCGATTGCTGGCAGTGCTGAGCAGTTTTTTCCTTCGGTGAGGTCAGTGCTACCTGCATTCTGAAGGTCTCTGACTCCTGGCTGGTGACAGCTTACTTGGAGATGTTTTCCCCTAGCCAAGAGCCATTGGAGGGTCTCGCTGTGGGGATGGCTTGAGGTGGTTTTATAGTAGCTGATGAACCATTGCAGTTTACAGTTCACCCTGTTAAGGTCACCTGGCACCATTTCTCATTTTCTTTGCTATGGCTTAAATTGGATGGCCACAGTCATGCAAGCCTTACTCTCTTTACACCTCAATTCCCAGGTGTGATTCTTGTTCCTTTCCTCATAGGGAGATGGTTCTTATGTTATGGAAGTCAGTTTCACAACATATATGTGGTGGTGATAAGCCCATGAAGAAATTTGCTCTGTCTCTCAAAGCTGGAGTTAACTAGGATGCAGCAGGAAATTCTATGGCCATGTGGTGAATGGTAAATTGAAATATCATTTTGCTCACTGGACAAATAGCTTATGATCTTGTGAACTGAATGGGATGAACCTGTACAAGAGAAAACAACAATAAAACAACAACAAAACCTCAAAAAGCTAGGTTTTGAACAATAACTGAAGATTATTATCGTGACATATGCACACATAAAGGAAGATGGACTTAGGTTGCACAAGGGTCCTTCAGTGTGGCCCCATCTGCCTTGGGTGGGCTCAACTTCACACTGTTCAATACAGCTTTTTTTCGTGCACCGTACATTTTCAGAAGTACTAGTATTTTACAGACTTGTATGCCCTTTTACCTTGTTAATGATTTCATAAAAGCATTAAGAAACTGGGAAAACTAATTCAGCAATAAAGTTCACCTAACATAATTTGTTTTAAAAAGTTCTAAAAAGATGGTCAGCTGGAAAGTCCACGTGTACTTCCATCTGGCTAACAACCTGAAAGACAGATTTAGAAAGTAATTGAGATAATCTCTCTAAAAATCATGGGTTTCAATCCTACTGTTTAGGTGCAATGGACATTATATTTAAAGACTAGCATAAGCAAATTTTACATTCCGTAGGACTCCTCTTCCTTCTCTCTGTCCTGTTCTTCCTCTACACCCTTGCTTGAAATCTGGCTTTCATTCAGTTTGCCAAGGTCTCCTCCTTTCTTTTGGTGTCTCATGATTCTCCAATTAAACAGCACTTGATTTAACTAGGGACATGCTATGGGAAAAAGTTAGGCTTCTAGCCTTGAAAACTGTGAACAAGCTATTTAAATTTTAATTAATGCCTCATTTGTAGAGGATAATGTTTTGAAATAAACGAAACTTTTTAGAGGGAAAATATTAATGACAGTTTCTTAAAAACTGGAGAACTTCAACTCTCATTTCATTTTTTCTTTAAAAAAGACATCTTTCTTGATGTTATGTAACATGCTTTTTTTTTGTTATACAGCACCAGTAAAAGCTAGTGTAGTTCTTGTGCAGAATGTCACTGCTTATTAATTATAGCTTTGAATAGCTGTAAGACAGCTTCATCTAACAAGTCCAAAGACTAGGGTGCTTGATTACTGGTCATCAAGCTATGTTAATTCTGTTAAGTTTTTGATGTCCTGAATAATCCTGGTGAGATAACACCGAACAAGAGCAATAGATAGGGAGCACCTGAAATCCACCTTCTTCTTTTCTACTGGGAATCAGGGCAGGACTTTTCATTTTGAGTATAACCATTGCTTGACATTTCATAACAAGATACTAGTATGCTGAAAAATACTGACTAGATGTTCCTACAGACAAATGCAAGACAAATACATGGGACAAATATTCACTTACTTAAGAGCAGTCTAGGTATGAGAAAGAAATTTTTTCTTCCTGTTTGTGCTTACATACAGCAGAATGTGATTCTTCACAGGCATGTCACATAATAGCCCTTAAGCCCCAAAAGGAGGCTTTAAGGCTATCCATTCATACCGCAATCACAAAATTAGTATTGTATATCAAACAGAAGATCACAGCACCAAAAGCCTGAAACTGCAGCATTCCATGATAACACCACAAAAGAAGTGAGAGTCATCATTAGTACTGTGTCCCTTGAGTGGCCTTTCTGAGAAAGCAGAATGCATGCCAATATTCTGGCACTGCAGCTAGTCCCTGAGGAGTCAGTTCTGAGCTGCAATACTCCTGCGCCTCTCTCAGCCAAGCGATCGAGTTCATCTTTTCCTTAGATGTTTTGGTGTGGAGATGCTTTTCATTGTTTTAAAAAGTGTATTGATAATAAGGAAGAAATATCTGAAAGTACCTTTCCCTGTGAGGGTTTTGTTTGTTGGTTTTGTGTTGTTTTTTTTTAATTATTATAAAGATCATGGGTCTGTAAATATTTCAGAGTATAAAACATTAATTGAAAATATGGAGGACACTGGAAAAGAAATTTTGAGGAAAATCCAAGCTCTGGCAATGTAATTATTTTTGTGTGACAGATTCTATGAAATTCCATTCGTGGTATGAGGCGCGGGTGCGGGACCCTGTTATGTTCCAGCTGATTTGCTTGTGCTGCCAGTATCTGAAGGGTTCTCGGTGAACTTTGTGCTACAGGAAGAGACACTAGGTCTCCAAGTTTGTTTCGCTTTTTATGTAGTGGTAAGACAGCATAGATTTGCCTCTGTTCCTTGTTGAATTCTAAGTAGTTTCCAGTTTATGGCTGAACATAATTGCTCTTGCTTTGGGACAGACAACGTATACACTTGTGTGAATAAAGAGATTTTGTTGTTTTTAATGAAGGGAAGGACTGCAGCAGTAAGGCGGAAAGGAGGAAGTTGGTTGCAATTTGGAGCACAAAGCTTGAGTCAACTGATTCTTCTTCCCTATCACTCTTGACTTCTGTCTCCTCTGGGCTGCTTTGTTGTTGATGAACAGCGCAGAGGACTGAGTGTCGCTTTACACGCACATCTCACCCAACTTAGTTGACTATGTGCATGAAAAAGAGTCACATTGTCATTTGAGGCGCTTAGGGTGGGTTTGGTTGCCTACACATCACTATCTAGTGCTTTTTGAGGTGCTGCAGCGTGTCCCAGGCCTTTGCATGGGGCGTGCAGGTTTGGTACAGATCTTAAGCTGTTTGGAGCACTGACTGAAGGAGGTCATGGCACCAGAGACCTGGATTGGAGGAACTGAATCACACCCATACAATCTGAAGAGAATTTGTCGTTACTGTTTTTGTAGCAGTGAAGTAGTTTGTTTTGTAACTAGTTAGCCCATTTTGCAATAGATTGTCTGATAATGAGACCCAAAACATTTTCTACTACCCTTAGCTTCCTACCATAGTTTGACACTTCAGGGACTACAATGGCATGCTACTAGTTCATCAAACTCAAAAAGAGTGCTCTTGCTGCTTCCACTCTGTTTGAAAGTACCATGAGAACGTCCTACAAACAAATACCTGAACAACTTTACTACTTTTAATTATGTAAATGTTTGACATATATTTTTCTCTAAAAGTTCTCTATTCTAAACCCATTCTCTCAAAATGCTGAAAAACTGTTACTGGAAGTAAGAGACAGAAAATGTCAAGGTAACAAAAATGAACTGTCACTAAAATCTTATCTCTTCTACTCCAGGGAATAACTCTGGTATTTGAAAGAGAGGGAAGGAAAGAGTGATAATCCTGAGGGATTCCTTGTTGAGGAGGGAAGGAAAGTAAAAACCTCTTTCATAAAGTCCAGCCTGTAGCTGAAAGTAAGAAACAATGGTGTGAATGAAAGCGCTGTGTTAAGTATGCAACTTTTCATAACTTCTTGAAAGACCTGTACCTCTGAAGGACCTACGTGGTCTAGTGCCAAGTCCTGCATCTGGGGAGGAACAGCCCCATCCATCAGTACATGCTGGAGTGCTGCCTGGCTGGAAAGCAGCTTTGCAGAAAAGGGATAGGGTACTCTTGCATTGAAAAAGGCTAACGGTATCCTGGGCTACATTAAGAGGAGTGCTGCTAGCAGATGGAGTGATCCTTCCCCTCTACTCAGCACTGGTGAGGCCACACTTGGAGTGTTAGGTCCAGTTCTGGGTGCCCCAGTACAGGAAAGACATGGAGTTACTGGAGAGATTGCAGCAAAGTGCCACTAAGATGATGAAGGGACTGGAGCATCTCTCCTGTGAGCAAAAACTGAGAGAGCGGGGACTGTTCAGTCTGGAGAAGAGAAGGCTGAACAGTCCCATCAATGCATTCAAATACCTGAAGGGAGAGTGCGAAGAGGACAGAGCCAGGCTCTTCTCAGTGGTGCCCAGTGACAGGATCAGAGACAGTGGGCACAGACTGAAATACAAAAGGATCCATCTGAACACCAGGGATCACTTTCTGGCTGTGAGAGTGACTGAGCCCTGGCACAGGTTGCCCAGAAAGATTGTAAAGTCTCCATCCTTGGAGGCATTCAAAAGCTGCCTGGACCCAGTGTGCTCTAGATGGCCCTGCTTGAGCAGGAGGGTTGAACCAGGTGACCTCCAAAGGTCCTGTTCAGCCTCAACCATTTTGTGATCTTGTCGTTGTGGTGAGATGCCTAATCTACGGTATTTCTTTAACAGTAAAGAAGGTGGAAATTACCATTCTGCTGCCTTTCACTACTGTTGCACCTGCCGTTGTTTATTTAGCCTTCAAGCAGTATTCTAAAAGTTATTTTTAATTGATAAATTTATATTAATGTCTAAAAGTTTTTTCTTTTAAAAGCCATAGTTCATAGTTCTACTGTTCCTCTGCAATACTGAAAGGTCTGTGAAGAGTTACTGTGTCTGTGCTGCATTATACACTCTACATGATGCTTGCTGATACAAGTAAACAACAGCTAGTATGACAGAACACTGTTCTGTGGAACATAAGTCTGCTCAATGTATAGTGTCTTAGAAAACAGTGATTATTGGAGGCAAAACAAATATTAAAACTCTCTAAACATATCTAAGCTCCTAGATATAAATCTGTATACATTGTCTGACCAGACTTTTGGCACACTGCGATCAGATGGATCAGTCTTGGATGGTTGGACAGTTCTTTTCACTTTGTTTTCTTTAAAATTTTTCTCTTGCACTTGATTGTTACCGTACCGTTACTTTGATGTGTATTTATAAATCGTTCCATTCATTCTTGCTTAGGGCCTTAATGTAGTTTTGAGACAGTCATGCATACCGAACAATGTACCAATCTGATTGTTATTACTGTTCTAATGTCTCCATTGGTACAATGTTATTCTTATCTCTTCCTGTCTAGCTTTCCTTGCTTGTCTTAGTAGCAAAATGATGATTAAATTACTTGCACTTGGAAATTTTGTGCTGCTTATAGGTAGAAGTAGTGGTAATCTTTCTCTTCTGACACTGTTTTCTCTGAAAGAATTCATTTGATGCTATTTGTTGTCCAGAGCACTTTAGCTAGTGACTCGGTACTCTGGATGCCCTGGTGGAAGTTGCTGGTCTGGTGGACATACTCATGTTGGTTTACATCAACAGAGAATTTCTCTTATAATGTTGATTCAAGACAGACATTTGGAAGAAGATAAACTTGAAGTTTTCATAACATTTCTTCTTTCTTTAACCGCTTTTTGGGTGTCATTTTTAAAAAGTGAACTCTCACGCCATCTTTGGAAGAGTTTTCATAAATATTTTGTGGGCTTTCCTCCTCTTTCTTCTGGCCACAAGTTATCAAACCATTAATGGTCATTTACGCTGAAGCGGTTTCAGTTACAGTAAACCTGCTTGTCGTGAGCTGGGCTATATTAATTATATATAACAGCCAAATGTGGGATTTTTTTTTATATTTGTTTTGTAGTTCAATACTCCTCAGTGTTCCTTGGGGACTGCAAACTAAAAATACGTTTAACTGTACAGATCATTCTAGTTGCTGAAGAGCATTTCCTTATTCCTGTAATGATTTTCTGTGAGAGCAGATCTGAATTGACCAAAGGGCAAATTTTTGGCAGAATGAAAATCATCCATCTCATTCAAGAGACTATCTTTCTCAAATAGATGCTGTTGGAATCAAAAAATGTCCTTTTGAAAATTGGAAGAGTGAAAGTCACAATCAGGAAAGTGGCTACGAAGGCTCTGCAAACAGGCTGACTAGTTTAAAAAAAAAAAAAAAAGCCCAGTCGCATCAGTAAGTTGACCTGTGACAGTGTCTGGTCTTGCAAAGTTACTCCTAATGTTATCATTCCATCCATAATGTGGGGGATATGTTTTTGTATTTCATTATTAATAGGCTTGCTACCACATAATCAGTGAACTTACTGCAGTGAGAGCCTTAGAATAAGATTTGCATTTGAGTTCATCCCAATAGTACAAGAAACCAGGAAACCTGAAAGTGACCCATGTATGTAAAGATATTTAAGATGACTTTTGCTCAACGTTACAGAATGCCGTCCCTTTGGCAAAATGACTTAGAGATGCAAATTCTTGAATTTTATTTTTTTAAGAACTAGTTGTGGCTCAGATGAAATCTGAGAACTTTATCAATGTTAATGTACCCATTTTTAATGTCTTGAAAAGTTTGAAAATCTTTTTCCAAGCACAGAATGTGCTTTTCCTGCAGCAGTGAAACATAAACATTCGTACTTGGCTATTCCATGTCAAATTCCTTGAAAAATTTTATTCAAAACATAAGTTTGTAAATTACTCTGGTGTAAAGTTGGGTTAGTGGATCACATTGTTTCCCTATCCCTGCACAAAATACCTGTACACCACAGTTCATTTTATTACGTTAAAAGTTGCAGGACTGCTGAACCTTGTGACGCTTGTTAGCACAGAGCATGGGTTGAGCAAAGGACTGGTAACCAGAGGATGAAGCTCTCTTCTTGCCTCAGTCTCCAAGCCTTTCTGTATGGCCTGGAGAAAATCCTTTCATCTTCTTTAGGCCTTATGTTTTGCATCTATAGGCAGGAGAAAAGTTCTGCAAGTACTCACCAATGAGGCCTTTTAATTCCCGAGTGTTGTGATGATGCTTTGGGATCCTGAAGAGGAAGGTACCAAATAAAGACAAAGGACAGATTGATATGTTCTTCTTTTTCAAGATCTGAAGCACAATTTGGAAAAGCCTCTAGAAGTTTGAAGTCCTGTTTTCTTAACGTATCTGTCATCAAAACATAAACCCTTTCCTTTTTTTCCTGTGGTTCACTTTTCAGCTTTCATTTCTTACTTGTCAGGAAAATGTCCTAAAGCTGGTCCATGTGTTTCTGCTAATTACTACTCTACGCCATTTTAGAAAACAGAAGAATAATTAAGTAGTTAGAGGAACTGGGCAGTAAAAGGGGTAGCTTTTGGACAATTTGTGAAATAGTCAGTGCCTTTTAATGGTAGGGTACTCCCTCTGCTCATGAATTATTCATTTTAATGCTTTTGTTATAATGGCGACAGTGTTCAGACTCAGAGGCAGTTCTGGATAGCCTTCCTCTGCTGAAATACTGCACAGCAGCAGCAGCTACCATTTGTTTTATAAACTAATGCATCTAAGTCAATAACATAGTGAGTAAATATATTTTCGTGATCAAGAAAATGAGGAAAGGGGAAGAATAACAGTATTATAACTAAGAGGGTCTGTTTTGCTGAAGGGATCAGTTTGCTTACTTTTCTGGGAACTATTTAGGGAGATCATTTAAAATAAATATTTTTACAGATTATTGTGTTTAGTATTAGATGCAAATGACATCTGTAATGAAAGCAGATATTATTGCTCTGTATAGCATTGTGCAATAAATGGCAGTTTAAAAACACTCGTACATAAACACATCAAGTTTTTCTTAAAAAAGGTGTTTAAAGGTCTCTTTGAAACAGTTTTTAAAAATGAAACATAACATAACCACATAACCCACACAGAAAACGTATCTGAGTCATGTGCGTACAGAAATAAAAGTTTCTTTGTGGTATCTAGTATCAGCCCTTCATTAAAGCATGGACTTTCCTAAAGAGAAATTCCAGTGCAGGCGGTTAAGGGTTCTCCCCCCACTCCCACCCCGCCTCCCTACACTTTTCTGATGCTGACTTAAGCCCCTGAGTCTCGCAGGGTGCATTAGGGACTGTCCCTGCGCAGAGCGGGGAATTCAGGGCTGGGGACTCCCTGGTGCTGGTCTCAGTGGACAGAAGCATGTGCTCCCTCCAGTACGGCGTGCTCGCTCTCTCTGGTGCGATTTTAAAAAGGGGTATTTTCTCCTCAGCAATACACGTACTCCTAAAACGCCTTCAAGCCATAGATAAGTGCGTGTGGGGGACGGAAGTAGTGAGCAGATAGATGAGCGATTAGGTCATTTGGATTGGGACGGAGGGTTTTTTACGCTGAACTCTCTTCTCATTGCTTTGCCGATCAGAGTCTCCGCAGACACGGAGGGTTGAAACTGCGTGAGTAGGGAAAAGAAAACTCCATAGATGGCTATAGCTGCAGGACTGTAAGGAGCGCTGAAGAAAAGTTTGAATTGAAAGTATGATGTGGTTTCGGGGAATCTGAATCACGCAGTATTACTTTCACTTTTTGTAGGCTTGTATTTCCTACAAACCAACCATATGGGAGATAGAAGTTCTGATTTAGATAATGTCTTGCAGTCTGTGGAATAACACATTCTGCTGGAGGGGGAGTCCTTTCGGCGAAGGTCACGCTCCGTGAGCGGAGAGCTTTCCCCGCTGCCCACGCTCACATTGTTTCTGCAGGGAACGTCAACTTTGGGCCTTTTCCTGCGAATTTTTCACGTATTTAGGTGGCTACCCCCACGTAAAATGGAAGCACCGATAGGAACCCCTCCTTTCCTTTTTCCTGTAGCTCTGCTCAGACCATTCTCTGTTAGCATGGTAGTGGTACAAAGTGTGTGGTCTTTCAGCTCTGACTAATGCGTTTTGTGCTGTGTGACTGAAAATGCCTCCTAGTCTGCCAGGGCTGACTGAGGGTTGTGGAATGTGGTGCCTTTTCTCTGTTTCTCTTTGATTTTTATTTTTTTTCCTCCACACCCCCCCCCCCCCCCCCCTTTTTTTTTTTTTTTCAGTAGAAGTGTGTAGGCAGCTTGTTGAGAAACCTCGAGATGCAGAGGAAATGCTTGTACGTTGTGGAATGCGGCTTCCCCTGGGAGACCCCAGCCAGGGCGGGCAGGCAGTGAATGAGCAAAGTGGAAGAATGAGAAAGGGAGGAGGTTGGAGGCAGGGACAGATAGGAAAGAGTGAGAGAGGAGGAAGGAAGGAGGTGGAAACGGAGGGGCCCGTTTCCCTTTTTCTGAAGCAATGACAGCTGGTCCTGTCCTGCCTCACATGACAAAGTGCTGTGGAGAGGAGTATTTAAGCTGGAAGCCAGCAAGTAAGGGTGGTCAGCTGATTTTATTTAATTTTTTTTCCAGGCTGTAGTCAGGTGATCGCTGATGACTAGTCAGCCCACCAAGAAGGGACTTCAGCACACAGGTAAGAGAGAAGGGTATGCTCTTACATCCAGCTTTGGGGGGATGGACAGGGAGAGGTACGCAGCCCTAACATTGTTTGAATAGTTTTAAAAAATAAATACTCCTGCCTTGCTTGGGTGTGTAACACTGTGATTGTCGCTTTCAATGCTGCTACTTTTGCTATTCAGTGTTGTTCTTGCAGTTTTGGTTGGCTTTTTTTTTTTTTTTTTTTTAAATCTGTGTTTAATTAGAAGCTTTATTGGGAAAAAAAGAAGTCCAATTGTGTGTTGCTAAATATAGTCCTGGGTATTGCATGAATGTTGCATTCTGTTACTTTTCGAATAAAATAGCTTTCCATAATGCAAGTGTGTCAAACTCGTATTTAGAGGGGAATTCCCAAATACTTAAACTATGAGTCATACAAAGTTAAAGGACCAGTACAACAGTTCACTATAAAAACTCCATTCAGCCTTGGGTAGCTGCTTTTGTATGTGTTGGTAGTTAAACACATTAAAAAAACCCAAACAAACAAACAAAAAATCCCAACAAACCAGAGATGTGCAAAAGCTGAAGCAGTTACAACTCTGCTGACCAGAACCCAAAACATACATCACAGAGGCTAAACAGATAACTGGGGAGGAAGATTGTTCGAGCGCTCTCAGTTTCATGCATCTTTTCTTTCATTGTTTGTATCTAAGAACCTGGTGAAAGAGTTTTCTCACGTGCTGAGGGTGCCTCAAAGGGCTCCGACTCCCTAATTCCTCTTCTATAATGTCTTAGAAAGAAAACAAAACAGAAACCTAGCAATAAGTACACTTACTATAAGTGAAAATTTACAAAATCCGAATACCTAGTGAGTGTGAAAGATAAAAATGGTTTTCAGCTGGTTGTATGCCTGGCTATTGTGCCACACTCCCTTCTCTCTAAATGTAACTGTGATATGTTCTTCCTCACCATTGCTTCTCTTTTCAGAGTATCGGAGGTCTTTTAGTAATTTTCAGTGACTCGTATTAAAAGATGCATTCAAGAGTTTTTAAGAGGAAAAAGACAAGTGTTACCAGCTCCCACCTATAGCTCTGAGAAACGCCTCGTGGTCTGGGGTTGAAAAAGACTTTATTTTGAAAAGCTGTCATACAAATTTCCATATTTTATTGGTTACCTTGTTCCTGTCTGCTATTTAAAGTATTTAAATAAAAACTATCTGAGACATACTTCTTCCTGTCAGTATATGCAGTGTTTCATAAGACGCTGGTGCTGTACACGAGAGGGATAAAGATGCATGATTTTCCAATTGCTTTTAATGTTGTGGTGTTTCTTTTTTCTCATTGTTTAAAAACGTCTCTACTCAGGACAATCTGTCTGTGGGATGTTGGTATTGTTTTATAACAACAGCCAGTGCTTAGCTGCTCAGATGAACTGAGGTTTAATCTGGAATGGGGTAGTGGCATAGGTGGAGGACTGTTGACCTCACCGGACCTTTGTCATATGCACCTGGAGACACCCAGGTTTGAGGGACAGATTGGGAGGATAATTGCAAGAAGCATAGGAAGCGTCAAAGGGGTTGACAGCGGTAACAGTGTATTTACAGAAAGGGACAAGAGCTGTGAAGTTGGCTTTTGTTCTAGACCATGGTGCACGGAACATTATTAGGTTTCAAATACTCTTTGGCAAGAGTTCTCTACTAAAGGATTTCAAGACATATTTTTCCCTTTTTATGGGATGGGAGGAGAAGAGGTTTCATGAGGTGAGGAAAGATTAGTGAAGTGAAACAGTGTCAGCCAATAATGACTCTTGTTAGCAGAGATTGCTCTGCAGGGACAGGTCTGCTTGCTATGAGGGCCAACGACGAGGCACTTGTTCTTCAGTGTACCCTTCTCACTGAGAATTGGGAATCGCATAGGCTCGGGGCTCCGGAGAAATTAGGTATCAAGTCTGAAAATGCCCCAAGTTCCTGTAAGCCATTCCATGTTGGCTTTGTCTTAAGCAAAGAGATCTTTAATGAATCAATGCAAATCTTCTTAGGTTTCGTGCAGTTGTCCTTAGGGGAATTCCTCGCAGGTGGGCTTGTCCGGGCTGCACGCTGCAGAAATGCTGTCAGTGCGCCCGCATAAACAAGGAGCTTCGTATGCTTACGTTTAGGTGCTACTGTGGCATGAGAGGGGATTGGACGTGTAAAACTGGAAGAGGTAAACATAAAACTATTTCAAAGACTACAGATTTTTTTTAATCTAGGTGGTTTGTTTGTGGGTGTTTTTTTTAATCTACAATATTTCTTTAATTTGTTGATTGTCTGTGAGCACTAGCATCTTTGAACTCCTGGCAAGGTAGCCTGTCTAGTTGAAGTATGTCTCAAAGAGAGGAAATATTTTAATTTCAGGTATATTTCTGCCCTTCATTTGTGTTTTTAATATGTCTGCATCTGAAGAGAGATGTTTGTTTGAAATATTTCAAATGCAGTTCCTAGATTTATTGATGGGAGAGTATCTCTTTCAAATAACTTGTGATCACTTTAGGTCATGTTTATTTAAACCTGGCATTGCCTAATGATCATGATTGCCTTGAAGCTAAGCAGGGAAAACAAAACAACCAACCAACTTCCCTGCAAATGAGGAACTGATTCTGTGTATATGGCATTATAAAGGATAACATCTGCAGTATTTAATTTTCCTTAGAGTAGTGGAAGAAGAATTAAGGGTTCAACAGCTGTACTGAGTAAACTTGCAAGAACATGAGCTCTTAACACCTTTAAACACAGAGATGCCTTACTTTCATAAATAAAGTCTAAGAATCTCAAGAAAGAATAGCTGAATCGCATTATTTTAATGAAATATTTATTATAGTGAAGTGTTTTACTATACATTTTCTGATAGTTTGGTTTTATTAACTTTGGACAGTGAAGACCACAGATTTTTTGTTTTGTTTTTCATTACTAAATAAAGGGCAGACCCTGCTGTTACTCATTTAATAAGATCTCTATACATGTATTTCAGGGCTTAATTTGACACCAAAACAGTCATTACTTAATTTCTATTTTAGTCGGACAGTGTTTTAGTTGTTAAAAACCAAAACTCCCTTTTCCCCTCTTTCCTAGTTATGAGCAGATTTAGGAACTCAAACATCAGAAATCTGGAATAGGATTTTCCACTTCTGAGGTACTAGGAAGCTTAAACCTTTTTGGTATTATTAACATGAATCTCTGAAGACTTCAGTTGCATACTGAAATTCCAACAGCCTCGTGAAATTTTACTATCGCCACGCAAAATCCTTCTTATGTCTTTAAGATCCTCTTAGACGTATTATTTGACAGTTTATTGTACTGTATTAATTTTAAAATAGTCCGGAGGCTTTACTGCTGTTAAGTCGTCGTTGCTCCAGCAAACCGAGTAGTGCAATTACTGGTTATCCCTCATGGCCCTGAGGCTCCCGCAGCACTAGCTGTACCGCGGGGCTTGCAGCGGAGCCGGGGGGGTCGCCACCAGCGGGGGGGGTCGCCACCAGCCGGGGGGGCCGGCAGTACTGTACTGCTCCGCCAAGCCACCAGCTTCCCTGGCTTTACAACTGGAGAGGCATGTGGTGGGCTTCATGCCTCCCCCCACCCCCCAAAAACATAAGAGTGGGGGGAAAGAGGCTGTTAGAGGCAGTTCTGGCAAGTTCAACATTCCTCTAGTTTCTCACTTTCTCCCACTATTTTATGTGCGTCTTCTGTGTTAGTGCAGATTACGTGATATAGTGCAGGCAGTGATTAATTGTGTGCAAAGTCACACTCAAAATCCACCTCAGTGAAAAGTGGTATTTTTCCAAAACAATGAGAGAAGACTCTGAAGAAGTCTCTATATTTACTGAAATGTGACATTACTGTCAGCAACCCAAATTTAGTCTTGATGCAAACACATACCAGCAGAATAATTTTTAATATGGCTGGATAACTGGGAACTGCTGTTTGTAAACTTCACAGAATCTGTTGGACTATAATTTGTCATTTAGAAATACCTGAAACTTCCTAAATCAAGTGTTTCCTGTTAGTACTTAACATCCATATATTTGAGCTATTTCCCAAATCAATTTGGCTTTCCCTCTTAGCAGTGGAGAAGAAGAAAAAAATTCTCTTACGACTATATGCATTGATAGAAGTAATAAGCTTCTAAAATAGTCATGAGCTCTGACACTTAATCACTCTTTCTGATGAATGATTATTCAGAAGTGGAAGTCCTGCCACAACACGCTTATATTTCAATTGAAAGCTGTCACTGCAGCACATGCTCTAAACCTCAGTCACATGGACTGACTATCCAGTCAGTTCACTGTGGGAAAGGAATAAGCAAGAAACTCTATTTGACATTAAAATGCCCCTGTACTTTTGGAGCATCCGAAGAATAAAGTGGACACGTTATAAAATGCAAGAGCTAGATGCAGGGAACTGCTTGCATGGGATTTGTCACTGGCTGCTTGCCATTCTTCCCCCCTGCCACCACATGTACCACTTTGACCAGCGATAGCAGATTGCACTGTGTGGAAGCTGATGAGATGAATTTTTCTGAGCCTGAGCACAGAAGGTGCCATGACAAGCATCATAAATGTCCCATGTTACAAAATCAGTAAAGACAAGAAAGTACGAGGAGAGTTAGTAGGCGATGCTAATGATGTGCAGAATTCTTCAACAAAGTCAGGGCTCAGTACTTGTTCATGGGAAGCAAAATAAGACTGAAACAAAGAAAAAAATGCTGCAGTTTAAATGATGCGAACTGGATCTTTATAAATGTATTTTGGGGTTTTTTTTTTTCCCCTGTTCATTGAGGTCGTAGCTAGCTTTACAGTGAATCACCTTTTCTGAGGAATTTGTGTGTGCACTTTTTTAAAAAGTGTTACAATTTATCATTTATAAGAGAATATGGGTAAGCCCCAAAATGGTGACCTCTGACTGAGGCTGGCAATTCTCTACATCTTAACAAGAGGAATCAGAAAATCCACGTTAGGGGTGCTTTCCCAAGGGCACTGTTCCAAGCTCTTTAGTGTTACTGTATGTTCTGGAGCTCATATTTAGATTGTTATTCAATCAAAATTCACACCAACAGAAGCAACATATTATGACACGTTAATGTAGTTTGTACTGTGCGGCACCACCGCTCAAGATGTTCCTAAGGATTTTTTTTTCCCCCCTTAAAAATATGGAAGCCTGTTTGTATTGCATATCATCTCTCCTGTCATAGTAATAGAAGCTCAAGACCTACTTTCCCAAACGTTTTCTCCTCATTTATGTAATTATTTAATACCTGAGTGTGCACTGCATGATAGAAAAGTTTTAGTCCTCTAACCTCTACTTTTCATCTGTGGTACAAAGTCCTTACCCTTTTCCAAATGTGACTGCCGACTGCTGAAAAGCTACTGGGTAGGAATTGCTGCTCTTCGGAGCAGGGTATAGTTTTGTTTGCTCTAAGCCTACAGGAAATTTGCTCATGAGGAAAGGCCAGATCTGAAGTGTTGCAATAAATCTTGCAAACAGGCAATTACAGTTTTAATTGTATTTTAATCCATGCACGCTCAAACTGTACGGTTGGTTCTGAGCAACGGCTACATGGGATCTCTTACTGACCACTCCATACGAAAAATGTATAGGATTGTCTATTTTTTTCCAAAGAATGTTGAAAAAATTCATGTCAGTGGTTCACCAAATTTAAAAGGTCTCTCCCATCGGATGACCTCTTTACTGAGTGCTGTTGTGAGAACTCTGAAGATGTAATGAAATAGGCTTCCCCATAGCCCGAACCTGTTCTTCTCACTGATTTCCTCTTTCTTGGAAGAAAAATGAGCCACAGAGTTAAAGCTTTTTCAGTGGACATTGGGTCGTGCAAACCGTTGTCCCGTAACGGGACGTACGTTACGTGCTAAAGCTGAATAATTCTGCTTAATAGAAAACAAAGGTCTTTTCAGAACGTCATCAGTCCCTGAAAAAAGCTTTGCAGATACTGATGTAAATGTTTCCTGAGAATAGAGGGGGGAATCCCCCCAAAAAGCTATCCGTCTGGACAAAAAAAGACTTTAGTGCGGCAAGCTAACATGGGAATTTACTGGTAGCGGGTGTGTGCTGTTGTGTGTTTTGGGGGTTATTTGGGGGTTTTTTGGTCTGTTCCGTGAGAGGCTTAACGCAGGCCCTTGCCATGCATCAAGCCCACGGCAAGGGAACTTCCACACTGCCCCCGCGAGTCCCTTGGCAGCGGGCCGGGCTCGAGGCCGGGCTTGGCCGGACCGGACCGGGCCGGGCCGGGCCGGGCCGGGAAGCGCCCCCCTCACAGGGCGGCCCCCTCACAGGGCGGCGTGGAGCGCGGGGCGTGGAGCGCGGGGGCGGGCTGCGGCCCACAGGGCAGCCCCAGTTTTCCATCGCCTAACGCGGCGGGCAGGCCGGGCAGGGCGGATCTCAGGATGCCGGGTGCGTGTGGGGGTGCGTGGGCCGCGGCGGCGGCTCTGACACGGCGGTGGGTGGAGATTACAGCATTTCATCTGCTTTTCCTCCGACACCTTTTAAAGATACAGCCCACGGCGCTCCCGGGGGCTGGTGCCAAGCGCTGCTAGAGGCATCGCGCAGCCGCGCTCGAAATCTGTAGCTCGCCTCACTGTAAAAATAGGACCAATTCTGGGTAAAATCTAAAGGTTCTCCGCATTAACCCGCTCCCGTGCAGAACTGGAGCATTTGTTGGGTCAGATGCTTTTGATTTCCCATTAACTTCCGACAAATTTCAGTAAAAATACTTTCTGGAAGCAGAGCTTCGTAAGTAACATCTTGGGGTATGAACCGTTCTCTTTAGTCCCGGTCAGGGTGGAGAAAGATGTGTTTCTTGCCCTTCTGAATTTTGCTAGCTCTTCTTGTGTCTTGCTGCAGCGATGAATGCAATCCGTGTTCCGCACGTTTGCAAGCGTTTGGCTCAAAAGTGGTGAACAGCTTGTTGTTACTGGTGCCTGGTTTCCCCCCCGAAGCACATAGGATTTTTTTTTTTAATTTAAAGGAATAACAGGAATTTGCCTCTAACTAGTAGAAAACATTAACCAATTTAAAGTTCTCCTTTCAGTTACGAAAGTGCAAAGTAATACTAATTGCCTACTCCTCACCCTTTTTGTTCTGTAAAAAAAGCTCAGAAGCTGTTACAGATGAATATTAGATGGAATTACTGCTTTATAGATTAAATACTTGTCAATTTATTCAGTATTAGCAGTGCTTGTGTTTGAGAAAATACAGTGAGTTACAGTATTCTGGTTATTTTGTTTTCCCTTTTCATTAGGCTTATCCTTCAAGTATTAATGTCCAGTTAGTCAGCTACTGGGTGGACGGGCTGAACAGATTCCAACTTTATAAATGTTAATGCACATTATGACCAGCCTTGAGTAATAATGGATGACAGTATAACATTGAATCAGGGAGGACGCCCGAACCATTCCGGTACGGCTCCGCTATGTACTGTTGGGGATACACACATTTCTCAAAAAGAGGAAAGAATCTGGTAAATACAAAAAGCTGCTGGGGGAATACAGCTTTTGTTTTTCCAAGGAAAACAACATGCAAAGTCTTAAGAGATGGCTTCTCCTCCTACTTAAGTACCTCGATTATGTGTGATTCCATACCTTCATTTTGAGATTTATTAGCTTTCTGCTTCTGAAAAATCTTCTTTTAGTCTTCAGCCATTTTGTAACCATTGCCTTACTAAAAAAATTGAGCCCTGCTAGGGATCTTAAACCAGTAAAAGAAAAAGGAAGCAGTTGTGGATTGATACTTACAAAAATGAATGAGGCAGCCTCAAATCTTGTAGCTGTTGAGTTGGTATGAATGGCACGTGTCATGTTAACTGACATTTGTTTATTCTTTGTTAACTTAAGCACAAGCATTGTTTGGTTTTTTTGTGTGTGGTTTTTTTTTTTTAAATTGTTGAATCCTTATTCGAAAAATATAGGCACTTTTTCAACCAATGATGAGAATGAGAATTCATCTGCTCTTTATTTTTTAATTTAATTAACATGTACATCTGACATTTGGAAACTTTAACTGAAATTAGTCTCCCTTAAATGTGTTTGTCACTAAGATCTAAATGGGCTCCAGTATATTTGTTTCATGCAGGGGAGGAGGGTGGGAAGGAACATTTGAAAGCTATCACTGCTTGCCTGGAAATATACAAATGTTACCATAAGCCGGGAGGTTTTACGTCATTTATTAACATAAGAAGATAATCTAATTGTTCATACTTTGAATAAGACTTAAAAAAATAATACCTAAGAATGAAGTAGTATTTCTCTGAGCATACTACTGTGCAGACCATTCAGTGTCCAAGAGGTAAGAGTGATTGGCATTGGCTTGAGACACAATATTGCAAAATAGCAGGTATTTTAAGCTACTGTGTGAACAGGAATACTTTAATGTACCAGCACCACTTCTCTTTCAGACTTGACTGAACAGGCATATTTTAAAATCAGTTTGTTACAGTGTATTTTTAATCCAACCTGCTTCCGAGGACGTTTATTTGTGGAGGCGTGTTAGTGGTTAGCTGTCCTGGACTTAAATGCAGGACAGTCGGAGCTTGCAGGAAATCAAAAGATTCCTAGGCGTGGCGTATATCTACTCCTGCCAGACTTTGCTGCATCCGTGTCAGGGGAGGACCACTGTGGGGCGGGGAGGTGGAAGCAGAGCTCTTGGTCTACCTAAATGTGCAACCTCTCTTTATGTGTAGGTTTTGAATCCATGGCCAGTGCTTCATGGCCACCGGTGTGGGTGAGGACCAAATGTTGGGACTGCATGTGCAGTGATGCCTGGAGTTGTCTTTGGGAGGGATTTAACTGGTGGATTTCCCACAGGAAAGAGAGTGATTGGGGCACTGGGGGCAGGGGGTGTTCAATAACAGAACTGATGATGTCCTTAACATGGAGGAAAGCAGATATGCTGGTTGCGCTTAGTCTGCTTTTGAAGGGTTTAGTAACTGTTTGGGCGCGTTTTCCCAGTGGAGGTCTGTGAGTGAGATCTTTAGGCAGTGGAGCAAACAGGGAGCTTAAGGAGCTTTGATGAGAAGTTACCAAAGTGGTGTTTCGGGGAGTACTGGCCAGACAAACGCTTCAAAGATTGTACAGAGTCCCCAGTGGCTTAAGGAATGGTTCGGGTTTGTCAATGTGACTGAGGTTAAGGGGTGTGGTATGGCTCTCTTTAAAAAGGGGGTGGGTGCATATGAGAAAGGAAAATTTACGGATATGGAAGCCGTGAAGTCATCCTTGCAGACCTGTTAGTTACTCCTGGAGCTTCTTTCTTTTGTAGGTGCTCTGCTGGTTCATGCTCTTTCATACACACACACACATCCTGTGCTGGTCCTTCCTCTCCAGCTACAGGTTGGTAAGATTTCCACAGGAGTGTTTCACAATTGTTCCTGTGCATGGGAGGGTGATCATCAGACAAAGATGTTATTTTATAGTGTCATCTTCACCAGGGCTCTCCATGAGAAAACCAGTAAGCAAGGACTCAGCCAACCCAACCTCTCACACAGTGGTTATTGCAGAGTGGAGAGCATGAGAATAAGGCAATCTCTGCTGTTTCTCCAAGCCCTTCCTAGCCAGGTCTCCAGAAGATTTTCCTTTGGACAAGATAGCTGGCTTAAAGCAGAAGGTTTAATATTGCTGGAGTGCTTTTTTGTTTGGAAGTGAAGATTTCTGTTGGGCTTTTCTGCATGTGTGCGGAGTAACTCTTCAAGAAGTCATTTTTTGCTAGCAAAGAGGTTCTACCAGAGCAGATTTTTAGCCATACTCATGTGTCATAGCAGTCAAGGTATAAAATGGGGACGCGTACCCAGAGCTGGCTGTTCAGGCAGATAACAGTAGGACAGTATTGTCCTTGGTTAAATGCATGATTGCTGGGCAGGTCTTTGTCACCTGGCAACCCTGGTTTTGATTCTTGGTTGGCACTGTCTGCAGGGGGGTCTGAGCTGCTTGTGGAAGCTAAAACCCATGGATTGGGAAGCTAACCATGTCAGCTCTGTGCTGGAGTAGGCTGGCTGTGGCTTGGATTAAGGCTGTACGTCTCTCTTCCAGGTGAAGGCTGGTTGGGAGTTCTCCGAGCCAGGCTCCCCACGTTTTCTTGGGCAACTTCTTGCAGGGATGGTTATGTTGGCTCTTTGGAAGACTCACGTGACGCACAGGGGTTGCAGAGAGTGGTATTATAGAGCAGCCTGTGCTTTGCTGCCTGGCAAGGTATGTGTTGGCAGTTTTGGTCAACATTTCTCAGGGACAGGCTGTGATGCACAGCTGTCCAGACTGCCTCTGGTGCACCCTGTGGGGAGGAACCAGTTGGACCCTTGACTTTCCATCTGTCTTCCAGCTGGGGCACTCTCAGAATGTCTCTGATTGTGTGTGGTCAAGGAATTCAGCCTCTACAGAGTTGCTGGGAGGATGTTAACAAGTGGTGAAAATGCAGCCCTGCTTAGCAGGATGTGACTGTTGTTAGTTCACTGGTCATAGCGAACAACACTCTGCCACCCTGCAGTTACTCTTTAGTGCAATCTGCTTGCAGTCCAAAATGCAGTTGGATGAGTGAACTGATGAATTATTTTGGAGGAGCTATAACCTTGCCTCCTAACCCTGCAAATTCCGCATGCAGGAAGAGGATCCCTTTCTCTTCTCCCTGTCAGCTGAGCCCCGTATACACGGCGAAAGCTCTGGTCCCCAAGACTTGAATACACCCCTGTTCTCAAAGGGGTTCCAGAATTACCTGATGCAGTAAGTCAAAGGATGAATGAAGAGGAGGAGAGGAAACCTGCTGTTAACTTTGATGTAATGTGAAGCTCTTTCTCACCAGCTTTTGACAAGTGAGAACACATTGTAGATCTGGAAATAAGACAGACTTAAATTGTCTAAATAAGAGCAACAAGCTTGTCCATAATAACATTTTGATCTAGCATCCAATTTTGAGCCAAATTGGCAATTTATGTTTTAGGAAGAAGTCTTTACCTCAGCATCTCTCCATTTTCTATGACTCTTTCTTTTTTTCCAGTGGGAAATTCTTTTGAATTCTATCCTTTTTTTTTTTTTTTTTGAGAAGTATAGAATACATTTCTTATCCGTGCACTCCACACAAAAGTACTGGTGTGTTTTCAAAGTCATATGGAGATTGTTCTTCCCAATGAAGTAACTGTGAGATACCTGTACATTCCATATGACTCCAGGTATGGAGGACTTCCATGTTGGCCAAGCAATAGAGCATTGCTCAACCTTTGGGGCAGGGGAATTTTGTAAGGTGCTTATTATTTTTCTCTCAGTAATAAAGCTTGATTTCTTTGAACTTTAAAAGTTGGGATAGAAAAGGGCAACTGGCTACATCCTATTTTTTAGCTTAGAGAATGTATATGGAATTACTGCTTGTAAATTTTAAGTGACGTTTAGATTGTTAAAGAACAAAGTGATTAAATTACATGATTTGGATCCTCTGAAGTTTTTCTAAAGATCTGGGTATTGTTTGATTTCAGGATGCTTGCTTTAGTTTGTTGGTTAGGGCTCTTCATAAACAAAACACAAACATTATCTTTATTACTCACAGTGCTGCTGCATACTTGGGGTTTAGGTTTTGCCAACTATTTGCAATGTATAGCCACAGACTGTCTGGGTGGAATAAACAAAAACAAAGGCTTTCTGTTCCTATCAGGGCTTGCTTTTTTCAATTAGGCACATTAGTCTATCTTTAGGTAGAGAGGTAAGAGTACGCCTGTGTGTGTGACTCTTCTCTAGTCTGAAGTGGCAAAAAACCACATCGGAATAGATTTACATGCATCTTATTAGCCGTAAGCGCCCACAGCATGATTAATGCTCTGCAAGAAAGACAGACAAGACTGTCTCAGCCCCAAGCAGCTTACAGTCTAACACTGATAAGACTTGCCTTGTAATTTAGGAGGTGTGAAATTAATTTTGTGTTTATTGGTATCGTGACCCTCCTCTGGATGTAATTCTGGGGCACAGAAGCCATTGTACGCATGCGAGTTAGCCTGCAGTGGCTTTGCTAATCCATGCAAATCAAATGCCTCCTGTTAGCTGTGCATCAGGTGCTCGATGAGAATTGCCTCTTTGATTTTAAGATCTCTCCTGAAACATGCCTTAAAACAGTTTTAAAATAGCAGGTCTCAGGAACCACAGACTAATTTAAACACCCGCATGTGTATCCATTCCTAAATCACCAAAAAAATCATAGTCCTGGATTGCCTTTTTAAATTAACAGGACAGGAAAAAAAAATTTGCCGCGGAGGGCAAGCAGTAGTGTGTACCCAAAGCTGCACTGTGCCTGTGAGTTTTGAAGGAAAAAAACCCTCTATGCTTTATTGTGAGTTTAGTGGTGTATTATGTTCTTGACTACAACTGCAGTTTCCTCCAGGTCCTTCACACACCATCCCTCCCCACCAGCCTTCCTATAGTTTTCCTTCATAGGGTTGGAGAAACAAAATATACAATCGTGGAGAACTATTTGCACTTGGGTTTTGATCCTGTTCCCGTCCCATGCTTTAAATTGTATTTGTAAGTGTTGGCATTTTGAAACGGAATTTCCCATCGGTTTTTCTCGAACTGTTTCAGCAATTTTAGAAATGTACAGGATGTGTGACTTTTTTGAAAGCAAAACAGAATTTCAGTTTTCAATAACTACTTTCAGAAATACCTCTTAAGCTGTTGAAGTAAATAAGTATTAGTAATGTATGTACTAATGTAAAGCCATTGAGTTTACAGAAGGTTTTCTACCAAAATCTCTGGTGTTTAGATAAATACCTGATGATTTTGTGAAATGCATAAGCATATTCTTTCTGTACTTGAATAAAAATTACTCTCTACCCTTAATCTGCTTTTGTAGCCAAAGCGACTAGATAGCAGGCTCGCTTTTGAATTTGACACTGAGACAGTTGAGAACAGCAGGTAGCAAAGATACTTTCTAGCAACTAGTTTAAAGCCTCATAGATAAAATATACAAAATTATATTATATATAATAATATTCAAGTATCTGGGACCAGAGTGTGAGAGCTTTCTGCTTAGTGGCTTAGGAATATTACTGCTCTGAGCTATATTGATACGGAGTGACTTTTTTTGCCAAAGAAAAGTGTTCTTTTCATTACGGTAGCTACCTGTTCAACACATGCAAGAAATGGCAGCTACTTGCTATGGAAAGCTGGGAATTGACTTTACCAAGCAGCGTATATCTTCTGGAGGAAAGCTCTGCTGAGCTCTGCCATTTTATGCCAAAATAAGGAGCGTGAGCATTTGAGGAGTTTGGTTTATGTGCATTAGCTGAGAAATAATTCAACTGGAAATGTAAAAGAAACTTACCTGTGGTAATCTGCGCTGTTGTGCTATAAATAACAGTGAACACTGATGAAGCACAGATAATGGTAAAGGTGCTGGTTTATTTGTGATTATGAAATATTCAGCATCTTCTCTGGCAGACTTCTGACAACTTGCATTTTAGTGCTACTTGGAACTTATTCTTCATTGCAAGTAAAAGCTATAATTAGGGGAATATCACTGATTTTTGTCTTGGAGAAAGGAGGGGGAGAATTGACCTTCCTTGAGGTTGTGAATATAAAGAAAAATTTTCTTATATTCTTATTATACTATCACACCAGTAAGTAGTCTCAAAATACTGGTGGCTACAGAGTGGCGCTGGTTTCTTCGCAGGAGAGTTTCTATTGCAATGTTTTGAGGGGCTTCAAAGGCTTGCAGGAGTTTCTATTGCTATGTTTTATGGAGTGATTCCAAGGGATGCTGTTACCTAATAAGTCTCGAGTCCTGGGTGTTTTATTGGGAAAGCAGTCTTCTGAGTTATTTTGTTTCCTCCCGTGTATGTCCTGCTTGTGAGGTAAGACTGAGACATGCTTTTAAGGCTGTAATAATCTGTGTGAGACATGTTTGAATATGCCCCTCACCAAGCACTGGTAAGTTGGCTAGGCTTTCCTACTACCTGGCGACTGACCGAGGCTTGGATGAAACCAGGTACTGAATGATATTGAAAAAAGGGAGGGACAACTTCCACAGGGTAGCAAGGAAGTTGCCTGGCCAGCACACAATGTTTGCCATGGTCAAAGGGGGCCTTCCAGCAGGAGAGCCGAGGGAATTCTAACGTTCCATTGGCCATGAAACTTTCTGACCACCCAGGGGCAGACGTGTGTCTGCCAGGTCTTTAAAGCACCCATTTGGTTTTGTTTTTTAAGTGATAGGGTGGCTGGTTTTGAAGAGCACTAGGAGATGTCAGCAGGAATGAAGCTGGCTTGCACGTTGGCTTGAGCATCGGTGGGGTGGCATCAGCTGGCAGCAGACAGGAACCCCAGCCACCGCTTCTGCTGAAACTAGTGACCTTTGGCTGGTGCAAGAGCAGGGTGAGGGTAAGACCTCGTTCCAGAATGGGTGTTGGCTTCCTGTTCACAGGCCAGTTTGAATGGGGATTGTAAAACACAGGCACGCACACGTCGCTCCTCTTGGGGCTTGGCTCAGGTTACCCAAGAGATCTTCCATTTTCTTCCTTCCCCCACATACTCCACTGGAAAGTCACAGCAGCTATGGAGGTCTCTGCAGAACTTTTCTGCCTGTCTGGGAACTGCGTCTTTAAGGCTCGTGGTTCAGCTGACTTCCCGAACACGCTGTATACCAGTCCTTTCTACAGAGATTTTTGCTGGGCACGTGCAAGAGAATTAGCATGGGAAAGATCTGGAGTTGTTTAGGGGAAGGAATTGATTCCAAATGATGTCTTGCTGTAGCTTCATTGTGTTTTTCAAACAATGAATTAAATACTGTTTTCTCAATATTAGGAACTTGGAGGCAAAGACTCTCTACCTTTTATCAAAATCGGCGATTTCTTACTTAGTATGAAAAAATAGATATCCTTGGTTATCTGTCTAGCTAGTAATTAATAATACAGTTTTGTTTCCAAGTATCTATGTTGGCCTCTTTAGGAAAAGGGTTTGTGTTCTGAGCCCCTTATGATTTTCCCAGTATTGCCACTTAGAATGATAGAATGGTTTGAGTTGGAAGGGACCTTAAAGATCATCTAGTTCCAACCCCCCTGCCATGGGCAGGGACACCCTCCACTAGACCAGGTTGCTCAGAGCCTCATCCAGCCTGGCCTTGAACACTCCCAGGGATGGGGCATCCACAGCTTCTCTGGGCAACCTGTGCCAGTGCCTCACCACCTTCTCCGTGAAGAACTTCTTCCTGATGTCCAATCTAAATCTCCCCGCTTTCAGTTTAAACCTGTTACCCCTTGTTCTGTCACTACAGGCCCTTGTGAAAAGCATGCTTGCCACCCCCCCCACCCCACCCCCCCCCCCAGCTTAAATGGCTATTCCAAAGCGAAAAAAAATCCGGTGTCTAATGCACACTTTTCCACAATTTATCCCACTCTTACAGGAAAAGACAGAGGGATATTGAGCATTTTTCTGTTTGCATTTTTCATTACATAAGTTGTCTTTATTAGAATGCCTAATAAAACATCTGTGCTACAGTGGTAAAACACGTAATCCATGGACTTTCATCCTCAAGCTAGCCCTGACTGATGAGATTACGTGTGGTCTAATATCTACTTTTCACTATTAGCAGCAGTTCTTTTGCCACTGGAGCAAAAGGGCATCTAACAGATTAAGTAAGATTTTGTTTAAAGATGCTAATCTTTTCCTGTTAAAAGGAAAAAATTAAAAGGAAGAGGAGAGTAATTGAAAGGTTTTAATTCCTGAGAATTTTTTTAAATGGATTATCTTGATTAACAAAATTGTTGCAGCTCATGGCAGAAACTTTTTAGAAGAAGGCAGTAATTGTAATTAATTTTTAGTCTGTGCCACATATTTGATGATAGCTCTGATTCATGCTATTATATTCTCTCTTCCTTCACCCACAGCAAAACAAATTTAATTTGATTCATACCCTTAAGAAAAAAAAAAAAGGCAAAATTACTCACATGGTTATGATTCAGCTCTTGGCATAAAACCCTGTCCTCCTCCATCCTCCCCTTCTCCCACCCAAACCACCCCCACCCTCACCCACTGTATATTTATGTCACTGTAGTCTGAAAAAGTTGATTAGCTCTTTAAAAACAGAGCAAATGAAATCCTTCTTCAAGCTGCCGTATTACTTATGTTGATACGGGTCTAATAAGACTTCCTTTTCACAAGCAGTATGGAGGCAGCAGCAGTACTCTGTTTTTCATGTTACTTCAACAGACAACAACACTGTATCGGTCTTGAGATGTGTTTGCTTTTAGCAGTTTAGCAAAGCTTCAGCAAGCGATGCTAAAATTGCTCAAGTCCATGTATTTGTCAGTCTGTCTTTAAAAAAAAAAACATTTTTATATATAGGTATATAGGGATTCTTGTTGAAATGGAGTACCAGAAGAGCTTACCTTAATATGGTTTTTGTTGTTTTCTTAATTAGTCTTTAATGATCTCACTTTTAGACCTTAACAAGCTTTTCCCCAAGGAGAGGTAAAAGCTGCTTCTTTCATTACACCAATGTTTAGCAGTGTTCCCTCTTCCCTACCGCTTGTGTCAGATACCTCTTTGTATGGGTGATGGATATCTTCACCTACCGCTGGAAGTACGAATGCTACGGTTCAGCTCGCTGTTGTAGCTGACGAGCCATGGTTCTTAAGAGCTGAAGGCGCAACACAGCTCAAGTTCTGTGATCAGACACTAGAAGCATTCAAAGGCGATGTTTTATACATGAAAAAGAGATGTTTACGGAGATCTGGTATGTAGAGGTGATGCAGTCCAACAATCCCAGTGGAAGTTAGAAGCAGCTCAGTGCCTCTGAACGTTGACATGTGTTTCTGCGGATAACATTTCATGCACACTGATGCTGTGAATCAGTCACAGTAGGTACCACAACTTGTGTAAGTTGGTGGGAAAGGGTGTTTTTAACTGAACATGCTAGTGCCGCCTTTCCACTTTTACTAGAAGAGACAAATAGATGGTACCTTAAGGGTAGAAATCACAGGGGATTTAATAATAATAAAAAAAGGATCCTCAGAGCCTAGAACACTTCTTTACTCAGAAAAGATTAACTTACTGCCTTTCTAGTTTCATTAGCTCTGTGCTTACATGAACTTTTTCAATAAAGGCAAGAGAGATCCTGAGAAAACGAAAGGGGATCTGGAAGGGACAAAATAGAAAATGCATTTCTTCCTCCTCTCCCCAACATCCTCTGCTTCTGTATAGGTACTGTAAGGAAACTATGGATGTAATCACACATCCACGGTCTGTGACTGTGTACCTAGTTCACATGTCCCAGTGATGCTGGGTGCTTCGCTGTGGGCTGGGCTCTTCCCCTCTGGCAGAGGAGGGCCTTCAGCACAATTAGCATTAAGGGTGTCGTCAGTTTACTGTGGAGCTCGCTCCCTTCCTCAGGGAAGCACGAAGGATGGAGCATCTGCTCTCTTCCCAGTCCTGAGGTGACTTCCATATTTTGACTCCCAGTCACAAAGCACTGCTGTGAGTAACTTGACCTGGAGAGGGAACAATGGTCTGTCTGTGTGGTCCCTTTGCGGCCTCTTCATCTCCCCCTCTTGTGTCATTGCTTTATGCAAGATGGGAACTGTCTAGCTTGGGCTGCCTAACTCCCTAGGGAACCGGAGTTCCTAAGGTGTGATGAGTGGTGGCCATTGGCAGCACTGCAGGGTGCTGAAACCTTGACTGAATCAGGCCCGCTTGCCTGTGTTGTCAGCTGGGTGGCCCCTGTGTCTGATACCAATGATGAGCATCTTAAAATGAATCAGGCAATGTATCCCTTGTGTTGGGACCAAGACACAAGGGTGAGAAGGTTGGAAGGGAAAATTAGGGAAACTTCCCTATTAGGAGAGGAGAATTGCTGAGTACAGCAGGAAACAGGCTCTGCTGGAACAATAAAGAAACACAGGTCTCCTGAGGAAATAGTCAACAGAGAAAAATGTAGGGGAATAGGTGGATGCTTTTGTCTGTGAGGGTGCATGGAGTAGGATGAAGAGAACACTGCCTTCCCTCTCACATTCCTCCTTCTCCCCTTTCCTGGTCTGCTCGGGTTTCTGTGTTAAAATGAAGTACCCCTCGCCCAGAAAGCACCAGAGGCAGAATCCAGCTGAATGTCAGTCATGCTTGTGTAGCCAAGTTGCTGAAATTAGACCATTGCTGCCAGCAGTTCAGTGATGCACCTTTTGGCGTTCCTTTTCTGCAGTAGGACAAGTGTGTCAGCCTCTCACCCTAATCCCTCTAAGAAAAGCTAAAATACCATCACCATAAAATACACCGAAAATGTCTTTCTTAACAATGAGGTTGACAATGAAAGCACATCTAGATACCAGCTGCTATCATTTTTGAATGTTACGCTTCCGCCATGTAGAAGATAACTGCAGATCGCCCAGCTCTAGGTCAGAATGAGATGCACGGCATGCTCCAGGAGATGCGGCATGGGACAGGGAGTCAAGAGCTCCTTAGATGCAACTCAGTTCCTGATGGAAACTTCTGTGACGTTGATTTTAAGTATTCTTGGCCTTTCTCCTCTCATTTTCTAAAGGAGACTAAATCTGCCATTTCACAGGGATATTATGAGGATTTACCTTAAAATGTACTTCTGAGGTATTTATAATGGTTAATCAGCTTTTCCATTATGGAGTACTTATGTTATTTGGCTGGCTTCAGCCACACGAATTCACACAAATGCTATACATAGAATACTTTGGTGGAATATTTTGTGTTTGGCTCATCTGAGTCACGGTTTCCAATTAAAAAAAAAGTAAAATAATTTGATTCTTTTAATCTAAATTATTTTCATGAAGAACCTCATAATAAATGCTTTGGGAAAGAATTCAAGAGATGAAGCGTGATAAAATCATTAGGTTTAAATATCTTATCAGAGTCGAAGGCAGATGTGACTGCTGTCTACCAACAAACTGCAGAACAGAGACTGGAGGCATTTGTGGTATAGCACAGGAAAAGAACTGTTTTAGCAAAGAGAGGACAATGCTGATCATTTGGTGGTGTGCCAAGGGCTGGCCCTGAATAAGTTTAACATGGAAATTTTGGAAAAAAAGGTCCAAATCATGAGAAGCGACTTCTGAAACAGCCTTCCAATTGCAGGAGCTGCAACTTTTTTCACAGTCACGTGCAAAAAGTCATCAGAGAGGTGTTGGCTGGTTGGTTTTTCAGTCCTTAGTTTCTTCAGCTACACCTGTTGTCCTAGGTCTCGTCTTCAGTTCTGCTATCTGTCATTAAACTTCCAGGAAGGGTGGGCAGTTCATCTCTCATTTTTTACGTTAATAGAAACCCCGTGGCCATTTTGAGTGAGATTTATTCACTGTCTCTCAAGAAGATGGAACATGTGAACACTCCAGCCAGACTATCTCTTACTTAAAGTCACTTACCGGCTTAGCGCTTATGACAGGATAGAGGCTGAAATTTTGAAGTATTCTGATAACTTTATTCCAATCAAATCTCTTTCATAAAAGATTTAAAATGCCACCTAAAAGTTAAAAGATATGATAATTTTCTTAAAAAAAAAAAACCAAACAGATCAAAAACCAATATCGAGTTTTACATGCACACAGTGCGAGTGTGAAATTTTTGTTATGTCATCTGCCTTTAATTAAACTTAACTTTTTTTGTTACCCTCATGCTATTCTAGGATAGGATGTTTTTGTCGTTTTATGGTTTCATTGGGCTATGGAATATTCCAAACAATTTGAAAATGTGGTTAGATTAGTTTTCCCTTGGGTTTGACCTCAGTAAACTTATCTTGCGGTAAAGCTAGATGTCTTCATCTTTGTTGTGCTTATTACCTCAAGACAGTTGTCGTGTGTTTAATTAATATAACGCGACAAGGGGTGAGTGTTGAGGGGGATTGGGGGCTTTTTGTTCTGTTGGGGTTTTTTTTCCCCTACCCCTAAGAACAGCTTTGAGTCATTCCTCCAAGAGGTCCTACTCCCCGTCGCTGAAGAGGGCTGTTGTCCTGTGGAACAGGAGGGTGGGGGAGAGGTGACTTGAGTCATCTCGGCTGGTTTGTCCTGGCATACATTTCCTGCCCATAAATTGGGATTGGCAAGGTTTGTCAGTGGCAGGCAGCCTCGCCGTTGTTCCGGTTGCGCCTCGAATGACGTTTGCCGTGCCCGCGTCGCGTTCGTGGCCACGCACGTTTCTTTAGGGGAGGAAAACGGAGGTGTTGGCCTGTGTTCCTTGCGGGTTTGCGGGCAGGTGAGGCTTTCAGTATTGATTTTGAAGTGGGAGCCTGTTTCTCGCGCAGCGTTTGCCTCTTCTCGCAGCGATTCCTTGACGCGAAAGTTAGCACGGGCAAGTTTGTCTCGCGGGAGGCTTTTTCTGGCACGGAGAGCCGGCGATGGCCAATTGTTCAACACCTTTCCATCGTTCAATTGTTCAACACCTTTTTCCATCGTTCCCGTTCTGATTGACTCGTGTGATCCGCAGAAGTTTTCCAGAGCGGTGCCGGCACGCCGGCCACCACCAGCCCTGGCTTTGCAAGCCGTTCCCAGCCGAGCCTTGAGAATATTTCTATATATTTAACAAACAGGGGCTTCTTTCCGCGGTGAGGCGGGAGGTGCTGGTTTTCGTCCGCTCCCCCTACCCCCTCCCCTCTCGCGTCTAGCGCCTTGGCAGGGGAAAGAGAGCGAGGCGATGGCCGCGATGGCTGTGTAAACCCAACCTCGGGGGCGAGGATTAGCGTAATGTGCGCCAGACATTCCTCCCGCGGAGATGCTGGCCGGTGCTGAATGCGGCCGTGTCTGCGTGAGGCGAGGGAGTTTCCTGCCTTAAATCACCAGCAGGCTCCGGCTGGGCGTTCCCGCCCGCTGCCCTTTTTTCCTTCCCCCTCAATGAGTGTCCTTTGTGTAACCCCGCTAATTCACAAAAATTCTCCGCGGTAATTGGAACTGCCCCGTCACGTGGCCGCCGCCCGCCGATTGGCCGCTCTTAATTGGCGGGTCGCTATAAGAGCGGCGTGCGGCGGCGGCGGGCGCCCAGCCTCGCTCCGCTCCTGCTTCGGGCGTGGAGCCGTGTTCCGCTGTGAGGCTCTGTCCCGGCCCGCCAGCGCGGCCACATCCTCGCCGGGGCTGGCCCGGGGCGCACGGGAGCCGCCTGTCATCGGGAAGCGCCGCACGGCACGGGTGAGCGAGGAGCGGCTTCGCCCGCCCGGGGGGGATCGGGCGGTGGGGCCGTGCGGTGCCGGTTGAGCGCGGGGTGGGAGGCGAGCGCACCTGGGGGGCCGCGGGGAGGGTGTGCGAGCGCCCGGGTCTCTCGGCTTTCCCTCCTCTCCTCTCTCTCCGTTCCGTGGAAGGGGAAGTTTCTCGGGCGCTTCTCGGAATCCTCCCCGGGTTAAACCCGACCCCAGCGCGCGTGGCTGCGCCTTCCTTGCGGCGCTGGGCTTCCTTCCCCCTTCCCTGGAGGGCGCTCAGGTGGGAGCGGCGGCGAGCGACGTGTCTCCCGTGGGCAGAGGTCGGGGCTCCGCGCCGGTGAGGGGAGGGCTTGGAGCGGCGGGCTGTGCGGAGCCTGCCTGGCCATTGTTTTTGGTGTGTGGAAGCTGAAGGGACTTTAGGTGGCTGGTTTGGGCACACTCGTGGCACAGGCGCTCGCTTTCCGCGTGTTGAAACCGAGTGTTAACTTCCCACGTGCCCAGTACTTAAATGTCCTCTAAGGATTTAGAAGAAGTGTAATATGGCTCAGAGTTTCCTCTCTTCAAGGTTGTGATAGTCACTTCTATACATACGAGCGTTCCGAATGCTGCTTTTTATTAAACTCCTGAATATAGTGTGATCCTAGAAACTCCAAAGAAACCGAGTTACCGTGTGAGTGTGTATAAAAACGTTTATTTCAATTATCTTTAAATACGGTGCATTAATTGTTACTGTGAAACAGCTGGGAAACAGCAGTGCCTGTAATATACTGTTGATCTTGTGTTGGTCAATAAAGCGTGGGTACGTTATGTAGGCACTGTAACTTAACGTTTCGGATCTGCTGTTAACGTTGTGAGCTTCGTTTTTACTTTCTCTTTAAGCTGTAACTTCTTGAAGATGCCTTTAGAAAGCACTTTGGTTCCAGGCTATAAAGGTGTCACCCACGGTATACCCATCTAGGTTGGTTCTGGTGCATAAAACACTGGTTTTCTGACTTTTAAATCTCTTGCTTTCATCTCTCTCAATTCCCCGTACGAAGGTTTTTCCAAACAGGGGAAAAAAGCAGCTAGCTAGTGTTAAGACTGGGCTTCTGTTATGAAGCTTGTCTTAATTGTTCAAAGGCCTTTCTCTCTTTCCTAATACAATTTTCGGAAGCTCTTTGAACAATGCTGTATATAAAAATAGGGCTCAAGGTTGTTGTGTAGCTAAATATATTGCAAAATGAGTAGGAAATGTCTAATAAGAGAAGCAATAAAAAGAATAGATTTTGAGATAAGCATGTCTTCTGGAGGCACGATGCCTTTGCAAATCACGAAGAGCGTAACCCAACTTCTGATGTCAGAGTCTCCTTCTTAGCCTAGGTGTGGCTGGGGACCACCTGAGGAAAATACTGTTTTCAGGCTTGAGCAAATGACTCCGAGGTTCTGTGATTGTGGTAGGGCTGGGGAGCAGCTCCCTGCAGCTGGGTACGTTTTTACTTATAGATTTACCAATTAAAATTCCAGAGGAAGAATTCATAAGGTTAGTGTTCTTGCCAGAGGTCCCCTTGCTCCCTTCTCCCCCACTCTCCTGAAAATAACAAGCACATACTACTCTGCTTAAAAAGTCAAAGCTTGAAAGAAAAAATGTAGCTGTGGTTGATTTGTTGTCTATTAATAAAATGATCAGCCACCTCCCACTGGGTTTCTCACCTGTTTTGAAATACTTGTATGAGGTGAAGGCTGACTGGTTTAAGTATAAACTGAAATTTTGGGAATTAAATAAACATGTTCCAGTCAAATTCTGTTTAGATCATGTCTGTTACTTGTATTTTGGTTTGTGTCATACTGTTGACTGTTCCAGTTTATTCATTAAAAAAACCCTTACGTTTTGTAGTATATGATCTCACGCAAAACCACATTTTTATGCTCATTCTCTTAGTATGTTTTTGCTGTCTGATTTTTGTGAGTGTATGTAGTGAAAATATTTGTTCTAAAAAGAAAACACTTGCAATTACAAAATACTGGAGGGTAGGGGAATCTGAAATTAAAACTGCCACAAGTAAATTTTATGTATCATAATCATGGTTTTATTAATTATTGCAAGCAGTGGTGCTTGACTGGTGTAGAGATGGGCAGACATTAGAAATGCATAAAACCAGACAGTTGTAGCCTTTGTCAGCTGGCATCTTGAATGCTGAAAGGGTTTCGTGGCTGGCTCACTCCTGTCCCTGGTTTATTCAGTTGTTTAGTAGCACTTCAGTGATGGATGGATTCTGTAAAATATTTTGATTGTGTGGATGGCAAGACAGCATGTACACGTGGACATCCTTGCCTGTGTGATACAACAGTGCTGAACAGTGATACCCAGAATTGTCAGGTAACAGCGAATTCTGGACTCCTTATTAACTTGGATAGACAGTGTGCTGGTGCATGACATACTTCTCCGGTTTCACATGAACAGACACACACCTTCTGGATACAGATAACTCCAACCAAATCAGTTTTCAAGTGAGGGAGATCAGAAATCATTATAATAGCTACGACAGCCTATGGAAACTTCCAGTGCATCGTGTGCCCCCACCCTGTAGCATCTTGAACTGGTTAGAGCACGCAAGTCATTTCAATGTCTAGATTATTTCTTCCCCTAAGATTTTGGTAGTACTATGGTTCACCCCCTCTTAGAACTTTAGTTCCCCCTCCCAAGTAGTTGTTTTTTGGGTTAGCTGTTCTACTTCTAGGTTAGTGTTAACTTAGGGAAAGTTTTTAATAGGCAGGGATGCTTCTTTCCAACCTGTGAAGATGTTACATCGATTAAATGGGAAGGTGTTGCCCCTTAGTTTACTTGTCTTGTCTGACTGCAGTTCTTTGAGCAGTAAGATATTTTTTTTCCCCTTTACCTTCTTCCGGTGCTGAGGTTTGAAAACTGGTTTCTTTACGTGGAGCTGTTCTATATAAATGCAGAAACATTTTGTTCACCCATCTCTAACTTTAGTACTGCAGATAATTATAGAAGAACTATATCTGTTAGAAACGCAGTGTAATATGACTGAAGTAGTTTTCCTGGGGGGTGGTCAGGCTATTATGTCTGATTTGATTTGTTCTTACAAATTACTTATCACAGCGAGAGCTGAAAAGTTGAGCTGATGTTACTTGTTTCCTTGGGATTTATGAGAAAGAGGAAACACCTTTCAAAATACATGTGTAAGAGATCTGGTGCATGTATAAGCTTGTGATAGGCTGTTAGTATTTCTTTAAATATCTTCTTGAAAATTCTCAGCACCAAAAAAAAAGTTAAACTTAAGCTACTGGAAGAACAGGCTGAGGTGGAGAGTATGCCTAAATACTTCTCTCTCCTACACACATGATAAATGTAATTATAGTGGCTTCAGTTCATAATGCCAAAACATCATCATCAACTCATTTCTGTGAATATCTTATATTGCTCATAAAGGCTGATGAGCAGTAAAGATTTAAATCAAGTGACTTGCTGGTACAAATAGCAGTATCTTAGAAGTTCAACAGTCACAGGACAGAAAATCTGCTTTTATGGCTCAGATGGATGAAGCAAAGTTTAAGAATGAGTTGACTTAAGAAACCTTGTAGAGTTGCCGCATGGCTTTGAAGCTGATGATGACAGCAATGACCTACAAATAGAAGGTGTGAAAATAAAAGAATTATATGGCACATAAAGAGGTTCTCTGGACCATCATCCTGACCCCAAAGGGTTAGACTAACTTTTAAAGCAAATCCTGGTGTCTGTATTTCTGACCTGTTCTTAAAGATACCTGACACGGGCATGTTGTGCAATTCCATGCAGAAAAGCTTGCCTTCTGAACAATAAAAGATACTGCCTAACCTGACTACTCCTAGTGATAAGTTTGAACTGCAACTATTTGCCCAAGAAGAACAGCTTATATGTCCTTTTCAAGCTGATACGCTTGTGTGCAGTTACATCCCCCCCACTGTCTCAAAGAATCAAATGATCATATTGCCTAAATAGAGTTTGGGAAAGGTGGGACTGGGTATGGTTCATGGGAGAGCCTGGTCTGTAGTCTTCTAGAAGTTATTCTGTTTATTGAGTCTCAGGTTTCTTTTTAAAGGTGAGAATTTTCATCTTTGACTCTAGTCTACAACAGCTGGATAACATGCATCTAAGTTTAGGGAAGAAGCTGTAGCTGTTCTTTTTTAAAAAGTATACTATATTGGCACAGCTCAAACTGTGTATTGTAAGATGGAGTATTGAACCAGGGAAACTGATGATATGACAGAATAATTGCCTGGAAACACTGAGCAGGCAGTATTTTTCTGAAGTGGAAATACTCGCCTACATTTTATATACCCTGTTCAGATTCTTACCCACTCCTAAAATGTGCTTTACTTCTCTGTTGGAGCACATCATGGTTGATCTGCTCTAATGTTCACTCAAGAAATAAGTTTTCTAGGGCAGAGTAGTTCTGTTGCTGGTTTGCTGTTTTCTTACTGGTCACACTGAGAAGCCATGCTTTTATCCTAGTGTCCTGCGAGTATGACTTTAAGTATTTTTACATGATGTCCAGCCATGCCAAACTCCTACTGGTGCATTGATCTTGATAATTTCATAATTCTTCGTTATTTCTTGGTATCTCTAAAGATCTTTGTGATGAGGGAGGAAAAAGCCCCAAACACCCTTAGTTGTGAACGCGTATTTGTTACAACAATACAGGATTACTTTTAGTACCAAGCAGTGATGCAACTCTCCCAGTGAATCTGCGGATTGGCGTTATTCTCTGCATAATATGAAGTTAGTCAACAGCTTGAAAAGAATTATGTTGGCCTTCAGATGGTTATTCTAAGCTACATCTTTCACACGTGCTTTGGCAGTTATTGCACTATCTTCCTGCAGACTTTTGGGTTCTGTCTTGCCACTGGCTTGTGCTATTGAAAAGTTGTGCTCTGTAGTGATGTGATGACTTACCTGTTTCCTAGTCATCTTGAACCAGATGTCTCACTTTTCTTCACTATCAGAAATATCTACTATAAATAGGTGCACAGTGCAGTTTTGTAGCTGTCTTGGTCATGGTGAAACTGTTTAAATCAGTGCTCATTTTAAGAGCAACATCTGGTCAAAATTTTGCAGCCAGCTGTTCACACCTTAAGGAAAATGTCACAGGTCTGGATGACTTGTGAATAATTAAATATTTGTATTTTACTAATATTTTGCTGCCCTTGTTTAACAAGTGTGTGGTTGGACAATAAACATGAAAAGGTTTCTATCAGCAACAGTTGCCTGTATCTTCACTGAAAATACTTTGAGTAGTTGTGGTTTTGAGGGGCCGGTTTTGCATTGTCTTTTTAATTTGTATGGTGCGGGGGGAGGAACAAGTTAAACAAAATCCTGAATAACACCATTGATAATATTTAAAAACAGACTTCTACCTTCATAACATTTAGGCACAGTCTTACTTTAAATTTCAGGCTTAGCTAAAAGCTATTATATTGTGATAAGGGAGGTTCATCATCCAGAAGCGTGCTTTGCTTCTTTGAATGGGAGATGATCATGTGAATATGAACATATGGTAACATTCCTGATTTTGTATAAAAAGGGAGATATTTTCCAGTATTCATCTGAAAGCACACAGGAGAAGCTGATGTGCTATCAAATTGGCAAAAAAAAAAAAAATGTGTGTGGAAAAAAATTGAGAATGTGATGAGATGGAATACTTGGATGGATATCCTGTTCATTTCAGGAGGCAACTGAAGAAATTAAAAGTATTGAGGACTTTTTTTGAGGTATTTACTTAAATGGGTAAACACATGAGAATATTAAACTTTCAGGCAAATCTTGCAAGTTGGAAAAGTTCTTGCCAGTTCACTAGTTAACATGACAGCCGTTGCATGGGGCACATCCTCATGTAGCATCAACAAACACTTAACTCTTCAAACCTATGGCCTTTGTTAAGCTTCTGGATGAATTAATGAGAGGTGTAATATCCAAATGAATATCATTAATAGCTACATTTGTGGTACCACTGATCACTTCTCATTGCATAATTCTTTCTAAATCAGTTGGATAGGTTTTTCAAAAGCTTGAGGGTGCTTGATAAAGCACTGACTTCTCAAGTAAGTTAGAGTAATAGTGGTCTGCTGGATACTGCTTGTGCTTCAAGTGTGTGTGCTAGTACTCACCAGTTTGCACTGTGGTTACTAACGAGCCTCAAAAATGAAGCCTGCACTTAATGTAGTCCCTAGTGAATGGAAAAAAAGATATTATTGTCAATAATTGTTCCTTCCAGTTTACCTCTGAGACTAAGAAAACCAGCCTTCAGGATGCCAGGTCCCAAAACAGGGCAGGTATTTTGTCATACGAAGTGACACGTGGGCAAAGTCATGTGCCTGGTGGGGTTTGGCGGGCAGCAGCTGAAGTAGGCATGCTGTGGCCTGGGCTGCTGCAGCTGAGCGGGAGCCCTGGCTGGGAGAGCTCTGCCCCTCTGCTGAAATTCCTCAGGGGAGGAAGGAGTGGAGGACGAGAGGCCTCCCTCCCCACAAGCAGCTGTGGAATGAGAATGAAGTCCAATGTTTATTCTTTCTTCCGGAAACTATAGGAAATGTAGTGCTCATGTAAATTGCATAATAGTATTTGCAGTTGTGATAGGGAGAGCCAGAGTAGGGCACGAGGAGAGTGAGGTGTTAGAAACCGATGTTCTCCGAGAGGAAAAACTGCAGTATGGGTGATAAAAGTTATTAAACTGCTTTATCAGGGAACTGCTGATCCTTGCTTAAGGGACTTTTTTATTTTTACTGGTTTCTTGGTATCCTCAAAAGCGTTTTGGCCTTTGGTTAGTAGGTGCCAGCTAAACCATTCTGCAGTGCCGTTAACCCTCGGGATCAACTGTTCGTGCAAGTAGTCGGAAGGATGTGCCCTGTGGTTGGGGTGAGGAACTGGAAGTCGAGACCAGTTTGTTACCACTCTGCTGCTGTTCTGCTGCCTTGTGTAGGCAGTCTTTTGGTGGAAGTTGTCTGTGATTTTTTTTCTATGGTCCCTTTTAAGGGAGTTGCTTACTTGAATGCTACTAGTTGTCCTGCCTTCTCCACTGTTGTTGGCTCCAGGAGTCTAGCTAGCTCTGTTGTGATGCTTGGATGCCAGAGGTTGAAATTACTGATGATACCCAAGCTCTCTGTCTTTGCATCTAGACCGTAAAAATGCTACCCTTGGTCAAAGAGGTGCAATGTGAGCAAGACTCCTAATAGCAACACTGCTTTAGCTGTGTGATTATCTGTCTCTGGAGCTGCTTAGAAACTGTTAGTTGAGGAATATCAAACGGGTCTCATTAAGACCTTCTGTAATACTGCAGCTGGAGAAGGCAAAAAATCTCACTTAATGTTCAGAAAACCAAAGTTTTTTCTCCCCACTGGTTTATGGCTATGGGAAGAATGAACCTCTGGGACTGTCTGAAATCCATGTGTGATCTTAGTGAAAGCACACTGATGTCAGGGTGATGCTCAAAGGGCGCAAGTGCCTTCCTGGTTTTGTTCAGCCACTTTCAGTAGGCAGAGTGATGGGGAGGAATGGTTCTCTTCTGAAGGTGAAAGGCGATGTCTTATCTTCCAGTAGTTATATCAGTAATGGCAGCAAGGCTACTGTAGGAGATACCTTTATGTGATAAAAACTGAAGTGTACTACTTGTTTCTTACGCCACAAAAGAAACCTCTTATGTCTGTTATCCTATCTAGATGTCTTTTTTGGAAATGATGTATTTCAGTAGCACTGTTAGATAGCAAAAATTCCTCTGAAAGAGATGTGGATCATATAGTAGAAAATTAGTACAGAAGGTGCCATTATATTTGAACGAGAAACCTCTAATTGCCTCTTAACTGTGAACTACTGTGGCATGTCTTGCCCTCCTGTTAGGCACAGAACACATCTGTTACATTATCTGACCTGGTAGGGAGGTTGACAACCGGAGTGCTGTATTTTCCCCAGGAGTTTCTGCATGAAGAGTTGCATGTCCTAGGCGGAATGCCCTTCAATAATGTGTAGCTTCAGAGATTATGACTGCTTTGATTTGGGTACTTTCAATATACTTTTCCTGCATGATAAATTGGCCTACTGGAACTTTCTAACTTCTTGGCTGAGGTTAAGAGCATGTAATTCTGTGGTAGAGCAGTAGTATGCAATTCAATACCGCATAAGTACACATCAATTAAAAAGTGCCTAGATATGGGCAGGGAAGCTTAGTCACATATTCCTTGTGGGGCGGGGGACCAAAACAATGCACTTGCATGTTTTAGATAAAGCTGCTTCTTCGTGATAGCCTGGAGAGCCAAAACCACTGGGAAAACTATTCCTGGGATGTCAGGTTAACCTTTTTTTTTTTAATGGGTTATGTTCAGAAGCCTGGTTAGATATGAGAAGTGAAGGTGCTAATGGATATTCTGAGCAGCATAGTTCTGTAGTCAGACCAAAGGTGTTTTCTTCTTGCAATCCAGCATTTACCTTCCTTATGTTTTCTTCTTTGCCATCTTGTGCTTGCGAGTGCAATTTTTATGGAATTTAGGAGATAAGATGATTTTGGGATGTGCTGATAATCAAACATTGTTAAAAGAAATTGCTTAGTAGACACCTTGATTTAGAAACAACACACCCACTTCATTGTGATGCTATTCAGGGAAATGATTCAGTGCAGTTTCGGTGGGTTGAAACAATGGCTTGGTGGCACACCTATTTTGTAGAAAGCTGACTTTTAAATGGGATGTCTGTTTTCTGCAAGTCTCTACACAGCTAACAGCTGCAAGGCGATAGTTGGTAGTATACATGTCCTGTACAGAGCCTCCTTCATTGCATACTATTTTCCCATGCACTGAAGATTGCCAAGTGAATTGGAAATATTGGAATGATTTGTTGGATCCTTCAGGTTTTGCTTTAAGAATTCTTTTGTCTTGCAGTAAAACATAACTAGGAATGAGCTGATTCACACACAGTAGCTACAGTCAAGTCTGTTTGAAATGGTGCACTTGCTTTTTTTTTTTTTGCACTCCACACACGGGTTGTAATGGCATGCTAGCTCACTTATCTTTATTTCTTTGCTCTGAGCCAGTTTGAGTTGCAAATAGTAAAATACATCGCGGAGAGCTCCTGGGCTTGAGCTCAGCTCAGTCTTGAGTTCTGTGCGTAAACTCATGTTGAGAAACAGAAATAGAGCTGACGCTGACAGTGAGTGGCAGCCTGTAGTGATAAAGATGTGTTGTGAGCACACCTTCATGCAGGGTGCTGGCATGTTGATACAAAATCCCTCACAGAAGTCTCTCAAGTACTATGTGAGTTTTGTCTGCTTTATCCCTGCCCGTGTGCATCTCGGGCACACATCTGAGAGTGACTGTGCAGTGGATGGGTACTGTACAGATGAGTCAGTTCCTGTTCCTTTGGCTGAAGCTTCGTTAGGAGTTCTCAAAAAAGTATTTCAGAATGTGGATGTGGTCAACATAGTCATTTTCCAGGCATCTTAAAGGAAACCCACATCAACTGTGAAAGTGAACTTTGAACTCCTCTGGCCTGCCACTAACAGAACATGAGCAGTGCTGGATGGGAATACTTGCTTGCTCAGGTCTGTCTTCCCTCATGGCTCACACTTCTTGCCCTTAAGTACCCAGTTATTTTTCAGGAGAATTTCCAGTGATGTGTATGACTGATTCGCTACTCCACTGGTGGTATGTCTGCTAGACATGTAGTTAGAAACAGCTTCTGACAATTTCTAGGCCACATTTAATTGTTCAGCACACTTAAGTAATACTGAAAGCAGTTCAACTCACTAGAACCTGTAGTGTTATTTCCCAGGTTTTATGGCAAGATGTGGTATGTAACACTTTGCATTGGTTGTACTGCACAGCCTAGGGTTTATCGCTTTGGCTGAGTAAGCTCTTTCGAAGGCATCAATTATTAAAAGGTCTCCTGTTTTTGAGCTGTCTGATGGATTACTTTCACTGAATGTGTTTGTCTTTTACTCTGAATCTTTGTCTGTTTTCAATGGCTTATTTTTAAACAACTTTACCATAGTCTTCCTGACATGCAGTGAATTTTTCTGCACATATAGTAGTTGTGATTATATATACATTACGCAAGCTATGAATATACCAGGATCTAGGCTCTGAATGGCACTATCTCCAAAATGACTGTTTTAATAGACTTCCTCTAGTTATTGATATGTGCAACTCTGCCATCTAATTGTTATCTTGTGCTGATGTTTGTATTTGTACAGCACACTGGATTTCCTCTTCAGTTACCCAGTGATGCTGCATGAGGCATTCTGCCAACAAAAGGGTGATGTTTCCCTTGAGAGCCTTTAGATGGCTACTACAGTGGGATGGTAAAGCAAGTCTCCAAATAGAAACATGCACTTCATTTGAAGAAAATGCTACTGTGCAGATGATGGGGAAAATGTTTTGAACATGCTGGAAAATATAACTCCCAGGTTTCTTATCCAGAAACCTGTGCATTGTATACAGTGGTAACTGTGCTGTACAGGTAGAAAACAATTGGAGTGGAAAAGTTGTGTTATCTGTAACTCTAAAGGTTGTAAATTAGTAAGACTGCTTTATTAGCAATGTGTTCAGCCTTCCTTCCAGTTTTTGACAGGAAAAAGGAATTGTTTCATGCCTTACTTCATGCTTTCCCAGCTGTAGTTTTGAACCTCTTATGGGCAGAGGGAGAAAACGAAGTAAGACTTAGTCTGAAGCTGATCATGCCATTAGCAGACATAAGAATGGAAAGCAGAGTGCCTGCTGACCTTGCTGCCTATTAGAAGTATTCATGTGCATGTTTTTGTTTTGGGTTCCCCCCTTACCTTTACAGAAGAGTGAGGATTAATGAGACTGGCTATGTGATAGTGTTTCCTGTGGTGCTGCTATGCATTACAAAATACCAGGCATATCTAGACTTTACCAAACGTTTTTTTCCAGACAAATCTACCTAGTGTTTTTAAAATAAGCTTTGATAATACTAAGAATTTTAAACCACTACTATGCTACAAAGACATCTTTACTTTTCCTTCTTTTCATCTGATATTAAGAAGGAAAGTATACAGTGTGAGATCTGAGTATAATATAGCTGTGTTGGTTTTCTTAATGTCATCTTGACCTGCAATAGGAATCTAGTTCTAAAGGTTTTGCTTCAAAGATTAAATTTAATTGCAGTAATGGATCGGACTCATTCCTGACTGTTGTGCAGTTTAATTTGCAGTGAATGGAACTTTCCTTCTTCACTTAACCCAGCTTTTAGATAAACTACTTCTACTGTGAATGAATATAGAACTCTTCCACTTGTCTCATCTGTACTTATTGCAGAGATTGCTACTGACTTTTTTTAACAGACAAAATATGTACTGACATACTTATGTCAGTATGTCTAGCAGCTCCAGAGGGATGGAGCCTCGCTTCTTAAACCATCTCTGTTCTGAAGAGCAATCTTCATTCGCAATACTAATGCAAACACATGTGAAATGGCCAGTCTGCATCCTCTGCTTACTGATTCATACTTACTCTTAAGTGGGTTTTGAGTTTTGTGGGTTTGAAGTGTTTATAGTGCTCAGATGTACAACAGGTTTTTGCTGTGGTTGGTCATCTTCACTGTCCTGCTAAGGACGGTAAAGACCAAGATGCTTGCTCTTTACAACTCTAGAGTATACTCTCGTCATTTCTTCATGTTGTATCTTTTGGTAATGAAAAAACCTTTTGGGTAGAAAGTTACTTAGTGGGAATAGACCTGATTCAAAAAGTTGTTTAACATACTGTGGGTAATGCAGCTAATTGAATACCTAAAAAATACTTGGAGTAAAAAAGCAAACAATCCCACAGAACTCTTCCCAGAGGAATACCCAGGGACTTGCTCATGCTCTGCAGTGGTATTCTTAGAAGCAGAAATAGGTAATACTTGCATTTAAGGCAAGGTGTCTTATTAAGCAGCTGAATTTAACGATGACTGAGTGGGCATTGCAGTACATCAAACTGGATGAAATAGGTCAGGTATATAGCCTATGTTTCTATAACAGGGTCTGTAGTCAGTCTGGTTTGAGTTGTTTTTTAAAGTATGTGTTAAAAGCCAGGAGAACTCTTCTCAGCAGAGTTCACCACGTGGAAACTGAAATGCTTTCTGCGTGTATCATGGGCACTTCACGTACCCTGGAAGTAGTGCTTATTTGGACCAGGTCAGGAGTCCTCATGAAAAGCTCCAGCTAAGATCTGTTGTAATGCAGTGTTTGTAACTAAGAGGAGCATCTCAGACTGCAGATTGAGTGTGACCACTGTACACTGCTACACACTGCAGTAGTGGAGTGTTAAAGTTTTGGTAGCAGATTCTGCTTAATATACAGTTCCAAACTGAGACTACCTTACAAGTGGTGTTGTCTACTGTTCTGTCATAACCTGAACCTATTAGCAATCTACAGAAGATTAAATATTACTGACATTTTGTACTATTCAGGTTTTCCCTTTGATTCCTTTTTCAAACCCACTGGTATGCTAGTCCTTATTCTTTTCTCAGTATTGTGAATTCCTGTCACCATAAGCTCTGCCTACACTGAATAAATTTGCCTTTTTATTCTACGATCACCTTAGTGAAGGACAATACTGCTTCATTTGTGTTGTGGATATTTTCTTTGAATCTGAATATTCCTGAAATTTTTGGTGTCTCACCCCAGTGAATGGGATACTGAAGTGAGTGACTTTTGTTCTTTTCAGTCACATCTTACATAACAGTCCTCAGCTAATTTTTGTCTTTGAGTGTGGTCTTAAAACAGTTCATGATATGGAAAGACTAGAAGATAAGCTTGGCAAGATCCTGAGTGGGTTAAACAGCCTGGAGGCTGTATCTACTGCGGGAGAAAATGCTTCTCCAGCTGGTGCCTCCTCTGTTCTATTTCATGGTAGTTGTATCACTTGCACAACATATTTCCACAAGTTTGCTCTTCTCTTCCAGGCTCTGTATTGCCCTTTTTGAGAAAGGGATAAACTAAAAGTTAAATCCTCATGCTGCAATGTGGTCACATACTTTTTGACCTATTAAGTTTGTGGCTTTATAATTTTTCTTCAGGATCCCATTTATCTCCCTCTTCTAGTATTAGGTTGCTGAACTATGCCAGTCATCTTTGTAAGCTATGAGTGGCTTTTAATTTAGCAACAGCAGGAGTAGTATTGTCAGCATCTCTTGCATCCTTGAGACTTACCCCAGACTTCTGTGCCTTTTTACCTTATTGTGATGGTTTTTTTTTTTTTTAAAAAACTTACTGATTAGTGGTTGGTATGTGCACTGATGGATGCAGCCACTTGTTTTGCCTACCTCTTATTCTGGATGTTCCCAAGTAGGAGAGGGTGGTCTGGCTTTGACTTGCATGTTGCTCAAATGTTAATACTCTTATTAAACATCTTGGGTGAAGCCCATATAGACTCTCTGTATCATGAACTGTCTCAGATCCAAATAGATCTTTCTGCTTGAAGAAGGTAAAGTAGTACTGACAGCCACCTCTTTCCCATGCCAATGTACTTGTCTGTCTGTGTTTACCTAATCTCATCACTGCATTGCAAATGTGTGTATGTGTCTGTATACTTATATATGGGGCAGAGGGGACAGGGGAATATTCATTTAAATGGTTGTTTCAATAAGACACAATCTTGTTTCCCTCCAGACCCTCTTTCCTTTGTATTTTAAAACTCCTCTGCTGGTTAACTTGTAAAGCTATGAGTGTGACTTCTTCCAAAATATGTCCAGAAGTACCAATTTGGAGTTAGAAATCTAGTATTTTTTAAAGCGTTTATCAGCTTTGATGCCACTGTGTCCCTTACACATCACCATTTCTGCTTTCTCTTAAGTTAAATATAGAATATTGCCTATCTAGAGCTGTGTTAATTGGTGTTTGTAACTTGTGACTTGCTGGGTGTGTATTACTTCATGCAGATTTAATATAAGTATTAGCCCTGGTTCTGTAGAACAGATGTCTGTATCGGGAAGCTGCTTAGTACGTTGTACCTGTTGCTCTTCTGGGCGTATCTCTTCACCGTTTTTGGTCTAAAGGAAGCAGTCATGTGAGCTGTGGGATAAACAGACGCATTTAGGTCTGTGGCATAGTAGCATGCTGTTGTCATGTGATAATCCTCAGGCAAGACAAAGTGTGTCCCTAGCTTTCAGGCTTCTTTTGTAAAGACTTCTTAACACTTAAAGAATTGTGATTCCTATTTTTTTGTTGTTGTGAGGCACTTTATCTTTTAAATAATCTGGAAAACACTTTCTAGAATACTGATTCTAGTTTAACTTAAAATTTTCTGAAGACCTTAACAGCATCTGTACTTTAATCTGGGAGTTATGTTCAGATTTCCAGGGTTATGAGGGCTTTAATGTTCCCTAATGATTTTTTTTAATGTCCACCTTAGTGCTACTTAAGATATATGTTTGTTGAAGTCAGACTCTGCATTTTCTTAACTTAATGTGGATAATGTAATGCTCCAACTGTCCTAACATGTAACTTTCCCCTTCTGTTTCCCAGAGTAAAGCTTGCTGTTGTATAATGTAACAGGTGTGACACCTTGGGTGGATGTGTTGGGATGGTTCCAGCATTTAGCAGGGGAAGGAAGGTGGCTGTCATCTTACTGCATGCCTCAGAGGGAGAAGGTGAGTCCCTCTGAGTCATAAGACAAAACAATGTGCAAACCATGCCTGTGATCCAGGTTCCTCATCCTACAGGCTTACATTTATGGTGAGGCATGGGAACAGGTTGCCCAGAGAAGTTGTGGATGCCCCATCCCTGGCAGTGTTCAAGGCCAGGCTGGACGAGGCTTTGAGCAACCTGGTCTAGTGGAGGGTGTCCCTGCCCATGGCAGGGGGTTGGAACTGGATGGTCTTTAAGGTCCCTTCCAACCCAAACCATCCTATGAACCAATTGGTTTAAAACTCTTATCTAGGTAGCTACTATATTTTCTTCCCTACCTTACCCAGGGTCTGCTGGGGGGGCAGAGCTGTCTTCCCTACAGAATAGCAAGGTGGCCAGAAACCGTTTAAGCTGACAGCATAAATGTAGTAAACTTCATATTGTACTTGGCTGAAGGTGGGATGTGGGGAGGTGTTTACCTCCCCTAGATGAGTTCACTTCACAGGAAGGCAATTAGGAGAGAGGGTGGGGAACAGGACAGTAACCAAATTTGGATTCACCACCTTCCTGTTGTGTATTAGGGTGTGATACAGGATGGGGTGGCTTTGAAGCATCATCTCCCTAACTGAATAATCAAGTGCCTTATATTGCAAAGTTCAGGTAACACATGAACACTGTTCTACTCTGAAATAAGTACTAACTGCACTTGGAAGAGTAATTATCTTTAAAGTAGGTCCTTGAGGACTATACAGAAGGATCACACTGACAGTGTTGGGAATTAGTCTTAGGAATTGTTACCACTTGGCTTGTTATCTGACTCGTAGATCAAACTTGTCTCATCCCTGGCATGTGTTCGCTTAGTCACTGGGTTGCCATTTCACATTGATGTTTTCTTTACCTGATACTCTCTGTACGTAGGTATCCAGCATGAATAAAATGACAGTGTTAAAGACGAGGACCTCAGTTTTCCACTTAGACTAAGCACTATGCAAGCTTGAACTGAATTGCATAGCAAGGGCATAGTAGGGCTTTTAGGGTCCAACCAATCTATGTGCTGTAGGGTATTGAGACCCTTATTTGAGTAACTTCAGACAGCAACAGAATTAGGTAGGATTTAGGATTCAGTTGAGATGTTAAGACTCTGCACTAAATATTTTGTGCTTAACCCATTTAGTTTCTGTTCACGCTTCAGCTGGCTTGTTAGTCAAATTGTTAATATTTGGCATACTGGCAGTGTGCTGTTGCATGCTGTTTAGAAAAAGAATTAAGCTAGCTAAAGATCTGATAAAATAATTCTCTGACTCTTGTTGAATCTTGCTTAGCATCTCTACTACAACAATGATACGCTGTGAACACCTCACAATAGGCTGAGTGAGCCTCTTCTGTTTATGTACTATACCCTGATGTATGCCTGTCATACCCATGTGCAGTAAGCCTGGCAAACCCATCGCGCAGGCACGGGGGCTGCTGGCAGTCTGATTCAGGCCCTGCGTAGGTCAGGGTTAGAGAGAGGAACCCAGGGGCATGCAGATTGGTGGTGTGGGGGGTGTGTGTGTACGTGTTTCACTTTCCCTTCCTGACTTTTCTGCTTCGGCAGTCTCCTGTATCCTAACCCTGCCTTAGGCTTTTTGTGTCCACACAAGCAGGTCTAGCTGTGGGTGTTTGTGTAATCCCATCAGTGTGCAGAAAGCTACCTTCCATGTGTCTTATAAAGAACAGAGCTGGAATCCCTTGGCAAGGTGTTTGTTTAATGCTGTGGACTTAAACAGAAACTTTATTGGCATTTTTGCTGTCTTTTTATAGATCACCTTACTGCTCAGAGAATGGTGATTTGGTAAGTTAATTCAGTCTAATTCTGTCACCATCCAGTGGCCACTTACAATGCACTGGGGTATGAGCACTTACTAACAGTAGCTGACAACTGAATGCTATGTGCAGAACAGTGTGGTCCTGGTGCAGGCATTATAGAAAGGAAGTTCATTACCTCTTAGCATAGAGAAGCCTATAACTTAGGAACCTGAATTCATGTGTATTAACCTTCCATGGAAGCTTTGTGCCACTCTTCAAAGCTGTAGCCTCATTTATTCATTATTCCATCAATTTCGGTGAACAATCTGCTGAACTCCATACCAAATCTATTTTATTTATGCCTATAGAACTTATTTTGAGTTGATCTGTAGGGGTTTATGCATGCTAGAATAAGTAATTATTTATAGCATCCTTCATGGGTTTTTACAACTAAGCCAGTTTCTTATCTATTTGTGTCAAATCCTTCAAAGACTGTCTGTGAAGTCAACTCAAAAATAGGTCCTGGTTAAAGGTAACTGTGTTTGCATTTACCAGCAATTATGTTTTAAAAACAAGCTAGTTAGTTGGCCGCGGAGAATGCAAGTGGTTTTGCCTTTAGGAAGTTGTTTTAGAAGGCTGTGCCAACTCTATACCTCCCTAGGCTTGCTCATACTAGTGTTCTCTGGCAAAGCAATTTAAAAAATGTCTTGGGCAGGATTTTCATAAATCTGTTCAGGCCAATCAGAAGCCTCATTTAATGGAGCAATGTATAAATAGTGTGGAGAGTCAAGTGACCATCAGCTGGTCTGAATGGGTTTGACCACTACAGTCACAGGGTCTGAGGTATGCAGGAGCTGGGATCACTGAAAAACACGCTTTGCTGCAGAGATATCCTGGCTCTGGAGTAATTATGTAACTGCAGAGGAATTCATGTGTGTCAGAATGTGTTTTAATTAGACACCTGTATTTAATGCTGGTTTCACCTTCTGTATCGTTACTGTGGGCTTCAAAACAAAGTTACTACCTTGGTTAACTTTCCCATTACATTAAGGTGTGTGTGTTGCAATGCATTGCTGAACTCCACAATTATGTGTTTCCTTTATAAAGTGTATGCCTGCTTGGTTGAAACAATGCACTGATCTGTGTTACTGAATTCAGAACTTAAGACATAATGGCTCTTTGCCTAAGTTCTTATTAGGTAATTAGAAGTTCTTGGCATGCTTGGTAAATGCTGAAATTCCATTGTATTGTGCATTAAGCACAGAAATACTTCTGTAATTGCAGTGCCAGTGCACTGAAATATAAGTGTTTTGGCCATCCCTGGTGATGGCTTTATTAAATCTTGGTGAAACTGTCACTGCTGAACTTGCAGAGATGCTGGCTTGCTTTCTGTTTGGGAAATTACTGAAGCCAATGTCCAGGTAATGACTTTTATTCAAAGCATCACCCTGCTCCACTTCAGTATCCCAATATGGATTCTAAGCAAACTAGTAAGATGACATCTATTTCCTTGCATTTAGTTCAGTTGACACCTTTGGCAGTGCTGTCCAGAACATAAAATAATTACCAAATTCAGTAACTTCATAGGAAGGACTATTATTCAAACCCAAGTAACTGGTATTTCCCTTCCTCCTTCCCTGCCTTCACTGGTCTTTATTCTGCACAGCTTTTTTACCTATTTTCATTAGATTTTAATGCTTATCCGTGCCATCTCTATCCTTAAAATGTGTTAGCCTGTGATGTGACTCTCCCACAGCAAAGCTGGTTGATAAGGGCCTGTTTGTTCTCTTTCCTGTCAATTCAACAGCTAGGCCTTCCTGTGATTAAAAAATTGAGTTACTGGTTTTATTCAAACTGGAAAAAGTATGGTGGTGTATGTATTGGTTACCTTTCTTGTCTTGATTGATGTACTTAATGATCATTCAGTCATACTCAATGTATCTTGATTAAGCAAGTGAAGGTAGGAGTCTGTTAAGAGGCGATTCACAAATGTTCTAGTCACCTGCCTTTGTGTTTGATGCACAACACACATCCGGTGGGTTTTTTCTCATTTTCATTTGATCTGGTGATGGGCTCAGTTGCCTCTTGTATTTTTTGGCAGTAAACCTTCATATTACTACTGTTCACCAGTGTCCAAAGCTTCACCTGTGTATTTCATAGATGACAGCTGGTGGGGTGTTTTCTCAGTAACTAGCTATTTCTTGCTATCATGAAGCAGTAAGAGTCCTGTCTGTACAGATATCAAACACAGGCACTGCTAAGGTGGATCTGAGGATCCATGGCCCAGGGTTATAGTATAGCTTGACTGTTGTCCGCACATGAAGAGCTCCTGTATCTTGGAGATGGTTTCTGAACACCTCAGATTGCTTTCCTACAAGAGCAGTGGTCAGGAGGTAGTTAAGAAATGCAGCTGCCCTTGAGGGAGAGTGCTGTCTGGGTTCCAGGCCATGTTCCTCACCTTGCTTCACTTGCTCCTCTGAGTTGCAAGGGGCCCAGCTAAACTCTCACATGACCAACTAGTTGATAATGTAATAAATCCATAAGCGTTATCAACGTTCTTCTAACTTAAAAATGATGCTTGTAACACCAAGAGTCTTGTAAATCTGCTGTCTGAGCCTCTTGGCCTCTCCTTGATGGCACCGTGACTGTACTTTCTCCACCTTATTCCAGAGGCTGTTCTATTGAGGATGAGAGGGGAGAGCTTCTCTGACTTACCACAGTGTCTGCAAGCCTGAAGTACCTTTGGTGGAAGGACTCTGTGCCCATATGGGATTAGGGTAGGATGACCCTTGGTTCCTGCATGCTGCTAGGCCCTAACCAAGAGGGAAGCCGGGAGTGTTGCTTGCTCTGAGGCTGGGGGTGGCTAGCCCTAGGCTGGAGCATGGTGACAGTGTGTAGTTTGCCTTGAGGATGATTGAAGTCAAGGAAGTGTAAAAGTGTTGCCTACAAAAGGAGGGAGAAGTGTAGACAGGTTGCAGTAAATGAATTGTGCAAACCAATGGGGATGAGCTCTGCGGCAGAGAAATACCGGTACTGGTTTCCAAACTTCGGTGCTGCTGCTCTTGTGCTTTGGTGTGCTTCAGTACTTATTCCTGTCAAGCTTCTGCCAGGGGTGTGAGCTCCAGATGTTAGCACAGATACTGTACAGTGCTTAAATAATGTTGATTCATGCTTAATAAATGCTGTTGGAACCTGTAAGGTGTAAAAGTTCATCGGGGCGTGCATGTGCCTCTGCTGCTTTTACAGTGGGGGTGTAACAGCAACTGCTCTTTTCCACACGTATTTGGTAGCAAGCTGTTGCAGTTATTTCTTTTTCAATAGACCAGTCTTTAATCACTGATACTGCTATAATCTAGTGAAACATTAATGCTCTAAAACATAAACTGCTCTAAAAAATATTAAAAATATGCAAAAACGCTCTTACAGTCAGTTATGGTTCTGTTAAAAAACAAAACACTTATCAGGCCAGTGACTCCGTTATTAAAGTTCAAAGTCTTGCTGGTTCCCAAATAAATGTTTTAATTAAACAAATACTTGAAATACTTAATGAGCAGTTCTAACTTGATGGCCGTTTTTTACTTGTTTTTACCGATGCTGACTTATTTCTGGCAATGTAAAATTTTAATGCTTCCTCAAAGCCTTCAAGGAGTTAATTAGAGTATATTTCAGTCACCACTGGAAGGCAGAGCTAAACATGCATCCACTGGGGTTTTTCTCAGGTGTGCTGCACTGTCCCATAGCAGTTCCTGAGCTGGTAGAGAGGAGCTGGGATTCTTTCTGTTGACATGAAAGGATTTCAAATCTCCGTGAACAGGAGCTTTTATGCAAAGGCTTAAAATGCTGCACTGACTTCTAATAGACGTTAACTCTGAGCAGCTTCCCTTATCTCTCCTGAACTATGTAGGAATGGTATTTTTTCTCACTCTAGTGTGGGACACATTTCCCCGTTTTGGGATTACTTCTATGCATTTAAGTTTATTTACTTGAATACCCTTTCTGACAGCATAAGAACAGCCAGGTTTTGAATAATTCACAGCTTCATGTGCAATATTGTTTGAGAATTAAGGAGAAACTTAAGGTGACTTTGGTTCTGTTGTACTTCACATTTGTGTGCAATTTTTATCTGCTTTTGGGAACAGGTCTTTGCTAATACATGGAAAGGAAACAGGTTATTTCAGAATAAAGATATAGCAACACTGAGTGCTTGTTAATTATAAAAGCTAATGACTGCATACCTGAGGTGACTTTGTTCTGGCAACACACTTTTCTGTTTACTGTCTACAAGAAATCTGTCATATCAACTGTAGAAAATTCTTTCTTTGAGAAGGCTTATGTACAAAACTGCTTCTTATGCTGATCGCTTTCTTTTCTAATTGTTTCTACAGGTCCTGTCGAATTAATGCTGTGGATCAGTCACCCTGGAACCTGTAGTTGCCCATCAATCGCTCAGTAGTCAGTGTAGATTCTGTCTTTACAATCAGCAGCTACATCTGGCTACTGGGTCTCTGATGACATCTCGTATCTTCTATCTAGACTTTTGGTTGGATTTTTATCTTCTCCCCTGAGTGCAGTGCAAGTTCAGTGCTAACATGTTAACACCTGAGGTGTGGCCCCAAATAAAAGATTGACTATCTGTTGGATCTACTCTCACAGTGGAAATCAGATTAAATACCTGGATTTTGTTTTGGAAAGCAATAGTCTCATAACCTAGTCTTGGGGCTGGTAGTCAAAACTGATGAGAATATTTGCAAGTTTGGGTTAAGAAGATAGTTGGACTTCACTCTTTTCAATGAAGAATCTTTAACCTCTCCTGCAAAGGATAGGTACTGAAACAGGCACCTTTGTGTATCTCATGAATCCAGCGCATTAGGGGAGGAAATGTCCTGTGAACTGTGGTGGGCACAGCTGTTTATTGGTTGTATGGGAAGACTGTCCAGGTTTGGGGCATGAACCTGGCATACAATGTAGATTTCTGTGTTTGTTAAGCAACAGCTACATTGTCTGCTGGGTTTCCAGCTGCCTGGAAATGCAAAGTGGAGGGTTACCTACACTTTTTTTTTTTGGACAAGTTGCCTCCCTTACATCTCTGAGGAACACAATGCAATGGGATGTCTACTTGCTGCTTCCCCCTCTGTTCCCACACAAGGGATCCAGCTGGTGTCAACTGGAGCTTGGAGCCAAGGTGGATCTGCAACTACATAAGAAAAAAGTTCAAGGGATTGAAGTGTTCAGACACCTGAGCATGGGTGGCTCTTGCACAGAAGCCAGTGCCTGCTGCCTGTGTAACCATTAGTTTGCCTTGGGAATGATGCTTCACTTCTTTAATTCAGAGAGAGAGCTGTGTGTGCTGTACAGTTAGGAAATCCTTTTTGGAGAAGGGAGACTTAGTGGGAAGCTATTTATAGGTCTGACTTTAAACACATGCTGCACATAGCATGGCTTAGGTACAGAAAGTACCTAGAAATAATTGAGGAGGAATAAGATAGTGTCTTGAGTGCTGATACCAGCTGGATCTCTTGTTTCTTGAGCGGCACCAAAGCTAGTGTGCTTTGTTTGTGCGCTGTTTCCAGCCATGCAGTGACAAAACAGGCAGTTTCAATTTGAGAAGGTAAGGCCTGGAATAGCAAGGGACTGTTGTCCTTTCAGACCTGGACTACAGTCAGAGCAGTAAATGGGGAAGCTTGTACAGTGTATGTGCTGTTAACCCTTCCTTGGCAAGCTCCATGCCATTTGCACTTTCACTGTGGAAATTGGGAGAGTTGTGATGGCTACTCAAAGAGGGAAGGAATGTATGATCTGGCTAACCTTGTCTGTCTGTTGGAGTATCCTTGGGGGTGGGTTTAGATCAGCATCCAGAGCCCTTCCTCTTGAAGGGCAGTACTTTAGAATGCAGAAGGGTTCTGAAGTGAGTGCTGCTGTTAAAACTATGCTTGTGTTAAAACAAATAAAAGATCTTATGCAAAGAACTGTGTGTCTTCTTGTATCAAACTAGGTTTGCACCAAGTCTTCTAGAACCTGGGCAATACAAAGCTGTTCACTACAATGTCTAATGTAGACAGCACCTCGGTACCTGAATTGGCCTGACTGGGTTCAAGAAATACGCATTCACTTACGCATTTCCACACTTTTTGCTTAAAGTATGGGCAATTGCCTACAGCCAATAGTTGGTACAAATTATTGCTCCCCATGAAATAACAGTAAATTGTCTATACAGCTTTGAAAGCTGCTTGTTAAGGTTGAACAAGTGTTTGTCCTTTTATGTTCTTCCTTTAATGCCAGTCTGATGGCATCTACATGTCTGACTTTGCAAAATGGGTAAAGACTTAACGATAGGTGAGTCTTTTTCTTAAATTAACTGGCAGTTTCTCAGTGCTGTTACTGATGTTTCATTCCATAGAACCTCCTGAGTCTTGACCAGCATATGCACAATAGCCATAAAATGGCAATATATTACCCTGCAATGTTTCTGTGGCTCATTTAGTTTCAACAGTATTAAGGTATCAACAGTTTTTACAGCATTGCTTTATTCCTGTGTTTATAGTTGTTTAATTCTGCTTTTAAAGCTTCATGTCAGAATAAGGTAAGTCTACCCCCAATGTTTATATGGCGTGAACCATAAAGCAATTCAAAAGCAGATCAACCAAATGTTTAGCATCAAGCCCCTCTCTTACTCAGTTTCACTTCCCCACTGTGTTTCAGTTAAACTTACAGTGTTGAAATCCCCTTTGTGGGCAGGTACTTCTGGTTCCTCTTATTTTTCTGTCATGCTACTTGCTTTTGTATACAGACACCTTAAAGATTAAAAACCCAACCCACACAAAACAAACCACCAACACACACTCTCCTCTCTTACCTTACTCTGAGGTTCTTGCCTTATTTTCAGTGTCTGGTGTAGCTAGTGGAAGCATGTAAAAGTGACTCCTCCTCCTAAGATACTTGGTTTAGTTTTGTTCCTTCTCTTCTGTATGGATTTTAGTGTAACTGGCATAAATGAACACCTACCCCTTCCTCTCCCCTGCTGAGGGTACTATTTCTACTCCTGATTAAACGGCTGCTTGCAGCAGCCTGAAGTCCTCCTTTTGCTTCAATGGAAGAAACTGGATCCTGTGACATGCAGTTTTCCATGTGTTCAACCTTAGTGGTGGGGTTCTCAGTTTCACCTTTCTTTGAGCTTTCACTCCCAACAGTAACCTTGGCCATATTTTCATAATGCTTCTATGCTGTGATGCTCATGAATTTGAGGACTGATGTGAGTGTGTATGCTGTTTCTCAGAAGGGAAAGTGAGACGAAGGCTCTTGCCTGACCAGTGCTGTCCCTCTTCATCACAGCACCTCTGAAGCCAAGTCAAGGCAGTAAACAGTGAGGGCACAACTGCTGTGTTACTCAGCTACATCCCTTCTCCAAAAGGCAGAGCTTGGAGTTCAGCGTTGACTTTTCTTTCTTCCTGCAGAATTTGCTGAGATAGTGGGAGCGAAGGCAGCAGTAGCAGTTGGATCTGTTTGGACTAAGATTGGAGAAGATCACAGCACTTTCATACTTTCGTGTGTTTTGTTATGTCTCAGTTCATGTAATACCTTCCCACGCTGATATTTCTTCCAGTCCTCTGACTTAGAGTTGACTTGGATATCTATTTAAATCTTAATACCAGGAAAAACAATATTTTTACTTTCTGGCTCTGGATATCTACTAGGAAAGCCTCACTGCCTACCCTAATCTGCACGGAATACCTCTGTGAACTCTACTCTGTATTTTCTTGGCTATGTTTATTCTTTCTGTGCGAATCAAGATTCAGAGAACTGAAAGGATGCATCTAGTCTGACCTTGATGCGCTTCTAGCACATGCCCTCCTATCAGTACATGGTAGTGACAAATACATTCTGCAAGTTTATTAAAAAAAAAAAACCAAAAAAGCCAACTGAGTCACTGTGTCTAAAACTCCAGTAACAAATCCCGAGGCAAGGAGAGAACCAAAAAACCCAAATCCCTGTTTTAAATAGAACAGACTGGTGAATGGGTTGCTTTAATTACTCCAGAGTGTGAATAAGTGTTCCTAATAGGAGAGCTCCATCCATTGGGCAGATGGTTTGTAATTTAACTATGGAAACCCTCTGTAATTTGTACCTCCCTTGCTGTCCTGAATAGCTGAGCAAATTCAGTGTTTTGGGCGCAACTGCTTTCTGGGGCTGTTTGGTTGATGGGGCTGTAGCTGATTTCCGAGCTTGGCTCAGCACAAAGGAATTCCCTGAGGAGCTACCTATGAAAAGTCAGGGTGGAAGGAAGGGGCTGAGGGTTTTGGAGCAGTCTTCTTAGAAACCTTTCAGCAAGCACCTTTTCTTTCCTTTGGCATGAGCAAGCAGTTTTCCAAAGGCGTAAACACACCTGGGACTCCTAGCCAGAAGTACCCTCTTAAGTATATACTCTGTGTCTGATGTGAATGATGTGGGTGTGCTTGTGCATTTTTCCTCTGTAAATACCTCTCTGAGTTAACAGTGAAAACTTGGCTCCTGAAATGGTGTTTTAGGCAAGATGGCCTGCCCTAGTGGGACCTCTGTATTGTACTTCTTTGGGCCTTTCACATAAGGTCGTAACACAAGTCCTGTAGCATAGAAGTACTTATACACAGTGCCAGAGCATACACAGTGCCTGTCTGGCATGGGCTTGTTTGTACTGTGATGTAGCAGCTTTTACAATAAGCTGGAAAACTACACCTTGGTTGTGGGGATGTGCAAAACAAAGCTCTGCTAAAGAGGTGTTGAGCTTAAGTGGTCCTTGGCGTTGCAGACCCCCACAACTTCTGAATCTCCTGTCTGTGGCTAGCTGGCTACTCATAAAAGCACTCAACCAAAATTGTAAAAAAACCTCAAGATCCAATTAATATTAACATTTTCTCTGGCTGTATGGCTTATGCTTCTAGTGGTAGCTCAAAGAAGATGCTGAATTGTTGTAGGTGAGAGGACTGCTCTTCATTTTGAGGGAGTGGCACACTGTTGGTTGGCTGATATAATAGTTTCCATCTATATGAATACAGCAGCCGGGTTTAGTTTGAAGGCTTTGAAGAGCAGTTGCTGCTCCTACACATTGACAAACTTCAGCCTTTCAAGTTGGTAATTTTTGTCGCTACTCTTGAAGTTTTGTTCTGTAGGTTGCTAAGTAACACCCGCACTACTCGATCTTCCATGTGCTCTGAATGCCAGTCTTCCATGCAAAACACCCTTCCAAAATTAGTGTCTGTCAAGCTCCTGAAAGGTAGTGGTGCTGGGATTCAAGTCAATCATGATGCCTGCTGTAGGTGTTAATTCTACCATCTAAAGACACTTGCAGAATCACTAATACGGTGAATCTCTGATTCTTTATAGCTACAAGAAAACAGTATCTTCTGAAACACTTTAATGCTAATTCCAGCAAGAGAAGTAGATTGTAGGGGGCACACATATATAGCATGATGAATAAATTGATATTATCTCTTTAAAGCCTGGATTTGTTTAAAATGCAAAGTTCTGAAGGAAGCTGGGCTGAGTGATTAGGCAGTTTCCTGTGCCCTGGGGCTGGCCAACCACTACCTGAGCAGGTAGGTGCTGAGGATTTTGGGGAAGGGCAAACATTGGAAAGATGTAAGGGGAAGGGTTGACTAAGAGAAAGGGCAAGTTTCCTATGCTCTTCATCTGCTTATCTCATAGAAGGAAGGATCTACGACTTCCCCAACCTCTGAAAATGCAGTATACTGTTCCACTAGACACGTGCTACACCAGACACTTTGGGTATTTTTCTGCCTTTGTTCACCTGTACCTGTTCCCCAGCGGTTTGTATAGGCTGGGCAGGTGAGCTGTGCCTGGTTTGAGAAGTTTATCAGCAGCTGAACAGGGCATCATGTATGCCGAGAGCCGGAGCTGCTGTTACTTGCCCTGAGTGTACCAACTCTGTTTCATGAAGCTCACTTGTGCAATACACGCACAGAAGAGCATGCCTTGTAGACTTACATGGAGCACTGAGATAACTCTGGATAACGGCAGTCTTTCCAAAACAGCCCTATAAAAGATATTGAAACCCCCACAGCACAGCCAGGAGTACCTCAACTTTGTAGCTGCAGCCCCTTTCCAAGAAGCAAAAACTAAATGAGAGTAAAAGTAAACAAGCTGCTGCTGCCTTTTGCCTACCTCTGTAAGCCGAGGTAAGTGCTACAAAGCACGGCGGTGGCGCTTGTTGAGGTTACTGCAGAACTGATCCATGAGCTGTAGGAGCAGGAATTGCGACACCCCTTCCTAATGTCTCCTATTTACTTACAGATACATGAGCTGGGTAGATGAAGAGGCGATTGATTCCCTGTTGTTGAATGGCCTGTCTCCATGCTCTGCAGAAGGTTCTTGAGCCTTTCTGCTACATGCTTAGTCTGGGGCCTGACAGCTTCCCGAGGGGCGTGACTTTGCTGCTGATAGACGTTTGGCTGCTCACAGCTCTGTGCTAGCGTGCTGCGTCACACGTGTTGGGTGCTCTTTTGCACAGAGCCATTGGCTTTTTAGACTAAAGCACATTAAGCTGCGAAGCTAAACCGGCGGCGGCGTTTAATCGCACTTGGTTAACTGCCTGTGGCTTACCTGATGCAATAAGAGAAATATAACTGAAGTCCTGGGATGGTTGCTGTGTGTGATGGCAATGTGGAAGTCGCTAAAACTTCCCGAGCAATAAGGGTGTTCATTGCACATTGTACATCCTGCTGGTCTTCTTAGCAGTCCCCTGAAACTTCTATGCAACTCAAAAGCTAGCGGTACACCATTTTATTTTTTTTTTTTCTTCACCTGCAGTGGATAATGATAAAAAATAGGGTTTAGGGTAGTAGTTAGAAGTTATTTCAGAAGCCAAATTTTCATAGAGGATTTTTACCTCAAGTGAACTTTCTGGTAATTTAAAAAGACGTGGATTTACATGGTGGAACAGGCTGCCAAGCTTCTGGGTGTCTTTGTATTTAACAGTGTTACGAAAAACAAAACCCTTACAGTGGCCAAAGTCCCTCCAGTTGTCCTGTAACAAGGATAGTGTGATTTAATGTGCTGTCTTGGATCCAAGCTTCTGCTGTGTTACGGGACCACGAAAGAAAGTTGCTGTCCAGAACATGTTCGAAGTGGGGGATCTTCCTCTGCCCTGTCTTGAAGATAGGGAGCTCAGGCACAGTGAAATTAAGGGCCAGGCTTTCTCCTCTCCCCCCTCCCCAGTGTGAAAACCGGGTTTGAAGAGAGTTCTCTGAAATGCTGTGTCTGTTGAGGGGCTTCTCAGCTCTGAGGGCAGGAAGGCTCGTTTACAAAACCTGCAGAGAACGGAGTTTGTTGCCTAAATTTAAGAGAAGTTGAAAAGCAGAGGAGAGAGAGGATCTGAGGTTTGGAAGGCTTTGGATGCTGATCAGAAGACTGAGCTCTTGCTTTCACTGCCATGGTCTATATAAATTAGAATATAACCTCAGGAAGTGGGAGACCCAAATTTATTACCTGCAGATTGCCCTGACCCCTAGGTTTTAGACTGCTTGGCAACAGTGGGATAGTTCCTTTAATTAATAAGGTAATGTTGGTCTGCTGCAAAGAAACGGGAGTTCATGCATCTAAAGAGTAGAAACACAGCTATGATTTGGTGGTCCAAGCACACGTGACTGAAATAAGGAGTGGGTTGAGGGAGCAAACCTGCTTCCAGACCCTGCTAGGCATGTTGCGTCAAAGAGCTATTGCATGCAGCAGCCCTAAAAACCGGGTTGTTGCAATGGTGTTTTGCTTCTCAGGGACCTCCTAACAGCACACTTTTTTCACCTCTGTTGAAGGATGCGATGTGCTTGGTCCCAGTGTTTGTAATGAGAGAGGGTACAGGACTGGAATCTTTCTTTCCTTAAGCTTCCTCATTGTCCTGTGAACTTTGCTACTCCTTGCCTTGGGACAACCAAAGTGGGAGTATGACCACCATCCAAAGATTGGGGGGTGCAAGAGACTGAACCTGAAAATTCATCAGGTTTTGAGTTAATTAAAAGAACTTCACAAGAATAGTAATTTTGTCAGTTTCTTAGGGAGTCTTGGAAATGTAATATTTTGAGCTCAGCAGATAATGCTGCAGAATGTTCTCAGGCACAGCTGATGCTTTCCGTAACTGGAACCCCAGGAACTCCTCTTGGAGTTTAATGGGGTCTGTTGTACAAAGGCAAGCACCTATATAGGCGTTCACAATGTGTAGTACTACTGGAACAAGAATATAAACTCCCTAAGAAAGGAATTTAGCTACAGATAGAGACTTCCTTGAATGCTGTGTTGACATTTATTGTTTATCTGTTCAGACTAGTCATATTTGGAAACACTGTTCTACCCTGACATATGACTTTTCCCAGGAGCAGCAGGGCTTACAACGAAGATTTCACAATAAAGAAAATTCTGTTCCTCTTTGTGGGAATGTTATAGTAAAGCCATGACAACTCATTTGGCACAAGATCATTTTGTTTTCAGCAAGGATTCTCCCTCTCCATCCCCCTTCCTCCCATCCCTACACATTTTTGATGTGTTTCCATGTGTTGGGGGTTTTGTTTTAGGTTTTTGATACTGCTTCTTTTTTTTCTCAGGAGGGTGGGGGTGGATCATTTTACATTTAGCCTCCCGGCCATCCATTTAGAAACCGTGCCATAGGTATGAGGAGCCCGAGTCCAGGCTTGTGCGTTTCGGTGTCACCACCAAGCAGTGGAGTTGCTCCCGATTTAGGACCACCTGAATGAGTTCAGCACCAGGCCCTTAGCATCTGCTCGGCTGGTACTGCGCTGCAGTTACACATCCTGCTCCAGGCGACGGGGGGGTGGGTCGTGGTGCGAAATACTGACAGGTGACACAAACATATATGCAATAGCTTGACTACAAGGCAGCCATCCTAAAGCTGCGTGACTGGAAAAGTTGTCATATCTGCAGTCACTAGTGAGGCCGGTAGAGACCAGCCGCCAGTGTCATTCCCTGGCTCAGTGCTGATGGCATGTTAGTGCGGGGTATATTTGGAAGTCGATGGTACACCTGGAGGATGCAGTTTGTACGTCTCATCTTTTGGGGGCTTTTTTTTAACTGCAGTGCATGCTTTTGAAGTGGAAGTTATTTTTACCTCATTACACCAGATCTTTTTCCAAAATACCAACCTAATTAACCAGATCACAGCAAGTTACACTAGAGGTGGCAGTCTAACAGCTGAAAAGTCATTAGGCTTTTTTTTGCAACCTTCCTTGGAGTTAAAGTGGATATTTTGAGCAGAATAACACATATGGTGAAATCTGGTCTTCACTGTAGTTCTTGGAAATTCTCTCCACGATCACAGTTTGCACCCACCTAAAACTCCTAAGTCGTAAAGAGGGCGGCATTTTCCTGCTGCAGTGTTTACTGCCCCATCCAAACCCCCTTGCTATGCGTTTTGGAGCTGGAAGAAGTACAGGGCTATACTTTCAAGGAGTAAAGGAGAAAGACAGGAGGTTTTCGAAGATGTTGCTTTGTGAGTTTGGAAAATAAAATCACGGTGGCGTTGCCAACACCTCTGAAGCTTTTCTGACAAAGCTGATAGGCCAGCCCTAGTCTGAATGTGTTTGCTGCATGTTGCTGAAACTGTAGTTCAGGTTATGTTGCTGTTACTATTCTAAACCCTAGGAAGTGGGTGTTTATAAGTGCAGTCAACATTCCCTCTGAGCAAAAAAAAAAAAAGGCCTTAAAAGGGAGTGTCCCACTAGCAAGAAGGATTATTTAAAGAAAAAGCAAATGCTGAATTTTTGCTGTTCAGAGGAAGAAAAAGCAGGCAAAACCAGGGATGGAACATTATAAGCATTGCCCACACACAAACATTTTTTCTTTGCTTTTGTGGCTTTATTTCAAAAGATGTTATTCAGTAGAGCCAGTGATAATGTGTGATGGAAAATGAGTGAATTGTCTTTTTTTCCATATTTAATTGACTGGGTTTGTTGAATTAGGAAAAATTATATTAGGACATCAGCAGAAATGTCACCAGTAGCATTGTAGTTTCTATTGCTCACAGTCACTAAAGTCAAGAGCAGGCTCTTAGTATTTCATTTGCGTCTCTGGTTTGTTCGGTAGCACCGTAACACCTTCCTACTGCACCAGAGAGACGGTAGTGAGTATGCTCAGGGGATGCCCCCGCAACCTGCCACTCTGGGAGAGGGATGCTGAACCGCGGCTGGGATGGTGGGCAGAGACAGACTTAGAACTGTAGGAGCCTACCGAGACAGCTGCCTCCAAGCATATGTAACCACCGAGCAAAGTTTACTAAGTCACAGCTTTAATGTTGGCACGGGCTACAACACAATCCGTAACGTAATGGGGACCTGTAGTCCACCTAAGCCCTGCTTCAGACCTGGCTTTCATTAACATCACTACTAAATCACGTGCTGTCCAGACATCTCCAGTTTGCCACAACATATATTTCTCTACTTTTGGGTCTGACACTTTCTGCCCTTTCTAATCTTTCTCGTGCCTTCCCCGCACGGGGATACTCTTAAGGAGCTTCTTATTGTCATCAGACAGAAAGTGAAGCTGCTGCTGGGATTTCTTATTCATGGCTGGAATTTCTCATTCCCTCCCCAGCTGCTGTTTATAGCAAGATGCTGGCACTTTCTGTCTGCTTCTCCTGGGTTCCTTGACAAATCGGGTGCTTTCAGAAAAATCAAGTGCAGTGCTCCAGTTGTGTGGGTGTGCACGTATTTATCCATTCAGCTATCACTAATGCACGTGTCCTGTGTGACGGGGTGAAGGTGAGGAACATCTGCCTGGAATAGCTAGTGCTCCGGTCCTGTACTGGATGTGCCTTAAAATCCCAGCACCTGTACTCCTCTTAACATCTTCTCTCAAGTGAAACTTTTAAAGAAAAACATGCTTTGAGCCCTTGGGGTTGTAAAGCAAGAACAAGCCTCTTTTCATTCTAAGGCATGAAACAAAAAAACACCCTTCAGCCTGTAACAACATATTTAAAAATGCATTGAGAAGCATGGGGAGGCAAAAAAACGAGACAAGATCTTGCAAAGACTGCTGCTGTCTTGAAGGGCTGCAGTCAGACCATTCGTACTGCCCAGTATGACATGCATACAGGGCTCCTTTTGGTCACGGTTGCAAATCAGTTCCTCGTGCCCTACCTCCTGCCATTTCAAATGGTGTTTGCCAACCTAGGATTTTTTTCTCCGAACAAGAGGAGAGCTAGGGCAGCCTGTACTCACCAAGGTGGGTAGAGCGTTCTGCAGCGCTCTAGCACCGTGCCAAAGCGGTGGCAGGCTCTCGCATCTCAGCCCTGTTGTGGCCTCCTTGGGCTGGGGTTCAGTGTGCTGGATGGCTCTAGCAGACAGGGCAAGCACCAGGTGAAACACAACCTGGGTTGCATGGCTGACCCAGGTAAAATGCTGCAGTGAAGGCTTATTTGATGTGCCATTTCACTGTCCCATCTTTGTATCACAGTCCTACCCGTTTACAAAGTGGCGCTGCAGTTGGAGCCTTGGGATCAGTCGGAAGGAGCATGAAAAAGCCTTTGCGCCTGTCCGTTGAGGTTTCTGTCTAGATTGGTTTAAGTTTTATAAGATTTGGTATAAGGTTTTTTTATTTGCTTTGTGCTAGTTTGCCCATCGCAACAGATCATGATGTTCGTTGTTCCCCCAAAGCTATAAGAGTAAGCCCTGGGAAGCCAAAGGTTATCACTGAACAGGGGAAAAAGTCACAGGCAAGAAATTTAGAGCTCTGAGAAGAAGTTTTTCTGCTGAATACTGAAAGTGGGGACATTAAGGTGGAGAGTTCGGAGGAGGACTGCAAATTTCCTGTAGTAACTCACAAGGGGTGAGGCTGGAACTGCTACATCGTTTTTGCTCTTTTACGATCAATTGTGATGTAAATGCTGATGGCTGCTTAACAGGCAAAACAAAGTAGGGAAATGATGAGTCATATGTACTCACAGCTTGTCTGAACAAGTAATGTGCAAGTCAAGTTTCAGCTAAGCGCGGCAGAACTTTCCCCCAAGGATTGTGTTCACGAGGCAGGGCTGCGGGAAGCTGACGAGGGCTTTGGATTAGCCTCTGTGGACCCCTCAAGTAGACGGTTTTCATGATACCCAGACTGTCCAGGTTCAGCACCGATCGTCCTAGACATACTGACACTCACATGACAGTAACCTTCGCTAGGGTATGTTGTGAAACTTGGGTGGATTTTTTGCTGTTGCTCTGCAAGGGCGCGATCGTATTTGCCCTGATGGGGAAGAATATACATCCTTCCTATGGAGAGAACGCACCTACAGCTCTCCGGCAGCTGGGAAGAGCTGGCTGGTTGCCCTTCCCATCCGAGAGGTTGAAGGGAAGGTTCAGTCTCCCTACCCTCCCACTGAGCTACCTCAGGAAGCTTTCCACCTCAGCGACCGCAGCTCAGATGGCAAAAGCACCCCTAACATTTGCCTTTCAAAGCAGCATCTAAGTAATTTGTCTATTGATCATCTTCGGTGCTATTGCAATATTTTTTTGTTTGTTTCTTGCCTTTAGTGAAAGGATTTTCTTCAGCAGCAGAATCCTTTCATTCTCCACAGAAGGAGGGCTATCTGGACGGGCAATTACACTCAGCACTCATTAGGAAGTTGCTAGCACAGCTCCCAGTGACTTCAGCACGCTCAGGAATGAAGCCCCAAGCACATGCAAATCGCTGCAGGTATCTGTAAGTGAAGGAGCGTGAACCTAAACTGCGACATGGCTGGCAAGCGTGCCCGTCTGTAAGGCTGATGCAAGGCCCAGTCCAAGCTGCCTCCTCTCAGCTCCTGGGATGTTAGTGAAATAGGGATATGGGAAACAAGTCGTGGTTGTTCACACCAGCCAGAAAACGGGGGAGAACTGTTTCAGAAAACGAGGTGTGCATATGTAGCACAGGCACAATCCTTTGAAAGTGTGCAGGGACAAGGATTCAGTTAAGAACGTACTGCAAAGGGAACAAGAACATAGTTTTGCAAACTACTGTTTGAATAAGTAATCCAGTTCCCAATTCAGAACTAAAATAGCCTTCCTGTTAGTGCAGTGCTGCAGTCTGTCACAGTTGGCAACGAGCGCTTTCCCTTTCGGTTGATTCTAGGTTAAAGTAATAATAAGAATATGCCTGAAGCACAGCTTCTCTTCACAAAAGGCCTTTTCTGCGTGTAACTTATTGAAGAGCTGCCCCATCATTTCAACATTGTACAGTTATATGTTTTCGTAAATGCCACCTAATATGAGGTGCCATTCGAAGCACAAGCGCGTTTTCTACCTAGGTTTTGGTAAATGTATCTTGGGCATCTGCTCTCACTCCCAGAAAGTCAATTTGTATTTAATCATCTGGCTAATAAAGATTAAAGGTCTGATTCAGATCTTTCTTACGACGAGTGACATAAATCAGTAGGAGCATTACTGACTTCAGGCTTTTATTTACTTCGGATTATAGTACTAATGAAAACTTTAATATTACTTAATGAAAGCAGATGCCAGGTAAAACAGTGGGAAATATCCGATTATTCAGTTAATAGGGCTTCAGTGAGTCAGGCAAAAGCTGCCGCTCCTGGAACAATTTAGAAAAAGTTGATTGAGGAACCCGGGGAGGTTTGGATGGACTCGGTGTCGCTGAGCAAGCATGTACAGTCAACTAGCATCAACCAGCACAAGGCCAGGGCACATGAGTGGCAGGGAGGAGCTCTGAACCACATCTGGAGATTTCTGCGAGCAGGCATTCTGTGAGAGAGAACTGCGGTGCCGACTGTGGAATGAGAGACATGTTTTGAGTGGAGCAGGAATAACCAGAAGCACAGCCGATCACGAGGTGCACCGGGAGCAGCGCAGCAAGGTCTGTCAGCCGTCAGCACTGTCGTGTCCAAAATAGAAAAGTCCCTAGCAAAAACCTGAGGGATCAATGTCCAAGCAATCTCGTGAGTGGTCTGTGAACTGCTTATGGAGGGAAACCAGTTCTTTTGCTGACTTCAGCCAGACGTGCGAAACAACCCATCAGATTTCGAGTGAGCTTGTGTTAAACACATATGTAATTGGCTCTTTCTCTTTTGCTTGATGCTTATCATTTTAAAATGATGAGGAAGCCGGAGAGAGCTCTACTGAAAAACTCCTGCATTACACTTGTGAAAAATGCACGGCTGTTCTGTTTATAGACCGCACCATAGCTGTAATCTTGAGCAACCAATAGGGAACTTTACCACCAGCAAAGCTAAATAAGAACAACCTAGTCATTGTGTCTTAGCAGTTTGCTTATTGCTGTGAAAACACAAAGTGCTCGCATTTACTTATAAAGGACCCAGGGTGCACTACGGGCTCCTGTGACTAAAGGAGCTGTCCTCCCGTGTAATTTAAACTCCCTTGCTCATTTGTAACCACAACCACAAGGTTAAACTGACCTTCTCTGTTCTTCTGAGTTTCATCCCTGAAAAATGCACTGAACCCCCACCCCTGCCAAAACTAAGGATGTTCCCTTCACATCAGTTTTAAGGCCAATACCCTGTCCCAGGTATGTGACTAAGTCTTAGTCATGTAAACAGAAGTTTTTCATCTTGAATAAGCCAGTATGTCCTTCCTTCTCTCACCATATGACAGATTTATCTCTTTAAAACTGTATCATCTTAGTGGTATGAAGATTAACATATCGGCCTCAGTCCTCCTTGATGACACTGCAAACACCCAAGCCAAAAGAATGAAAAGCTTGAAGAAGGTACATCATTGTTCTCAGACTACTACAACAGGGGAGCAAAACATCACATGAGGTGTCAGAGCAAGCCTGGTGAAGGGAGCGAAGATCTCCAAAGAGGAGACTCTGTCCTCTCTGCTCATTTAGTGCCCAGGATCTTCTGGCACGTTCTCCCCTGGGAAACACCAGTTCAGGAGCATCTGACCCAGTGCAGAATTTTTGACTGTGATTGGCAGTAAAGAAAATGCATTTAGAGAAGCTCAGAAAATGAGATTTTTAGATTTGGGATTTGGCAAACACTGCTCTGATTGCTTACTCTTGAAACACTGTGCTGTGGGACTAGCATTAGAGGTTCACTAATAAATCAGTCTGCTGGCATCCTATTCCCAAATAGCAGGATTGAGTTGCAACTGAAAGTTAGGTACTGATGGAGACCAAGACCTGAATAGAAGTTAAATATATGTGTATACACACGGTTATATATCCTTAGAGAAGAAGCTACAGTACTGGCTGCACTGACGCGTCTCATCTAATGGCTGTCATACAGAAAGGGGAAATATACCCGTGACAAACAGGCACATATTAGTTATTTTCAGGCCCTGTGATGTAATACCTTTTTTCAGGCACTATCGTCCTAAGTTTCTTTTTCTTGAGCTTCTTTCTCCTCTAGAAGAAAAAGAAACTTAGCAAGTGCTGCAAAGCACAGTCAATCAGTGCCGGGATTGTGTCCAACTTACTCAAGTACATGAGAATGCATGGGAGAAATGAGTTGATTATTAAAGAGTCAAGACTTATAGAAAGTAAAGGAAAAATATCAGCAGCAATTTTAGATGGTCTTCTTACTTACTCTCCATCCTTTAACCTGATTGTTTAAAAGCATCTTAAACTAAGTGTGAAATGTATTTATCAGTTCCATTACACTGACAATTTAGTGTCAATAGGATATTTATTGCGTCAGAAACAAGATCTTCATGGCTTTGTTAATCTGCAGCAAAAGCATAATCTATCACCACTCAGAGTGGTGAAGAAATTTTTTAGAAATGAGAAGGAAACTTGAATTGCCAAATACCTGTCCTAGTGAGCTCTGATTTATGACTTACAATTAAAACATCTGAATGTAAATGTTGATGAAACGGTCTTTTAATATCTCCGAGCACCTTTGTGTCCTTAGAAGATACTGCATATATGTCACTCAGTGTAGGAGAGCACAAGTGGTGTTCACAGCACCAACCTTACCCCCTTCTGCTAGACTTGCTCTCTTAACATGAGCAACATGATTGGTTTTCATTCCTTGTCTTTCTGGTGCCTGTTTCATAGTTAAAGCAATTAAGGCTACACCAGGTGGGACAGTGGGACCTTTTGAAAACATAGTATGTCTGTTTATCAGCTTCAGCCTTGGTATTAAAGGGGACAGATAAGGAAGAAGATAAATCATGATCCTGCATCTTCACTTCTCACAGCTGAATTTCTTTCTCCATTTAGAGAATTCAGCTCCCCTTGGCAATTTCTTATTCCTGCTCCACCCGGCACCTTGCCTGCTAAGGCGTTACTGCCGTGTGCGCTAGCATGGCTAACTTAGTTCGAGCTAGCTACCCCAGGTTGCAAGAGCACCAAGATGAGACCATGCAGGCTTCTGTGCAGGCTGCCGCCAGAGCACAAGCATGGGAACTTGCATACGTACTTCTTGTGAACAGTAGATTAAAAGCCCACCCTAGTACATCTTCACGGCTGCAATTACCAGTGCTAGCATAGCTGTGCTGTCCCTTCATTTTACGATGTAGATAGATTCTTCCCACATCTCCCTCCCACTGCCCCTTCCACAACACTCTAGATTTTGTCACACTCTAACATATTTTTCTCCCCATCCTCACGTTTTTCCTTGCAAACGTTCATTGCAGGGAGTGGTGGTGCTGAAGCTCAGTGTGACACCATCTGTTTAGCAAGCCCAGCCTGGTTTCCAATAGCCCACCTGACGTGCCTGGATGGTCCCAGCCTTTCCTTCTGCTGGAGCGCTGGCTAAGCAAGCCACCTTGCTTCTTGCTGGTGCCAGCGACCACAGCCTCCTTGAGCACATCAGTAGGGGCAAAGCCTTGTTTCGTTTGTGTCGTTGTCTGTTTCACAGCCAACACTTGCAGGGTTTCTGTCAACTGCTGCAGAGCCAAGATTTCACCCAGGATACCCCCGCTTCCCCCACCAAATATTGAATAAGCGCACGTGTAATCCCAAGGTGGGCGACAGGACCGGTTAGCGCAGGACACCAGCCTTCTCCAGGCCCAAGCTGGACCGCCTGCACTGATGTAGGCAAGTCTTGCGTAGCGTGGCCTGGGGTAGCAACAGCAGAGCAAATTCACAGGTCAGCAGCTGGCTGTAGCCCTCTTGTTAACGGGATGGGGGGATGGAAGGTGGGAACTATGCAGCTGCTATGACAACGTGTGCCCCAGGAAGCATGCGATGCACAGAGTAGGGCTGAGAGCTAGAGCTCCTCAGGTATTCAGCCCACGCAGCGTGAAGTAAACCCTGGGGACATATAATATGGCCTTTGCTAGGAAAGGAAAAGTTTGAGAACAAAATACTCATGTGCTAAATATCTTCTACAGATTTTCCCCCAGCCTGGCAAAGTGGAGTGCCAAACCACAGCCAAACAAATCTCCAAGTTCTCAGCACCAATTTATTCCAAAAAGTGACTGCTCCTTGTTTAGAACCAAATACCCTCCTTTCCCATTAGTGCTCTGTTGTTGGCTCCATCTTTTGCCATCATACACTATGAAGAGCAAGCAGGAAAAAATAGCTCAAGGAAAAGTTGATAGCACTATATGCTAGTTAGCAAGTGTTAGCCCCACGTACTAACTACTGACCCGTTTGGGTATATTTTCAAACGCTTTTCTCTTTTGGTGTTGGCTTGTTCTGCAGCTTCGAATTAAGCAGTTGCCTTAAAGCCTTCATTTTAAAGCATGCGTTGCACTCACCCATCTGGCAACTTGATGTTATATAATACGAGGGAGCGCACAGTATGTGGCATAAATTACAGACAAGAAGAATGCGACAGCACAGCGTGTAGGGTAAATTAAAGCAAGCATTCTTCATGGCCCATAGCAGAGAAGGACAGAACAATTTTGCATCATAAATACAGGAAAAACATGTGTTTTAAAATGAGAATTAAAAAAAAAATAAAATAAAAAGGATCTGCTCTCGGAGGCAGACAGATTGTTCCTAGTGGCAGCAGCAACCATGCAAGACCACATAAAGGAATAAAGAAGGGGATAATGCTAGATAACAAGGGGTAACAGATTGAAGTAGGAGGAAAAAGAAAGAAACCAAATGCTGAGATGGAGCAAGCCCCAATGGACTTTTAAAAACAAGAGTGCAAATTGAAAATGAAAGGAGCAGAAAGCACACACAGATCTGAGGGTGGAAATCATTCTCGTAGCTTTTAGGGGTTTGGGTTTTTTTGTGCTATGTACGTCTGTGATGCACACTGTTTGTTAATAATGTAGCACTTAACATCAAAGTGTTCATAAGTGGCATCTACTGACCATGGTCAACTCAGCGTAGCCCCAGGAGCCTTGAGTTTCTGCTCTGAAGATCCAGAAATGCTGACCATCCTGTGCCCCTTTCCAGCCTCTGTACCATCACGTGGGCACATACAGGTTTGTGTGTGTGCGCACACGCGTACACAGGGAAGAAGGAGTGGGACATTGGGTTCCTGAGCAAACTCTGCTTGCTAGCACGTGCCAGAGCATTTACTCTGTGCCTGACCTGTGCAGCCCTGAGTATCCTACTTGTTGTTGTAGGCAAGGGCCTGAACTTGGCCACAGGGTCCTCCCTGGAGTGCTCTGCTGTCACCAGGCAGTTTGGGCAGGTGGGGTTAGGAGCACCCAAGAGCAAGGGACACGGTTCAGAGATCGATGTGGTGACGTGGAGCTGTGACTGCACACTCCATTCCCCTGCTCGTACTGAGCTCGTAGAGATGGGACAGGTTCAGCCTCCCCGCTGTGAGCGTCCACGGCAACTTATGCCAGCCTAGGGCAGGGCTGTTGCTCTTCCACTGCCCCGCCATGGCCCTTCCCTTGTGCCAGCATTGGTGCTCATACGGCTGCACAGCGAGTCACTTCAGGGACGAGCAGCTAACTGCTGAACTAGCAAAAACCAGGTGACTAGTTTCAGATCAATCCCTCTCTTCTCCTTGCTGGGATGTGGTTATTCAAGCTGTGAGCCAGTTTAAGCCACCGAACTGGCAATCAGAGGTCTGGTTCGGAGGTGTGGGATGGTGGCAACTTCAGTTTGGATGAGGTTAAGCTACCATGGAACGGTACCCTGGCTCTGTTTTCCTTTCCCACCCTGAGTTGTTTTTGTCAATTTAGAGTATGTTTTTCTCAAGGCAGGGAGTGTTTCCTATTATGTGTTTGTGCATCGCCTAGCAAGCTGGAACCCTGATCTGAGGTGGAAACTTGAGGCCCCACCATAGTACAAATAATAAATGTAACACAGAGGAGAACAGATGCATTCACATATGGTGTATTATAATTCAGACAAATAAAAATTCTTATGTTGTATGTTAAAATCATTCTATATGTGTCACAGCATAAAAACAGAAAACAAAAACAAAACCGTGAAGAGTCAAAGCATCTAAGAGTACATACCCTACTTCTGCATCTGCAAACACAGACTCCTCTGTGCCCAGTCCTCATTGTCAAGGAAATCATCATGCAACATTGTCCTGTACCTTCAGTGTTGACCTGGATGTGCTCTCATATTTTTTTTTTCAACATTGATTTCAGAATTCTTTTCCAGCCTAAGCAGGCATCTCCCCAGCCATCCGGCCCCGTGACTGCACACGCACGCATATAGGGTTGTACATGAAATGTCTACAACTTCTTCATTTTGCCTAACTCCCAAAGAGCACACCATTTTTGCCTCTTTGAGAATGTGATCCCTAATGATAGCATCATCCCAGGGCAGTTTATGTTTCATTCCCACTGGACTGGGAGTAGGGATCATTGTTACAGAGGGTATTTTTTTCCTACGCTGTGCTGGCATTGGTAATAATAGCAGCAACAGCTATTTGCAAAGAGGAAAGTTATTTGTGGCAATCTCTGGAATATAGTGTTATTTAACCCTTTTGGAAGAGAAAACTTCAAGTAAAAGAAAAATAATTTTTAGAGAGTTACAGCCACATGGTAATTCTAAGTTGAATTATATAAGTCAGGATCTCATAGGCTGACGAAGATGAAAAAAATTCTCAAAGCATGTATTTGATATTTATTTTTTTAAATCACACTAATTCATACTTTGTCAATTTTCAGAAAATTCGTTCTGTATATAACAAGTCAATGTAAATTTTGGAAGGTTGCTTTATATACTTCAAAAATAATTAAATGGTTTAATTCCTGTTTTAAGCACTAAATTCACATCAGGCTATAAAGTCACGAGCTTTGCCTCTGTGATAGTTAACATTCATAAATATAGACATAACAAGGCTGCTTTTCAAAAGGATGATGCACTTGAGGAATACAAATTTGCATATACAAACTGGCTACACCAAACCCAGCATTTCTGCCTTCTTGATACTAAAGTTTAACAATTTGCATCCTTGCACTAATCAATGAAGCACTAAGAAAAAAAAGCGGTTTGGACAATTGCCAAAAGCAGATCACAAGGAAGCATAAATCAAGGTACTAGTCCCCTATGCCAAGCATTCATTAATAACTACTGTTAAATTGAAGTGAACCTTTTTACAAGCAAGAAAAATAGGCAGTCCTGGAAATTGTTTTACTAGCAGCTTTTTATCCCACTTTTCCTTTCCTTGGCAACTAGAGGAAACACAGTCTAAGCAACACATTTGGCACCAAAGATCTTATATAGTTTCCACTTTATTAATGGATTTGAAAAATGTGCAGAAAATAACATACATAGATAAGATCCACAGTGCCGAGTGAAGTCATCACTCCCCACCAGCTGTTGCCCAGAAGCCATACATTTATTTAACAGGTATTTGTGATTGGCTTCTTTAGACACAAAAATTAACATTTCTACAACAGCCTCACTTATCTGCTTGAGGAATCCATTCTAGCACTTAGACGTCAAATATGGATCATACAGAGGATCACAAGTACTGCTTGGACTTAAACGCTGGTACTAGCAACTTGACAGTAAGATAGAGCTGGAAAACATCTCATATTTCTTCATTCAAACCAAACTGGTTCTTGCCAATACAGTGAAAGTCTGTGGGTTTAAGTACTTGAAGCATAGAGCCAGAATCTCTCTAGCCAGTGTATGAACTCAAATGTTTATTTAGGTTGGTGGAGCAGTGCCAGTTTACAACAGCTAAGGATCTGATCTTCACAATCTTTTTCCTTTTAAAACAGTTAGGATTCACTAAGATAAACTCTTCAGTCCTAAGCTATCGGTTGCCCAAGGAAATATTTTGAAAGGATTCTTGCCCAAAACGTGAACATCTCAAAACCTAACTTCTGGGCACGTATTTGATGTATAATTAGAATTACTGAACATCCCATAGAATATCATGTCCTGCACCCTATATGAGAAGCGACATAGTCTGCAACTTGATGGTACTTTTGCAACAGCTGCTCACTTTTCCAGCAAAGCAGTTAGCATGCACTGTTGGAATTGCTAGCATGCTGTGCTAGATTTATTTTTCCTGGATTCTAACATGTAAAACCTGGCAACTTCACCTCCACAAAGGACTGCAGGTTCACCAAAGCCTGCAGTCTATCATCTGAGCCTTAGCATTGCTTAATGTGGGGAACACCTTGGGCCTCTGTGGTCTCCACCAGCACCATCTCAGTACGAATGACTGAGAACAGCTCACTAAAGGCCCGCAGAAATCAACCTCCTCACTTCAGAGGCATTCCCCACAGAGACCAGCCTTGACCGGGCCTGCCCAGTGTCTCCTGCTCCCTCTGTCTCCCCACAGTGAATAGTGGGATGGATTAGTGAGAGGCCAGGGTAGAAAAAAAGCAGATCATAGCATGGTCTGCAAATCACTGGCCCAGCTGCCCTCCCTGGTCACAGAACAGGGTAAGACGGTTGATATATGGCCAAGGGGAGCACCAAAACACGTGTACTTCTGAGACACAGCTCCTGACTTTGGTCCCTGCCTTCCTCTCCAGCAACACGTATTCAATAGCATGGTGGGCACTCTCTTATGCTGCTAAATTTCTCCAGAACCGTACATCAGCTCTTACTAACCTCTCTGCACAACTCCACTCTCTTTTCTTCATGTCTGCACTGCTGTTTGGACATCCTTACTCTTGCAGTTAAGACTGTCATCATCCACTGGTCACTCCCTCCTCTGTTTTTCTCACAACCACCTTTCTATAGGGAGAAGAACATGGTGTCCTGTGGGCTCCAGCTCCCATCCAGCTGGCTTTATTCTCTTAATTCTACTTCTCTAATGATCTTATCTTCCCCTTTCTAATCCTGAACTCTTTTTTCTTTTTTTTTTTTTTATCAGCATTACTGACCATGAAAAAAAAGCAACAACAAAACTTTCTCCATCCCTTTTCTTATATTTGCACATGGTCAGCAGAGTTGCTCAGTGCTTGGGATTTGGTTTGTTTGGTGAACTCCTAGTGAGTCACAGGTGTAAACCCTCGGAAGGCATCTTGCTGACCTGCTCCAGCCCTGCATAGCTGGTGAGGTCTCATGGAACTGCAGCGGATGGAGTCAGAGGGAGGAGGAACCCTGGTTTTTCAGGAGCCTCTTCCATGAGGCTCCTTGGGTGGCAGCAGCTGTCTGGGCACTGAGCAGCCATACCAGCCCTGGGGTTGCACCTCACTGTACGCCTGTGTGTGTATGCAAGGGCAGAGTCAGTCTGTCTGTGAGCAGAAGGGCAAAGAGTCTCAACACGTGCAATGTGGAGAGGGCAGGGGGAGAAGGGAGGGTGTATGGGGAAGAGCTGTTTGAAAGAAGAACTCATAACCATGGTTGTGTGATCATACACATGTAGATCTGTAGGAGAAGAGAGACCAGCTTGTCCACTACAAGTGATAGAACAATTCTGCGATTTCGATTGTGACAGTTTTTCGACAGTGAGATCGCTCACTGCTGCTTGAGCTGCTCACAGAGTAGCTGAATTATTTCTTACCCAGGGCAGCACTTTGAGAAAAGCCTTTCTGTGAATTTTTACGGTATTTTTCTACTCACTGGGGTATTCTGAGGTGTTAAGGGAGGTGGGAGCGAACAGTCCCTCTAAATCCATAATCAAACTATGCAGTTACATCAGTGAATGTCACCATTGATAAGTACTGTGTGTTATATAACTGACCAAGCATTACCCAAACACAGACCATTTTTATGTGACCCATCAGAGCTATAAGGAGACGTTTTGGTGCTGGGAGTACGTCCTCCACTCCCCATTCCAGCCAGCACCTTCCCAACTCCAAAGCTCCTTCTGGAGACCACTGCTGCCTGCAGGTCTTTATCTTGGGTTGCAACCACAGCTGCAAGAAGCTGGTACTGGTCTGTTGCATTTTTCACCATTCAAATTGTCCCTTTTACCCTGCTGCACCTCCTCTGTCCATGCAAACCTTGCACCCTCCTTTAAACTGAGTCTTCCCTCTCCTGGGAATGAGTCCTTGGTCCTGTCTTGCAGCCTGACTTGAACAAGTTCTTTGTGCATGTGCTTATTGTATGACAGAAGACATCTGAATGATCTTCCAAACGTGAACAATCAGCCTCTTCCACTGCAGTCAAGGGGAGATTTACCAACAGCTGTGCAAAAATTGGGCTCAAACCCTCATCTGAAAGACAGATGAATAAAAAAATGCAACCGGCATTGCTGCTGAAAATAGATAATTTCTAATTCCCACAGCTCTCTCTTTGTGGTTTAAAATAAACCTTTCTGCAGTAAGACTATGGTTTTCAAACCAACAAAATTAAAAACCCAAATGTTCTTTCTGAGTGTTGTTTCAATTACGTTTCCATGAGTGTACACACTTTTGATGTGTGAAATCTCCCATTAGATTCAGATTACTTTGGTTTGGACACCATCGATGAGGCATACCCTGTACAGTGGCAGTGGGATTAGACCTCTCATTTTCACATCTGAGGGACCAAAGGAAATGAGTCAGCAAATTGGCAAGGTCCTGTCTGATTGCAAAACTGCTGAGCATTATCAGACCTCAGGATTCAATACCTATCCCCATGCCTTGCAGCTCCAGATCAGGCTGCTAATCGTTCATGGTTTCAGGGTCATGAATAAGCAGGTAACTTTTATTATGTGTGCTACTCCAGCACAGGGTTTTTTGCGTGGCCCATATATGCATTTTAAGGACTGACAGTCATTATTAAGAATATTTATTACTCCTGTGATTGAATCAGCTGCTGCCCAGAAGCATTAGATTTATGTAATGGCTTTATGTTACTAGCATTTTCTGGGTTAAAACAGATACCACAAAGATTGTCCTGGCCACAAAGAAGCTTGGGGAAGAAATCAGAAAAAGATAACTTGGAGGAGTAAGATTGCAGGTAGCCTTTCATGAACTAGAATATCATCTTCTTTTTATGGCAGAACTTGACCTATTTATGAAAAGGACTCTGTTTGCACTGCCTGTGGCTGGGCTCGATGCTTCAGGAACTTTCTTCCACTCCTGTGTTCCCTGACTTCCAACTTAGGGGTGCTTTAAGCCTACTTTGTGTATCAGGGAACCCAAAATGGACTAAGAATTTATTTTAGGGGTTTTTTCTTCATGCTTACCTCTAATGGCCTTCATCTGCTATGGACAGCAGGTGTGAACCATGTCAAAAAAATGAATTATCAGTATGGAAATAATACCATTTCTCAGGGACTATGTAAAGAGCAGGAATACAAACTTAAGTCTCAATGGCAATGAATGTTCTTAAATTACTTTTGGAAAAGTGCATTTCATCAAGATAAAATGCATGAAATGTTACAGGTTTTAGTATTACTTACTCCTCTCCCTTGTCAAGGACATACAGCTTTGCTGACTGTGGAATAGGGCTAGATAGGGAAGCTAAGTTTGCCCTAAGAAAGTCATGGTAATTGCCATTATATTTTCATTCAACCACTCTCCAGTTTTTGATTTCCAACCTGTCCCACTATATTATAGCTAAATGAAAATATATTCCTATGGGATTTTACTACTGATTGGAGTTGGAACAGGATTTCATCCTAGGAATGCCCACAGCCTGGCAACTAGCAATGACTAGACAGCCTGTACATCTGGAGCTTTCACCTACCCTGGCTCTGAGGGAGTTAAAAATTGGTATACAAAGAAACAAAAAGAGCTGCTTAAAATTTGATTTCCAGTGCAAATCATCGTTTACCATATGGTAAGGTATTTATCCCAACTACATGTTGTTCAGTAAATCATAGGGTTTTGCAGGGGGTGGGAGGGAAGGAAGGGGGTTGTTGTTTTGATTTCAAAGTTCTGTGCGGCAAACTGTCTCTGTAAATCGCTGTCATCGCAATGGCTGTGAACCAGTCTGCTGTGTAAGCCTGATTGAAACAAGCCACCAGAAGCACTGCCCTTTTTGCTCCCTCTCCCTGCACCCTTGCTGGGTGGATGGCAAATGTGATCGTCCTTCAAAGCCGACCTGGACGCTGGCACTCTTGATGCACAGCACCACCTTACCTGATTTGCAAGCAGACCTGTCAAACCAGGCATGGGAAAGAGAGACAGACAGCTACTACTAGCATTTTCAACTTTGTTACTACTTTCAGTGGCGAAAAGCAAGTTTGCCTTGCAATAGTTAGGCAACTATTTGCCAGAAGGGCAAATATCCAATATACACCCACTGGCCACCTCTACGGGGCTTTATGTTGTTTGTCATTTATTTCTGTGGCTGGTACTAATTTTCAGTTTGTCATCCTTTGACTCATAAAAATTCTTCCTCTTCAAAAAGGATGCATCTCCCTGCCGGCCATGGAAAATATGTGGCATGCAATTCAATCCTTTCCTGATAGCACCGGAGACGAGGAGAGGGCAAGTTAGAACACCATGATGAGGAAGTGCTGTCATTTCCAGAAGGAAGCATGATTCACCGTGCAGAGCATTTTTGGGAGCCTGAATCAGAGCTGTCGAGGAAGTCAGTTCTTGGACAGTTTAATGTTTAGTTTAACTATGACTTTACTGGTGAAATGTGTGCCTCTCCCTCAGCCAGTAGGTACAGCAAGATCAGATTAAATGCCACCGAGGAGCAGGCAAGAAGATTGCCAAGGAAGTGGTTTTCAAATGTTTCGGGTAAAATGAGAAGTGCCCTGGAAAATCTGTCCTTAAATGTCATTGCAAAGCAGAACTGTCCTAAAGCAGATTTAAGGGAGAAATATTTTCTCACACTTCTCCCGAGTACAGTGCAGGCAGTGGGAGGGACCTGCAGGGTGGCCATAAGGAGCCTGCAAAGGGAGGGCCATGCAGCGAGCTGCAGCCGGGCTCCTTCCCAAAAGGTCTGGAATTAGCGCACTGGCGGAGAGATGGCTTCATTAGTCATGGCACAGACCTGCTAAGTAAAGCTCTCCACAGAAAGGATGAGGTGCGGTAGCTGCCAATGGGCTGCAGGATAAATTCAAGTTGTTGTTTTTAGTCGCCTGTGGTACCCTAAAAGGATCACGATTTGATTAATGTAGCATCCCCCTGCTCCGTCCCCCGCACACACACCCTCATACACACATGCCATATTGCAGGAAACAAGATTAGACCGGAGTGTCTTCCCCAGCTCTTTTGCCTCCTCATCTTCCTTTCTCCCGCACAGGAAAGACAAGGACTTGTTGACAAAGTGCTATACATCTGGGAAGGGTCCTCCGTTCAAGAACTTGGAATATTCTTGATCTACATAGGCCTGAAGTGCTGTCCGATTTGGAGCAGGTGGCCAACACCACTTTTCCTCCCCAGGCGTAGTTTAATAAAGTGGGGGTGGGAGAAGAAAATTAGATTATTACATGTGATGATTAGCAGATTGTTGATTTGTCTGTGCCCCCAGGCGCACGTGTATATCGCTGGCGTTGAGCAGAGGGAACCGGCAGTTAAGATATTTACTGTACAGAAGAACACACAAGCACCCCAAGAGTAGTGCTGGAGAGTGGTGTTTATGACCTGTACATTTAAACAAATAGAAACCATCCTTCATGCTCGCTCTTTGCGCTCTGCTGCACAGGGATTTACATTTCTGGCCTCACGCATAAGGAAAGACTGAGTATCAGGGAGAGGCACAGTTCCTATAGGATGTGAGAGGAGAATGGGATACCCGGAGCATGCCTACGCATCCTTCAAAGACGTCACTCTATCTGGGAGCCAAAAGGTAAGGGAGTGGGTTTGCTGACTATGACACATGGTGGGAGGAGATCTGAGACACAAAGGAGTCATGGGTGTGAACCAGGAAACCAGCCCGTGCCCACCCAGCTTTTTTGTTTGCTCGAGGAGGATGTAAAATATGCTTACACCAGTCGTGCTCCAGCTCCAGTGCTAATTGTTAACAATAAAAGGTCACCAGAAAACAATTGCTGGGAACCAGAAATTACACAAGGGGCCTGGGTAATGTGATCACTCCTTCGCGGGAGAATGCCATCCCACCACGGAGTAGGGTACGGGGCGATCCTCGGGAGTGACGGGCCAGGTCAGGCGAGGAAGGGAGGTGCGCGTTTGTGTCAGTCAAACCTGCCCCTGCCAGCACCCCACACCCAGACGGACACAGATGCATACAACAGGCCGTCTTTTTCAAGCTTGTTTAACCCTTATTTTAGGGAGTTTAAATGTAAGGTAAAGTGCTCTTCTTCTCCCTATTACCCTGGGAGGAAAATACTGTCTTTTACTTCCCTTCCTACGGCAGAGTTGGAGCTTTGAGGGGGAGTGCTGCTACGTTTGCATGTCAGAAACAAGCACTGACATCTGGAGGAAGGCTGGGGTGAGCTGGAAGGCTGCTAGCATAGCCCAAGGGAAAAAGAGGGAGGTACCTCTCAAAGCTTCTTACTCCCTCCCAAAATACATACATACATCATGGGTGTGAGTGCTGCTCAGGAAGAAATGTCTAAGCTAGCACTGAATTCATCTGCGTGAGCATCAGTGACACCAGCAAGAGCTGAAAAATCCTGCTAGCATGTTGGGTAAGTACTTTGGCAACCCATCCCACGCCAGCTCTGTGCTGTTATGGCTCTCTGGTCTACTTACACATGTCTACTTGTGTGGTCAGCAGGCCATGGGCTGCTCCCTGGCCATCTTGCTACTTTAACCTTCAGGACTGAGCAAAATTAAAGGGTGTCTGAACCAATGAGAGATGCTTTTAGGCCATGTCCATGGTGAGGAACAGCCTGACAGTCAGACAGAGGCTGAATCCAGGCCATTTGGCAGTCAGCAGCGGGTACAGCTACAAAAATGCTAACCCCGTGCAGAAGTGGACGCACTCTGTAGCACCCTGTGACTGAGCAGCCTCAGGCCCTGCCTACCCTGCCTCCACTCCAGGTCCACACAAGTGCAACTATTCCTAGATGGTCCAAAGCTGGTTATCTACCTTTTCCTATACCTTGCCCTCTGAGAAGCTGTATGTGTATCTAGCTCACCCTCACCTGAAGTCCTGGACCCTGAGTTTTCTGTAGCTGCATCCATCCAGAACAGCACAACTTACTCTGCTGCCCCACAAACACTCACCTCACCCACCACAAACCCTCTCCCAGCCCTTCATCTCCAACGCCTGCAGCCAGATTTCTAGCCAGGGAGAAAGAACATGGATTGCGGGACAGATACACGTGAAAATCAGTCATTAGGGGACAGTGCACAACTGTTTGACCTTCTAGTGACTGCACATGCCTGACCCCCCCCGTGCAGTTTTGAAGCCGTTCTCTTTGATGATGGGGCTCAAGTCTTAAAAAAAGCCATTGTCAAAAACCAGTTTCCCAAAACCTCCATCAAATCTAGAGAAAGTGGTAAGGATATAACGCTTTGCAAAGAAAGGAATAGATGACCAAGTGGCTGCTCTGTGGATGTTCAGTACAGATAAGTTTCTCAAGGAAGCCATGGGATTAGCATGCAGTATAGCAAGATGGGGGTAATGAGGTCTCAAGCAGCTGAAGGACACTGTGAGAGAGGTTAGATGATTTAAGCGAGGAGAACTTGCTGAATTCTCAACCCCTCCCACATGCAGTTCCCTTGCGTGAAGGATTTTGCTCTCTGCAGACCAGGAGAGCTCAGTGAGTGCCAAGGCCCATCATCTTGTCCTGTGTGGCTGTGAGCTGTGGGAGTGACAAGGGGAAGCAGGATTAGTTCGGGGCCAGGTTCTCACTGTAGCACCACCAGTTGTTATAAAGCAAGTGGAGGCAAGAGGCCTATAGTTCCCTCTGAAGGTGTGCCATGTATGAGCTAGAGCTGCTGGAGCATGTCTGGGGTCATGCAGATGCTGTGTGCAGGTCATACAGGCTGGGGGCTGTGGTGTGCCCAGTACCAGTGCTGGAAAAGAAGTTCAAGAGCTAGAAGACCCTAGGTGACACTGATATTTTGACTATCTGAACCTGGCCCCGCTGGGTTCAGTTTGGTCACAGCACATAAGAAAGACGCAGATAACCTGTGGAGGGTCCAGAACATTGTAGCAATCACCACAGCTACAGCAATCACTACCTGTGGGGGGAATACCGGTCAAACTGTATTTGCTTACGGTAAAGAAAAGGAGGCGGGAGAGGATACTGAGAATGTCTTTAAATATCTAAAGGGTTACCACAAGCAGCAGAATACGTCTGTGTTAGCCTGTGGTGAGCTGGAGAGGTAGGGAGAGGCTTAAGCTGGAACAGGGAAGATTCATATTAGACACCAAGGGAAAAACCACCCAACCTTTGTGATAATAAGTTTATGAAGCCCTGTAATGGATTGCCTGGAGAAATTCTGGAGTCTCCAGCACTGGATGCCTTCAAAAGTAGGAAAACAGCAGCCAGGAAGGACAAGGACATAGCTCATGCTACCGTGGATAACCTCCCGAGTTTCTTCCAGGTAGTACGGAAGTTCTACAGTAAAGAAGAGGAAAAAACTGTTTTCCAAGTTGTCCTTCATGCATTCAGTTTCCGCCTGCATTACTTTTCATTCCAACTGCATTAAAATGTGCAAAATCATTCCTCTGTTAACATGTGACTGTATAGTAAAACCTATGAGTTAGGAAAGAGTAGTCTTGTGAAAACAGAGGATATGAAAATTTTCTACTTTTATTATGGTGACCAAATCCTTCTTTTTCATAGAGCTGGTCTGATTTTGTTCATTTGATCTTAGAAAGCAGCATTAACCGTTACTGTTTTCTATAAAATAGAGCCTCCATTACTGAAAAAAAATCATTTTACAGGACTTGGTGTTCAGCCTATAAAGTTTAAAAGCTGTATGAGGAGTTTTACATTTTGAAACATTTACTTTTTGGTGAACTATAAAGATGAGTCTTAATATCCAGGTTGCTGAGTCAATAAAAACACTCAAATGTCTTTGTCAGCAGGGTAGTGAAACTAAAGCCAAAATGCCACTAAACAAAAGATAAAATCTGGGATGAAATGCCCTAGCCTTTACTGGTATTTGTGAGAAGTGCTGCCTCCTCATATATGATATGAGCAAAAAGTGAGTCCTGCCACCATGTCTTCCCAATGGGCACTCTGTGGAAACGGACCCTGAATAGGACACTTAAAGTAGGGCAGTGTTTGCTGTGTGCACCGGGGATTTTAGCACATACTTTTGATGAGAAGGTCTTTATGACAGTAAGTGTAGATATTTATTGTTATATATAACATTCAAGTCCAGCTTTTGTCCCAAATCCTACCTCCTAATAGTGATTACTATTGTCACGTTTGCTGTTATCACTTCTGTCGTAAAAGAATCCATGGTAGATTGAATAACATTTTTCTTTTTAAATTATTGGGTTATCCGTTAGCTGCAATTTGAAATGCAGCCCTGGCATAGCTCAGAGCCAACAAACTAGACACCCCAGAGGGATCTGAAAGAGACCTGTGAAACAAAATCAGGCCTCAGGTGACAAGTGGGTCTGTAAGGGTCGACTACACACAGCACACTTATGGGCTAAAGGTCCATGGTCCCAATAGAGATCTCAGTGAGTAATCTAAAATTGGAAGAAAACAACTTCATGGTTTAGAATGTTGAAAACATTAATGTCCTAGAAAGTGCTAATGTGACTGGATTTCAAATCCCCACACTTTGATGTCCCAGAGGGGCTAATGCATGATCACCAGATCAGACCCTTAGGCTTGGTCCAAAGAAATGATGCCCCATTCTGGTAGTGTTTATAGATCCTGTAGTCTCAGATACCTTCATGTCAGGGGTTTCAGGGGACAAGTTATTTGAAGCAGGATGATTAAACATGGCTTCAAACCACGATGGGGGAAAGCATATCTGTTTGGATGTGGTTTTTTCAGTTGGTTTTTCTTCCTACTACAAGCAGGTAGCATGGCCAAAAGCAGCCCTGGCCTTCAAGCACTGTGACTGGAGAAAAGCCCTTTCAGTACCCGCAGAGCTGGTCTTTCAACAAAGGGCAGGCATCCCTCCCACAGCAGAGGCGTTGGCAAGAGCCTCACAGCTGGGTCTATGCAAAAGCAGGAAAAAAATCATTCCCAGAATGTGAAGTTTACTGATATTGATTCCAAGGGGCAGGATTTCAGGAGCCTGAAGTAAAATAAATTGCTAGATTGGTAGCAACCATGGTCTACACCGTCAGCAGTTATTGTAAGATAAGTGTCTTTGCTAAGATGGGCGGGTTAGGGATTGCAGAATGTATCTGACATATAAATGTGTGTAGGCATCTATAAGCGTTACCTGTAAGTGGAAAGCAGCTTAACCAAATTCCTGTCCTCAGGGCACAGCCTGCCAAGGGTTCTGCCTGTCCCATCACGTGTGCAAATCTTCATCCGTCACACAAGAACCTTCTCTGGCTGGAAAGCAGTAACTCGGATTGCAAAGCATGCCAGTGTATGTCAGCAGTATTATTCCCTTGGCACCAGTCCTCCCTGTTAATTGTAGAGTAGAAAACGTCCTTCTTCAGGCTTTTCCTCCAACTATCCCAGTGTGAGAGCCAAAAACCGTGGACATTTGTGTGGAGGGAATTTGGCAGCTGAAATGCATGGAAGGCTGGCTCTGGGATGAGCATTTCCAAGAGCAGCATCTGGACCCCTGGTTAACTTCCTGACTGATCTCCTGCCTCCGACAGGAGGCCAACCACGATATGTGCACCAAACATGAAGGGGAGGGCTGGGCAGAGGCTTGGGCATTTCGTACAGTTTTAAAAATAGCAGAGCAAATCCAAAGCATATTGGCAGACTGCATGTAACTTCAAAACTCCACTGGAAAGTGGCTCCTCCTGATGATTGTCTTGCAGATTATTCCCCGGGTTGATTTTCTGCCTGTCCCAGCAGCAAAGCTACAGCTGCAACCTCACTTACAGAAATGGGTGAATTTGAAGCCCAGACATGAGTGCATTTCTAGTGCTTAGTGAACAGCTTCTTGGCTCAATTTACAGGGGCATCTGTGTCAAAATTACTGCGATATCTGCAAATCCGTCAGCGATTTGGTTGTGTGGAGGGAGAGACAGAAGTTTTGTGTTTGCCGTTTTCCTTGTTCCTCCATTCTAAGAAACTTTATACTGGCTTTTCAAAACAAAACAAAAGGAAAAAAGGTCCTGTTTAGGTTACCTCTCAGCTGTGCATATGTATGCCTGCATACGTGTGCGCACATATATGTGTACAGACTTTCCTTGGGTGGTGAATGGGAGGTTAGTCTGTGCGGACTCATAGGCTACAGATGACTGCGAAGTTACTATGTTCTTCTTTCACCCAAATAAATCCAGCTTCCTGACTGTTTGACTCATTTGTGTTAAGACTAAACCATAGTTTAACACTGCTACCTGTCCGTCGACCTACCTAGGGATAGCTCTGTGTAGGAGAAGCCAAAGCAGCGAAGCAAAGGTTCTAAAGCAGGTGGCAGTATGTTATCCCAGTACCGCACTCCTGAACAGGGCTTGTACATCCCAACCCACACGTGGTTTTCACCACCACAGTGTCTGAGCATTCACGCATTAAAATGTGACAAGGCTTCTGCAACTGCTCTGGGACCAGGGTCAGCCACTTTTCCTGCCCACCAGCACCCAAAACATACACAGATGGAAACGTGCAAGTGCTTGCAAACTGTATAAACATCATCTAGCACACCCTTTATACTAAAATCACCTCCTGCTTTCTTGACTCACCGTTTCTCTTTTCATCACTGGGAAGACTGACGTTTTCTGAATAAAAAATACTAAGTATTTTGCAAGTGGGAAATAAATGGCATTAGATTAAAAACTCCTGGTTGAACAACTGATTTCTCTTGTCCTTCTGCTGCTCTTTCTTTCCATTACCATTTTTACCCTGTCATTATAGTCTAAAGGTGAAGAGAAGAACAGAAGAAGAACAGAAGTATAACAAAAACCAAGTGCAGTTATCCAAGATGTACATTGCATCCTGATACTCCTCAGCACAAGTACAAATGAAGTTGGTTTCCTGCCATGACAAGGTAGCAAGGAGGTGTGCCAGAGTACAAAAATGATCTTTTTACAAAGAGAACCTTGTCAAAGACAACTTCATTACCAGACATGAAGTTAACTCAGGGAGTTAAAAAGCTTTTTAAAAAAATGGTCAGGTGTAGGGTAGAAGGATGAAGTTGAGACTTAAAAGCATTCCTCCAAAACGTGACAAATAAATTCTGAATTCTGATCATGTCTGGAGCATCGTCAGGTGGCTAATTCATCTGCAGCATGGAAAGATGACTTTTTAACACTGTCCATGCATAGGACTACTTATAGGAAACACCAGCATACTTCCATCACGTGGCAATTCTCATCAGGCCATGAAGGTACATTAGTCATGCTCTTACTAACGGAGTTTCTGATACTTCTGCTTTGCAGTAAGCAATGAAGCCTTTGTGTCTCAGAGAGATACTCCCCCTGATAGATGTCGTGCAAAGAGTGAGACTGTAATATCTTAAATTTTATTCCAGGTTTGTCTGATAAGTGGGTGGCAATAGTTAGAGGCCAATTTGTGCTTTTCCATCACACTGTCTAGACATATTTGCAAGCACTACTTTGCCTTTAAAAAGGAAAACTTCTTGTATCATATATTACACAATGATGGGTTATTTTTACTTGTAATGCGTTAAGAGGCTGTTTTCAATCAGAAACCGTTTGATATGAGGGTATGTTCTGGACAATAAATGGAAAAAGTGGAGCATATCCTTTTTATTTTTTTTCACACAGCAGACAATACCCATACTTTCCATATAGACAGGAAATGGCTTAGGTTTATATATAGATATACAGTATATTTTATATGCATACATAATGTATTGATTTATTTTAAAACTGTCACTGTATAATTGGTTGAAGCTGCAAAATTGATATACACCTATGTAAATACTTTAATACAGCCCAAAAAAGACAGATCTGGAAACTTTAAGAGAGAATCCTTCCCATCGGACTCCCAAGACGTGACATGCATGGTGCGAGGGTCATGTGCTGTTCAGCAGTTGCTCAGAGCCACCGAATCTGCTCTGTTCAGCACCTGTGTGACAACTGATGGTCCCACTTGGATCCCACAGATCTTCTCAAAGGTGTATTTTCTTACCTCCTCTTCCTCCCATCACTCCTAATGAGGTACCAGTTCTCTGTTCTTACTGGCACTGCAACCAGCAGAGCTGGGTCCAGTGCCCAATTTGTCTTAGGGCTGTGGGGTCCCCAGTCCCCTTCCCCCTGACTACCTGGCACCTCTTTTGACTGGGGCTGTCCACTGTCATCTTCTGTCCTGGGATCTGGAGAAGCTGCCCAGCATTTCTTAGGAGTGGGGCATCTCCATAGCAGAACAGTCTTCTTCAGGGTCACATACTGTCTGTGGCCACCATTTCCCCACTGGATCGACGCATGAAATCACTTTCATGGGAGGGTGACAGTTCCCAGGAGGCAGCTCAGGTTTGAGGGTTCTTTTTCTATCTTTCTGCACCTGCAGTTTCCTGAGGACACACTTGTTGGCATGGTGGTGTGCTGCTCCTGGCTTGCTGGAGTCCAGACCACGCAAGCAGTTAAAGAACCTCTGCGTTACCAGAACTGTTCTGCAGTTTAACAGAGCTAAGTCACTTTTTGACTCTGTCTTCCTGCAGAAGATATTTGGATTGTTTTAGGATGATTTGTCACTAGGCTAAGAGACTGGGGGTTAGGAAGGCTGGGAGTTACGTGTTTAAACCTATGTTCATTTCAAACTGGATGAATTCCTGCTCACCAGACTATGATCCACAGTCAGGCATGATGGTCAGATTATTCAATACGTTAGCAAAAGTGAATTTGATGGACACAGTCACCAGCTGGACTGTGATCTGATGAGACTCTCTCAGAGAAGACACAGTAATAGGCCAGAACAAGTACATTTGTTTCTTTCAGGCGCTGTAAACAGGTCTGTGTTTATTTTATTCCAAAGGGGTTTATTTTTCCAGTGCTACCAACATGTAATCTTTTGCTTGACACACTATGTGTCAGATTTTGTTTGTTTGCTTGTTTTTGCATATGTTAAAACCCTTAATGGCATTCATCAGTCTTGTCATTCATTTCATGCAGATAATAAACGTCTCCAGTGTTTCTTTTTAGATTTCTCACACCCCCACATGACCTTCTTACTCTTTTTAATATATTTTTTTCCCTACTGGTTTTTAATGAAGGAAGGAAAAAGTAGAGAGAGAGTACTAGGCTACTTCCAATTGTGACCATTAATGGCCAGAGTAGGAAAAGTTTCACAAGCCCTATTACAGATAAGAAAATAAACCCTTCTCTCTCTACCATCAGGCTGTGTTGTAAGGACTGGAATACTCTCTAAGCCATATAAGTTGAATTTGGAGTGAGGAGAACTCCAGCCGTCACCTTGCATATTTCATTTGTTACAGGCCATCTGTGTGCATCATCAGGGATCTCAGGAAAATATTACTCAGCTGTCTTTTATCTCTGTCTAGTCTAGCTGGAGCGTGGGTAGCAGAACAGAAAGAAACAGGTTCCTAACTTCAGTCTGATGATGAAAGATGCTGGTAACCTAATAGGAGTAAATGTTTTGTATTGATTAATAATACGGGGCTATAACCCACTGAATCTGCTGTGCATGTGTTTAGAAAACAAATAATGAGTTTCTTCCTTCCTAATAAGCTCTTTATTACTTGTTGAAGTGGAATGTGAGAGTAGAAAGTAAAGCTCAGGTATCAAAAAGAAGTGGTGATGACGGGTTGAGGGGGGTCACTTGTGAAAACAGTGGAAATCAAATCAATTAGGCCTGTCAGCTGGAAAACATCATGGGGAATTAACACTTGTTTGTCTGGATTCCTGCAGCCTGAGCAAAAGTGGACAAAAAAATGTATTCAGGTAACAAAGAAAGCGCTGTATGAAAATTGTGGCATAACTAAAAGAAAAAGTGTTGCGTAAGACTGACATGTAAGACTGACATCCACTGACAAATTAAATAGGATAAAACTTTATAAACAGCAGTATGCTTTTAACCTTCAGGAGACAATGCATCTGTGCAGCAACAACGGACAGAGGTGAAGGTACCACCTCTGCACACTTCAGGGCTCATAAAGAGCAGAACCTGACAGGGCGCTGCTGAGAAGGCTGAGATTTTGCCTGGTTGCTGTGAAACTGAAGTTACAGCTGGTGGCATAAATTGACAAGGCATGCAAAAAATCTAGGGAATATTTGGATCGTGGGGCTACAAAGGAGGGAAACCTTTGGGACAGAGGCATTCAGGAGTCTTAGGATCTCAACCTCATTTCTGGTTTAATTTGTTTTCTCTCACTTCAAGGTTGAACTATACTGAAAGGCCCTTCCCTCTACTGCGAGAGTGATTTTTTTTTCGTATCACACTGCAGGAGAGCAAAGATGGTGCCAGGGCTGCTTCAACCACAGCTTCTACTGGATCAGTGCCTGACTGAGGAAAGCAGGAATTCAGGACTACAGTCTCCAAGGTCTCTTAACTAAACTCATTAAAACTTGGACACAAATATTAAGCGGTGAGATGCAGTAGCCTCGATCCCCTCTCCTCCCCTAGCTCTTGCAGGCACCAGGGATTGCCCCCCAGCCCCTGCCCCTGGGGCTGCCAGGGGGGCGACCGCCCTGGGAAGAAGGCAGGAATGCTCTCCTGCATCAAGCTGGACGACGCAGAGCACAGACCAGGTTACCAAAGCCACGAGCTTGAGGTTACCCACACACAAATTCAAGCCCCAGGCTGCCAGACAGGCTGATTTCATGGGTGCTTTTTGTCACTTGGTTATGACTTGGTTAATTCGTGCAGGTTTGGAAGACTCCAAAGACCCAAGAAATATTGTAGGAACAAGCAATGGGTTCAGAATGTTTCAACAACAAATACTAAAATAGATGGGGCTAATGAAATACTTCTTTATCTTTTAAATTTGTATGTGACATTACTGATTTGTAAGTGCTGTTTTTCGATGGGAAGGGGCTGAGGTAGCACATGAAGTCTGACTGGATTCCAGAATTCCGACAGCAATTGTTCTTCCCCTGTTCTTGTGTTTTATATACTGACTACGTGTACACATTCTTGGCACACACCACAGTTTTTACAGTGCACAATTTTTAACGCAATTAGAAAAAGAAACAATTTCAAATGACAGGAATAAATTAAAGGAATGGCTTGAAGGTACAAGCACAAATGGCTTAGAACTATTCATTCAGAGGGAAGTACCTCAGGAAAAATATTTCTTCTGACTGTCTAGCAGTTTTTGAATCACTCTGTCCAGTGTTTCAAGTGTCTTGGCCATCTCTAGCCGTAGTTGAATTATTTTATTTGTATAGCTGTGTAAAAACTAGTTTTGGTTTGGGTGGTGTTTTTTTTTTTTTTTTTTTTGGCTATACATGGGTGAAATAATAGAAGTGTTGTTGAACTTTTTCTTTGTTATTCCAGGCATCAAAAAACCCTGGTCACCCCTGCTTTCCCATATTTTATTTTACAGTGAAGTTGGGATATTAAGTCAACAAGCATACACGTTTCAGTGCAAGTAAAACATAACAAAGCAAGGGCTAACTTGTGGCCCTTTACAGATCAGTGGTAGGGAAGGTGTGGAAAGCTATTTGGAGCTCCCCGCTCACCCCTGTTAACACATGCCTGTTTCCTTAAGGAAGTGGCGATTACAATTTGTTGTTGGCAGGGCAGAGCTTAGTAAATCTTTACATTTTTACTATGGAAGAAGGGAATTTCCTCTTACTTCGGTGGGCAGCCAGCCAGTGAAAGGTGATGGGAAATACATGACATCCTGTTCTGCCTACCTTTCATCTTTCCTGTTCACAGACACATTTGGAGCCTGACATGCAGGTGTAATTAAAAACAGGTTGATGCCATGCACAGCTCAGCAGATGCACACAAAATTAGTACCTGCTGTGAATCCAAGTACATTGGCTTTTATGAAACAGCCAGGCACTTGCAAATTGTCTCTTGTAGCTGCAATAATATCAACATAAGAACAAAGTGGATCGTGAACACTTTTCTCCGTAGTAGTCAAAGTAATGTAATGCTAACTATTCATGCTGATGTCTTTCAGAGAAGTTAATAGTATTGCACTGGTGCATTTCGCACTTTAAAACCCCCTCTTTTCCCACATTTCCTGGGCATGCTGCTCACGTAGACAGCAATGCAGCATCAGCATTCTTCAGCTGGCCACTGCTGCGCAGCAGGATTGGGGCTGGAAAGGGCTGGTGCGCTGGTTGTCCTCCTTTGCCATGAACTTTAAAATATGTCTCTGAGGAGGATGCAGCTCTCCAGCCTACTCGCTGGAGGCACATGCTTGGCAGTGCCTACGGTAGCTGCCATACCTTCTTTTCCCTAAGGGAGCCAAAACAGGAGAGGGAGATGCAGGCAGGAGTTGCTTGCTCTCTGCAAGCTACCTTGCTCTGCCCTGCTGCGAGTGATGAGAGACTATCGCCAGGAGGGGATTCTAGGTGGGGACACACCAGAAATGGCAGAGGGCAGAGGCTGGGGCCATAAAATTTGATGGCAGCAAAGCTTTCAACTGCAGTACTTCATGTCCGTGCCACGCTGGCTCCTCCCTGGCAACTGGCACCAAGAAAAACACAGTTAAAAAAAGATCCACCTCTTGTCATCTGCCTCACCAGCAGTTCAGGCAGGTTTTGTTGCTTTCAACACTGGGGCAATGTTGGCTAGTAAAATTCTCTCTGCTTTAGTTCAGTGATCCCAGACCATGAGTAGGAGCAGTCATTCACCTCAGACGAGTGTAGCATCATAAATCTGTTCAGCTGCACATTTTAGCTCTGTGGTGTCAGACAGGCATAATTAGAGCTCCAGAGTCCAAGTGCCACCACACTAATCTTATGGCAGTGCAATTGCCCACGCTTTACGTGAGTCATCTGGTGGGAGAGGAGAATTAGGCCCAACATATCTTGGCTGAAGCAATGATTTAATCAAACTGCTCCTTCCAGCTCTGACAAGTGTCTTTCTATGCTTCATGGTGTTTGGTATGAAGTTGCCAGTTGGAATTTTTCACACCTGTGGTTTATTTAAGCCCCTATTCTGCTGTAGCTCTCACATTTAAGACAATAAATGTGTCCTGTAGAGCTGTGAAGTATTAGGTGAGGGAGACATTTATGTGCAGCTGATGAGAATAAATGAATGATACATATAATGCTACCTTTGCTATTACTTTCGAAATACAGACAACTGCTGCCCACAACCTCCCAACTCAGAAAACTGCTTTTAAATGCGATGAGGAGTGCCTTGGCTGAGTCCTCAAAGTATTCAAAGTGTGTGCTCTGGCTATTCATGCAAGTGAAATTTTCTTACCATATATAAATATTGCCAAGCATGATCACATTGTGTTCATCAGGGACATTTCATGAGAGAAAAAGAATTATTTCGATTTAATGCCATCACACCTGAGATCAAAATCTACTTAACGGAGAGAAAATTGGAAAATATTTACAGAATAAAATTCCAAAAATAAATAGGAAGCCCCTACTCAGAAAAAAAAGGCAGGCAATGCAAGCAGATCAGACTTCAGGAGGACGTTGCCATACTTGAAAAGTGGAGTTACAGAGTAACCCCAAATCATCTCAGACAGTAGAGATGGTACAGTGGATTTATCAAGATTTCAATCTACAGGTAAGCAGAAGGGGAAGATCTTTAAGCATTAGAAATTATTGAAGCTTTGTTAATCATTCATTTTCAAAAAGCCAGCTTCCTTTAGAGGTTTAAAGTTAACCAAAGAATAAGCAATTGTATCTATTTGAATTACCTTGCTTCAGACACAGTAGAGCTTCCATTGTCAGCAAGAGCCTAACATTTCCAACTGCCATTCTCAGCTGTAACAATTCAAACTGACTTTTAGAAAAAAAAAGAAAAAATAGATAAAGAAAGCAACACATTATGTGTTACCTTGTTATAACATCTTCTTTTAAGGCATTTCATTCAGAACAGCTGTGGTCCCTACCACTTTCCATCAGTGTCCCGCTCATCTCACTTGCACTATTAAGATAAATGCTTTTTAGATGCACATGGTTGGACCTTGCATTTAAGCAGGCTGTAATCTCCATGGCCAGAGATACCATGAATAATTGAAATACCAGAGAATAGTTTCACTAACCATGTTTTGCCTTAAATAATTAGAGCATCTGGTAGATCCACATACATTTAATTAATTTGCTCTTTGTTTGCCCCACTGCATAATTAACTATTTAATTTCATTGCCCTCTGGATTTGCTCACTAATTAATTATCCCTTGCTAATTCATCGATCAGCTGCTTGCGCCTCGTCTTGCTTTGCTAGCCACCATGTTTACCTTCTACTCTGTAGCTCATTTCCAGTTATTAAGGCAAACAGAGCTGGACTGGGGAGACATGATTTAGGACAAATGCAGCTTGCAGTTGTTTGAAATGGGAAGGATTTAATGACTTAGGGATTTGCTGTCCTAAGACGGAAACTGCTCACTGGCTGATGTCTTAAACCTACTGTTAATGTTTCACGGTATCCTGCAGGTTGACGAAAATAATGCTATATGCACAACAGAACCAAAAATTATCTAGGAAATTAACTCCTATGGGTACACCCAAAGCTTTACAGTCTTAAATAAATAACTGATGCCTAGAACACAGATTTTTTTCCTCTCCACTAAGAAGTGGTGTGCTTCTTGTCCAATGTGTGTTCACTTAATTCTCCCAGAAGTCTTTAAAGCTACTTCTACTAAGCGTTTTGGATATTTTTGTCTCGTGAACTGCTCTTGTGAACTTGTGCTGTCTGCTGCAACCCGTTCAGTCGGTGAGGTTTAGGAGTGCGATGGTGACTCTGAATTCAATCTTCTAATGTTAGATTCTCATTATCTAAGTATAGCCGATACGTTTTATTTCTGTGCAAGCTTGTTTGGATTTCCGTCTGCTTTGCTCTCTTCTGGTTTAGATTTCTTGTCTGAATGCTGTCCAGAATCCGGTGCTTATGCTACCATTCACCATATCGCTTTTTGCTAATTGCTCCCATATTCGGAAGAGTCACGTGTGCCAAATTGCTGAATTGTGACTGCACTTGCAGGCAGCTACTAGCACCTCCCCAAAGAGGCAATTAAAACTCCAAACAGTGCAGAGGCAGGAAAATTGCCTGTGAGAGGCTCTGGGGGTCACCCAGCATTCCTTCAAAAATGTAATTTTTGTGTGTTTGACCTTTCTAAAAGAGGGTATATTTTTACTGCTAAATTTTTGTCTGTCAGCAGACTGAAAGGCTCTTTCAGATGATCATTCCTTGAGATGATCAGGCAATGTTCACTTTGATTAATAGCATGAGAGTGGTAGTTCTCCCCTGACGTTGGTTCAGTGAAGAACTGAAGTAGGCTTTTCATTTCATTCCTTTGAGGAACGTCACTGACTTCGGCAGGACTGCATATGCTTTTGGAGACAAGTAAATAGCTACATGTCAGGATGAATTAAGTGATTTTCCTTGATACTGCTCCTACAGGTTGATATCACTGTTGGAAAGGGGGCTTAGGTAGCTAGATCACAGAGGGTCTGAAACACAAGGCAAAGTGGGACCTAGTCACTGCTAAAATCTAGTCCTTATTATGGAACCTGCATTCACAAAATATTGATAGGGTAGAGCTTTTTGTTCCTATTAGCAAATAAAAGGAACACAATTCCTTAATTCCATATTCTAGGTAACAACAGGTGAATGTAGCAGGGCTAAGGCATATGACATTTCTGGGAATCTGTAAAATCTCCTGTGACTGAAGGAACATCATTAAAAGTAGTAAGAGCGGTGTTTTAAAAATCAGTTCAAACTATTGGGTCATACAGGAATTCATTTGGCTTATGTATAACAGAGGAACTGGTGGGAAGAAAGAGGAGAAAATGCTTTCTGCCCGGTGCTGATGAGAATCACAGAATAACTCCATGTCGAGTCCCGCATGTCCTTGGTGGTCCGGCGAAAGCGTCTGTGAGGCTTGGAGCACCCAGGCTGGTTTGTGTTTCCCTTCATCCTCCAGGGGAGCCTCCTCTGGCTATGGAGAGAGCCTAGACGCTGAAAGTTAAGGTGTTCATCTGCCTTAAATGTCCACTGAAAGCATCTCCATATGAAGCTTCACTCACGCTACACCTGGACACATGTTTTTGGACATGTGTCTTCCATTTGAAAACCAGAAGGCTGAAAAATGCTTCTGGGTCTTTGGAGGGGGAAGGGGTATAGGATGCAGCTTTTCCAGCATTGAGATCCTTGAACCAGTCCTGCAGTGGGGTCAAGTATCTCTCTTTCTCAAGAGCTCACTTTTTATGCTGTGTTATGTTTACCCAGGGTCCTTCCTAGACACAGGGAGCAGCTCAGGCCTGGCAGCAGGCCCATCTCAGACAAATTGTTCGGTGCCAGGTAAAGAGCACAATAAAAACCTCAATGGCACTTGGTACTCTAGTTTGCACCTTGGCAAAATCAGTGTTTCCATTCACCCTGCAGGTGGGACTGGCAGTAGGAAGTCTTTCCAGGAAGATGAAGAAAACCTTCAGGAAAGGGGGAAAGTCTGGTTTTTTGGCCAAACTATTTCACTTCATCATATTGGAAGCTGGTGTGAGGGAGGACAGCACAAGCGCTCAGTGGCTGACACGAAGGGTGAAGCGCTTCAGAGGTCAGGTCATCCTATGGCAACAGAAATGCCCTTGCTTGGCAGGCATCAGTTGGTGGGTGCAGACCATCCCTGGGTGTCCCCGCTTAGCAGGCTGCCAAAATCCCTGGAGAGGAGACCAGGCCAGAGAAACTGATCTGAAGAAGTGTAGGTGTGTGGTCGCCCTGGCAAGGCCGGCCTGCCCCAGCCTGTCCATGGCACCATGGCCTGAGCGCAGCCCCCATGCGGGGGGCAGGGTTAGTTATACCTGATGTCCGCACACCACTCAGCGGGCTAGAGATAACATCTTTTGCAGATTCAGCTCGTTTGCCAAATGCTTGAGATGGTTCTTCATCCACAGGATGGGTTTGACAGTGACACACAATGAAGAGAAGCAGGAGTGCTCACGCAGCCCCGCTCCAAAACGGGGGCTCCATGATGCATCCGCTGAGAGCCGCCGCTGCGGCTGATCCCTTTCGCCTCTGCCGACAGCAGCCCTGAGAGGGAAATGTTGAGGAGCGAGGAACAAGTGCGGATTTGTCTGGTTCAGTGGCTTCGAGACAGCACCTGGCAACGTAGCGCGGAGACAGACGCGAGCCTTCAAAAAAAGTTGGCTCAAGCCCACAGCGAGCGCCGAGCCCTGCCGGGCAGAGGGGAACAGGCGGTGGGTAGTTTCCTGAACGGACGTTTCTGGCATAAGGGGAACCTGGATGAAAACGGTTCTGTTTTAAATTGCTTAAAGATACATTCGCTAGGGGAAATAATTCCAGAGAGGGTTGTCACTAGCCCCTTTTTGGGGCGAGGCCTGTCACGCAGGCAGAGGGTGATGCTGTGCTGAGGATCTCCATGATTTCTTCTCTGCCTCTTTGTCCTAACTCTTCCCTGTCCTGCAGGGTCCCGTGTCTGGCTTGCTCTTTGCCGCCTCACCCTGCTGATTCCTTCTTCTGCTACTTTGTACCAGAAAAGCAAGGCAGGTGAATTTCTGAAGTTTTCCAGAGAAAATGGCCGCTGGCACCATGCCAGGGTCCTACCTCACCTCTGGCTGCACTCAATCCCATCAAGTCTCTGGTGGTGGTTGTGGGGGGGAGCAGCCAAGTGAAATACTTCAAGCTGTGAGACTTTTTCTGTTTATGTTGCAGGCCAAACCTCTTGGATTTGGACCAGAATGGCCACTTCTGTGGAGGCAGATATATCTGTGGAGAAAAGGAAAGTAGCGTGTACCCTGGTCACACTGTTTTCCCAGGGAAAACAGTAATGTGAGGTAATGCTGCTTCTGCTGCTGGCTGTGTGCTGTCCTGCTTGACTGGAGCAATGGCTGGGAAAGCTGGCATTGCCCTGTAAATAGGGAGCAGCTCTTGGGTGCAAAAAGTCACCTCTGTACAAATGCCACGCTGCTTCAGATTTTCCTTTTGGGGGGCAGATTACTCAGAAGGAAGTAGCAAGGCAAGCCCGGTGTCATGTGGAATAGCTGAAATTCCTCAAGTTCCTTTTTGCCAGGATTTCAAGCTGTGAAAGACACATGATCTCCACTGCTTGAGCCTGTAACTGAGGACTTTCCCCAACAAAGATGAATAGGTAGCTGTACAATTTCAATTTTTTTTTTTTTACATCTGCCAAAAGCTGTACTAGATTCTGAGTTAAATCAGTATTAGGGTCTGCATTTGGAAGCAGATGGGGTTCATAAAAACGAATATATTACTCCTTAACCTCAGGAACTGATCTGGCCTGTGATCACTTTTAGAGAGAAATATAGTTAATTCAAATTCTGGCTCATTTTCTGCCATTCATGTTATCACAACACCCTTTGAAACTAGGGGTTGAGGTCCAGTGGCCTCAAACCCCTTGTGGCTGTATGTGGTCTCAGCCAGGGGCCAGTAACAAGCTGTATCTATAAATCTCTCTTGTATGTCTGTGGCAGGAGCTGCTGTCCATTTTCATGTTGATAGGTAATGAAGTTTAAGTACTGAACAGCTTCACGCTGTGATTTGCTGATTCATGAGAAGTAGATGAGATGTGGAAAGGAGAAGCTTTACTCCTTGCTACATCAGTGACTTCCCAATTGTCCAGCCCAGTCTGTCAGAGGACACCTAGTTAACTGAAAAGGCATTGCCATTTTGGGAGAGAAGGGCGCTGTCAATAATCTGTGGAAAGGGGTGTTGAAACTGCCTCTTAAATGAAGTTAGAGATCAACAGCCATTGGGGAGGGGGTAAGATCTGAATTTGAAAAAATACAGTAGGAGGCACCAAAGGAACATGGTGTAAATAAAAGTTAGCATGTTTTATCAGGAAGGCCCTATTTCTTTGATCTCCTTGAAAGAAAACTAAACGTAATTTGATTTCATTTGTCTGTCCCCCGTGGCTTTATAAACTTTTGCAATTCTTCTTATCTATTCCAGATTCTTTTTCAAATAAGTATCTTTACTGAAATTAAGATCAGAGTTAACTTCCAGATAATTATCAAACAAAGGTATTTCATGTAGAAATCCTTCTCACCGTGTCTGGACCACCCATACAAAGAGCCATCACCTCCTCAAGTTTCTCTCATTTCCCAGGTCTCCACCTTCTATGCCTCTGATTCCCAGGCAAGCTTGAGAGCAGATAGTGCAGGAACAAGAGGGGAAGAAGTATTTCCTGGTGACTTCATGCTAACCCAGAAAGACTGGAGGGCAGTAAGGACTATGCCTGTATCTACAGACAGTTTGTCACAGTTTTCACTCAGGGTCAGGGTTTTACCCATGGTCTGTCAAGCTCTTGACTGGCTGGTGGATTGAGTGCTTTTGGGACACGTTTGCCCAGCATGAACAACTAAGTCAGCAACATGGTGCTGCCAGCTCAGCCACAGCGACTGCCTGGGAAGGCAGGCTGAGCAGCTTGCCCTTGTAAAAACAGGACAGTTGAAAGCAAAAGGTACTATGATGCCAACGCAGCTTATTTCACTTTTACCCATAGCTTTGAATGCAGCCAATTACTGCTGATGAAAAATATCACTTTTATTTGACTTTTTTTTTAATTCTAATGCAGGTCTCTACAGCTTTGTGTTATTGCCTTAATTTTGGACATGAGAAAGCAGAACAGAGAAGGAATGTGACTTGTTCCTGATGATACAGCCACTGTCAGACCCATGAGGGGGGCTCTGAAATGCCTTGCTCTTAGTCTTGTTCTCATTCCTCTGGGTTACAAAGACGTGACAGATACAGTACATGTTCTGTTCTTACACTCGGCATAGCAGAATCAGACAATTAGGAAGAGTCTTTGAACAGGAAAACTGGAGACTGAATAATCCAGACATGTACTTTCCGCTGTTTTCTTTATTTTTTAATGAAAAAGTGTTTATTTAAACTCTAAGATAAATCCCGTCTATCTGCCAACAGGTTAAATCTGATTTGATTTCCTCAATTCTTCTCTGTAAAGGCTTTTTTTCTCAGCTTGTATTACATCGGATAACAGTAGAATTACCATCACATAATGTTAGTCTAAAAATACATGTACCATTATTATTATCAAATAGAGATAAGTGTGCGTTGCCAAGTAAAAAGAAAGCTGTGAAATATAATGCTGCGTACAAGTATTTTTTTCATGATCTTCCAGAACATGAAGGATAGACATGGGCTGCCAGATATTCAGTTCTGATGGATAAATGCAACTGTGGTTTCCATAGCTATGCAAGGTTTTCTATAGCACCCATCACCATGGTATCTAAGAATCTGTTCCTGCTGCTGCTGCACACTTTACTCTATGGTGTACTGAAGAAAATTAACTGAAATGAATAGATAGAAGGTCCTTGAGCCTGGCCATCCACAGTGTGGGGTGACTTGTGTCAGGTGCACTCTTCAAAAGAGATTGTTTGTTAGTTTTTCTTTTCACAACTCCCCAGTTGCTAAGCTGATTTGTTTTGGTGATACCGTACGGTAAGGGCATCTCTCGTGCTGTGGTTCAGTGGTTCAGCCAGTGCCTCTTCCACCCACCTGGGCACACAGATGTTCAGGACATGACCACTGGGCATGATGGAGACAGTGAACCAGATCCTCAGCTATGCACCAAGCCAGGCTGCTCCATTCGATCTCACTGACTTCTTCACGACCTTTGGATCCTGAGATCCTGCCCACTTCTTTTGCTATATGCTGAACAAGTTTTCTGGCAGAGAGTCAATGTGAGAAGACACCTCTTCCTCTGAGAGCATGATCATTCTGCTTAAAGGGATGCAAACCTCGCTGTCTTTGGACATGTTGGAGCAATGCAGTGCTGATGAAGTACTTCTAAAGTGATAAAGTATTAAAGCTCAGAGAGACCCACCACGCAAATCCTCTGGACATACACTGGAAATTTTGTCTGGTACCAGTTTTAGAGGATTTTCTTTCCTGGTCTTTCTGGCTGAAGATCTCTTATGCAATTGTCAGGCTTTCATCCTGTCTGCACTATAGGAAGTCTAGACCTTGGGAACTCTGTTTTGCCAGTGCAGCTGAGATCCCTCTTTGGAGGTTTATTCAGATTTTTCTTTTGTCCAGAAGGTTTCCTTGATTTTTAACCAAGGAGGTTTATGTCTTCCTTTTACCAGACTTTTGTTTGTTCTCTCCATTTTAACAACACAACTATTTCTTGGGGATGGTCTGATGCAGTTTTTATTGGCTCAAATATTAAATAATTGGTGTGCTATCTCATCCTTGGCTATTCTCTCTGATGATGCAGATGCTCTCTGTACTTGGAAAGCAGTATCTGAACTCAGAGCAAAATCTCTCTTTAATGCAATCCGTACGTTGTATTAGAACATGTCCATTGACAACCCTACTTCACACATTCGTATAGAGAGAATCACGGGTGCAAGCTTATAACTCAGCTTCGCCCGACACCAGATACAACAGTAACTAATACTTCTGAGGTATAACAGGACCTGAAGTAACCTGGTCCATAGGTCTTTCTGTAAGAGATTTAACACACCTCTGCATGAAGATGCCAGGATTGGGTCTTGGAAGCATACAGCCATGTCTGCACATCACTGTCCTTGTATAGCACTGGGACAGAGGTAAGAAGCCCTTCCTCAGGTCACAATCTCACAGATGCTTTCAGACTGCACACACGAGTGATGCCACTAATGAAGCAGTCCCACCACCTCCTAGCACTTCATCCTTCACCAACACTCTCCTTTCACTTGAGCTGGCACAAACATTTGCACCAAAGAGGTGCGGAGAACTGACAAAGTCAAAACGAATTCAAACAGACACTTCATTTTACACCTGCCTGGCGTCCTGCTCCAGCTCATGGCACAGCACTTAAGGGAGGAGATGGCGTCAGGCAAAAAACTCACAGCTGGGGGTGGAAAACATCACTTCTCTTGAGAGGACCCCTGGCTAATTCCTGGTTTAAGGGAATTGTGAAATTGTGGCATTAAGGAAGGGTTAACTAGCTTGTGAGTGCTGAAACAGGTAGGGTACTGCCCCCACTAATTGCTGAGCCAGCTCAGGTGTTTCCTCATGAAACTGTGTTGTGTGAATCCATCTTATTGTGGATCTGTCACTAACCTGTGCTGAGTCCCAGTGCTCCAGTCTTTTCCTCCATGGCTCACAGATTAGCTGCAGGACTTCAGGGGATTGTTGCTGAACCAGCCTTTTCAGAAGGATGTCCCTTTTAGCGGGGGAAAATTACAGCAGGCGTCTGTAGTAGCAGGTATTTTAGCTGACCTATTTCCTCTAGTTTTCTCGACGCATTGTCGCTGGCTAAATGAAGCCTCATTAGGCGAGCTGGCCCCTCTTTCTGATTGCAGTGTTCAATTTTGTATTCATGGGTTCCTTTACTGTTTTCTGTAGTTCCTAAAAAAGTCTGGCTGAATTTGGGGCAGGGAAGGGAAATCTGAAATGCTCCCTCCATCTGCACTAGCAGATATTGTAAAAAAACAGATTCTAAAACTTCCTATAAACTCAGAGGTTTTGAGAAAAGCCTGGAGCCTCTGCTCACAGTCGAGTGGGTGGATGTCCTGCAAGAGCAGCCATTATGGTATAATAAAGCAGTCAACGTCTTGTGTAATTAGCATGAGCCTGTATTATAGGAATATCTACAGTGCTGACAGATCAGGCCAAGAAAGCCACTCTCCTCCACACACACACGTATGAGCAGAGATGAGGGCTGAGAGGTGGCACCAAAATAACACCCCCAAACTCCAGCTGAAAGCACACTCCCTTTGCTTTCACCAAGCACCCACTACAAGACTGGTGAGGGATGGTTGGGTGGGACAAATGGAAAGGGGACCTGAGAAACAAATTCTCTTCCCCACCCTCTGCCTTACTGAAGGACGGCACCAGCCATGGGCTGTGAGCAGGGGGGCTGCCACCTGTGCCTGAGCTCCCCCTGCACCACTTCTGCGCTCGCCCGAAGAGCTGTCGATAGCAGTAACGTCCTCTCCATGCATGTACAGAGTACTCACGTTCCCTGTCTTGCTAATGGGTGGGGGCAGACTCCTTGTTTGCCACTTGAAATCTCACTTGAATCTTTTGAAAAGAAAATGAGTGGGAGAGAGAGAGAGAGAGTATTACAAATTGGCATTTAAATTTGTCAATTAAATCTGCAGATTCGCTACCTTGGATTTTTGCTGTATCACTCCCTAGTTATGTTCTTTCAATGCCTCTGTCCTGCTTCCTTCTGCAGGTTTTGCAACAGCCTCCTGCACGTGTGCTGCCTTGCAGAGCACCACAGATAATTTTCTGGTTTTTATTAGCTTCCCAAAAACACATGGAGCTGGGCTCCTTCATTTCAGCCCCCTTAAAGTTTAATAGGGTGTCCATTGTAAAGCTAACTTTTTCATTCATTTGCTCATACAGGGAATATTCCCTTTGAACAGCAGGCAAGTTCTGCTAGAAGAATCCCTTTGGGAAAATATGAAGCTTTGAGAAATGTTCTGTCCTCCCTCAAAGAGGTCCCTTCTGAACACAGACAACTTCTACTGCTATTTAACTATCAATAAAACCCCCCTGCTGTACCAGTATCTGCTGAAGTACTAAGCTCTGCAGCAATCCATAACTTCCAGTGAAATGAAAGCAATTAACCTGATTTTAATGTTACGCAGGTATGTTACCAACAGTCATCTGTAATTCTTTAACATTCTTTTCAGTGTAAATCACCTCGGAGGCAGGGCAGCCCCTTTTCTGAGGAATTTCAACAAATGCTGAGTTAAAAGCCAAGGAGTAGAGAAATAACTTTCAAAAAGAAAATACACCTCAAAATTTATAACTTAAAAAAAAAAGAGAGAGAGAAAATAACAAGGCAAAAGCCTTCATTTTAATTGAATTCAAAGTGTAAAAAGGCTTGGTAATATGTCTGGCCAAGAAAATTTTATGGGATGTATTTAAAGTAACTAAATTGCTTAAGATTACACATGATTATCTAAATATTCCTGCAGATTTGAAGTTTGAAACACATTTTTACATTTGTACCCAAAATATCTCAGTTGCTCAGAGACCACATAGGTGCATGGGATGCAAGTGGGTGCTGGGTGAGAGGAGAGGACAAAAGTTTCTCTTTCATTTACTTGCCAAATCCAAAATTCAGGTTTCTGCATTTAGGATCAAACCCCCAAAACCGTTCTCCTGCATGTTTGGGCTCTCCCATGTACGATCCCACCAATGCACGTGTTTGCAACAGCAGCACATGAATTCCCAAAGCAAGCACCATTCCTCTCCCATTGAAGCTATCCCCGAGGACCTCTCTTGCAATGGGAACTGAGTAGTCCAAGCTCTATTTTCAGTGTCACCCTGGCAACCGCTTTCCCCTCCATGTGGATGTCACATCGAAGAGATGTCCCTGCCACCTCTCAGGTTTAACACGAGCCTTACAACTGCTGGGGAGGTCTCACAGCCCCAGCCCTGGAGATTGGACAATATCTTTCCCCACACCTCCCCTTTGAAACTGTTGAGTATTTAGCTTTCACACAAAGAAAACCAAGAAAATATGGCCTAGTGATACTTTGAAAAATCAGAAATCAATAGGATTAATTTATTTTTTTGTGATTCTGAGTTTATCTTTGGATACTGGGATGTCTGAGGTTAGCAGTTCTGCCCACAATTTAGCTCAGGGATTTGTATTTCTGCAGCTGATAAGTGAAATAGGCTTTCCATATATTTTATTGGAGCCACTATAAGGAAGACTTACTGTCTGGCCACTGCAAATATCCAGGGTAGTGGGATGGGAGTTTAGCCTTCATCCTCTCCCCACAGGAGGCTGGAAAGGTCGCCCAGTGCCAGCAGTGCCTGCTTGCCCCCCTTGCTCCAACCAGGCCCCATCATTTCTCCTCCACCTTTAGGCAGCCTACCTACACTGTGCCCCAGTGCTGAGCATCGTCAGCCCTCACTTCTCATGCACAGCGATAGCAATAACTAACATCTCTGCAGGCAGGTGAGAAGAGAGGGACTTTTGCTGGCATTTTATTTTAGACTTATTTTATTCCACTTTATTTTTGTATTACTGATGCTTTTGAAGTCTCAGTCTCAGAGTATCCCTATCCCTTGCTTATAGAGTCACTCAAACTCTACCATAAGTTCATTCAAAATACCAGGAGTAATCCTGGGTCAATCAAAATCAGAAGGAAGACCTGTATTTTTTTCCCGAGGCCAGAGTTGCACACTGTGGAGAGAGAGAGAGAGGACAACATATGGCCTCTTCCTGAGGCAAATATAACAGCTGTCCATTGCACATGCCTCGAAGCACTTTCCACCCAAGCTCCTCACAGTGTTTTGACCTGGTTAAATATTATAAGGCCCATTTTATAAACAGGGAACCTGTGGCCCATGGAACTTCCTACAGTCACACAAAATTGTCTAAGATACACTCAAGACTGCAATAAAATACCATATGCCTTCAGTTTTGGCTTTTCCTTGGCTGTTCTTTATTGCATATCAGAAAGAGAAAAAAATGGAAAAAACCCCCCTAAGATGAAACATAGGGCCATAACTTAGGGAAAGCAGTTATTCTCGCAGAACATCAATGAAATGCTCCCGTAGTTCATCACTGGGTCTGTAGCTTCCCATCTGCTACTACTGGCCTGGGAAACCAGTAGCTATTGGAAAGTTTAAGAAACTAAGCAATGCCAGCGGGGTGAAAGCAGCATGTATGTTTCTTGCTGCCTATTCAGGATGGTGACAGGAGAGAAAAGTTCTTTTCTTTTGATCCACTGTGATCTCTGCCCAAGTTACCAGTCCCTGGGAAAGGAAAATTCATACCCATCTTCCACACATCCAGCACCGTTAGTCCAGATCTCTGAAGCAGCTTTTGCCCCTACTGAGACACGCAGAAGTGGGCCAAAACCAAGGCAGGTGGAAGGAGGAGGTCTGAGATACCTGAATGTAACTGGGAGGTTCCCAGTCGGTGGTGACTGGTGCTAGTGGTGAGCAGGTGATTGAGCCTGTGCCGTGAAGTCTGACTTCTGTGTTCCTTGTCAGGGCAGTGTTTTAGGTCACTAGAATAACTAAGCCTCGTTACAGGTTGATCTAGAGACCCGACCTACATCCAAGCTTTCCATAGCCATGGAAGAATTTAATGTCCCACTCAGTCATGGAGTCTGAATGGGAGTGGACACAGGATCAGCTCTAAGTGCCATTCTAGACCAAAATTTCACCTCTGTCTCACTTTTGGCAAAAAAATATGACAATATCATCTTTTAGAGTATTACTTCACAGACAGATTATTACAAGCCACGAGTGAAGGCAATAGAATCTGAGTAGAAAAAGAGATAAAAAGGCAGAATTCTTTTAAGATTATTGAAAAAGTCCTAAATCCACAAAGAATTTGTCCATTTAAAATGACATTTAAGATGCATAGGAAAAAAACAACCAACAACCCAGCTCAACCTTCACTGTAAACTCATCAATACAGTTGCTCCAGATTAACGCTGATATAACTGAAATCTGCATCCCACCCACGTAAGAAATCTGTAATTAGCAGGTGGGAGATCGCGTACGGTTCTGTGGAAAATGTATATATATATATTTTTAAATCAGCAATGGAACAGAGCTAGTTGATTTCCCATTCTGGGTTTGTTCCCAATAGTACTTTTGCAAAGTTGTGGGTTTTTTCCTCCTCCAGGCAGGTTTTGGTTGTGTGAAGCAGCACAACTTCCCCTGAAGTGCCCTGTCAAACAGCAGCAGCCACCTGCCACAAGCTGCTGGGCTGCAGGTTGCTGCTCCTCCTCGAGCACTGCAGCTGCGGGGGCAAGAGTGAGCAGCATCCACAGGAAGATGCCTTTAGTGCTGGACAACATGTGGAAGGACTGAGGAAGCCCATTTTTTTTGAACAGAGGCAGCTGGAAGCAGCCACTGAACGGAGGGGATGTTTCTGAAGTGCTGAGGTCCCTCCAAACTCACTGAATATATCACAGTACCAGGATTATACAGAACGTTAAAAAGAGGAAAATAAGAAATGGAAAAACAGAGTGACTAAAATGTCTATCAGATCTGACACTCTATAAATATGTGACACAACTGGGAGAAATGTAAACCATACTTCACTCCGTGTCTGTAAGCAATAAGCGAAAAAGGACACAGATCTTGCTTTGACAGTAACTGGGTCTGATACCTTTGATGTGTTTAACAGCTTCCAGTTTTCTCAGGCAGAGGAGGATAGCAGAAATTTAGCAATCCCATACTCCCATCACAATGAAACATGTAAGACATTTGTAACACATTTGTAACACAAAGGTACAAAAATGAAGGAGGAGAGGTTACTGACCTAATGACTAATCTTGTAACGTGGGCTGGAGAGGAGATTGCGATTTAAACATGTGGGGGAAAAACCCAACAAAACACTTCGGGGGTGGCCAGGAGAGCCAGCATCACCTTCAGGAGAGGGTGTTCAGCAGAGGAGCTGACGGGGACGGCAGATGGGAAGGGACGGTGCTCTGCTGACAGCTCTGTGCTCGAGGAACTGCACCACCACCACGGATGGCTGTGTGGCTCAGAGGCACCCACAGCTCGGCGTCAGATGGTCCTCCACACAGCACAGGCTGTTAGTAGGTGTAGTGACTGGGCTGGCCATAAGGGTCTCTAACTGCCTATATTAAAGCAATATTTGTGGTTTGTTATTCGTTCAGTTTTAGCTAGGGAATAAAAATGAATGGTTGGGACTTTTTCCTGTAAGGGACCTGATTTCAGGGTCAGGGAACCTGAATGGGGTTGCAGAAGCCAGTCAAGCACTCACACGCTTCTTGCATGTTCTCTTGTTCTCCCTGTGGGCTTGGCTCCCCCTTCCTCGGGAGGGGGTGCACCTTGCAGTTCAGGAAACACTGCTGTAGGATAGAAACTGGAAGGAAGGCGAGGAGCTGGAGGCTGTTACAGAGAGTATTTTAGCTTGGAAAAATTGTAAAAAATGGAAGAATCTGCAGTAATGGCAAGGGAAAGGTTTGTTTGTTTGTTTTGTTTTGTTTTGCTTTTTACTCTGTGCAATTCTGTCACTGTTTCATTCAATTCCCAACCTCTCCCTCTCCAGTATTGCTCCATCCCTCCCCAACCATCTCCTTATGCCTCCCACTCACACATTCGTTAAGGATTAATTATTTCCTTTACACTCAACTTTGCCAACCCTGGCCTTCCCCCTGTGCTCAGAGCTCTCCCAAACTCCCTCACCTCTGCACAACCCAGCTTCTTCTCACTTAGAAATCCCCTATCTGAGAGCAAACAAACCTCTGTTCAACCAGCTGGGACCATTTCTTCTTCCCCTCCCCCAGGGTAAACCACCATCCCAACCTCAGAGCCAGACCCTCCCTCTGACCTTGACATCGGGAGTGTACTGCCACGTTACCCAGAAAGCTGCACATCCCCACCATCTGTTGCACCTGGGCTAGGAAACCCCTTTATTTCTTGTGCTGGCCCTGGAAAACTGAAGGAAGCAGCAGGAAACCCTATGACCAGCCCATATCAGGTCTGTCTGATAGAGCCAGAAGCTGATGCGCTCTGTGTCTCGGCAGCCCAAGGGCTCATGGGGATGCCCTTAACCACGGGGATGAAGCAGAGCTGCCCCAAAGCAGCATGGCCCCCCGGACTGCTGTGCCGGTGGTCCTCCAGCACTGAGCACACTGCAGCTTGCAGGATAATCCCCCCTGAACCCAGCACACCCCCCTACCCCAACACCCAGGGTCTGGGTAGCTGCAGTTCTGCTTTAATTGCTGGAGCTTAGTCCATCACCTATAATGAAAAAAATGCAGCGCAGCTACATAAAATATAGCTTGTGTGCAGGGGAAGGCTGGAAGCAGGAGAGGGGAAGACACAAATCATCCAGGCACAGAGAGGAAGAAATAATGAGGAAACTCGATATTTATAATTTTTTTCCCTTGCAAGAACACCTACACCTTACCCACAACAGGGGAGTGTCAAACACCCCTATCAGCTAAAACTTGGGGTTTTGGGGAGGTGGGATTTTTGTCCTTTTTTTCCCTTTAATGAAAGTGTTACTCCATGTGACTAGCTGAAACTTAAGGAGCCTCCTGAGAAAGGGGTAACCCCTCTGCTGCCACCCAGTACAAATACATTCATTTAAAGACAAAACAAATGCGTTTGTCTTTGAAACGCCTGTGACCTGCTAGCTGGAAGAGCTTTTTGCATTTAAAATGGTATGACTGCGTGAAGTGTGAAAGATGTATACGCAACGTAGACTAGCGAAGCAGACTCTTTTCTCCTTATTAGGAGGATTTTTAAATCTTTTCCCCCCCTCGGAGCCACGCGTCACTGGGAAAGTGGGTACTGATAGCGTTCTTCCTTTGCGTCCCTAAAACGCAGGAGGGTGTTTGCCTAAACATGCAAGCACAGAAGCAGAACTTGTGTATTTTGTATAGGAAACTGCTTTTGTTTGCTGCCAGTAGGATACACAATGTGCTCTCTACAGGGGATCAAGATGTAGGGCTGTACAAACACCCAGCAGCACCTTACATAACTGGCCCTGGGGGAGAGAGAGACGTCATGAGGAGAAACACTTTTGCCAGGAAAGGTAAAACACAAGAGGTGATGTAGAATTCATGGAAGAAAACAAGAGGCCAGTGGAAAAAAAACCAAACTATCTGGGCAGATTATCACCAGGCAGACTGCTTGGAGGAAAACAGCCAGGAAGCTATGACTGCAGACTCACAGGCAATTCACTGCTTATTGTGACAACTTCACCTGTAGCCCTTCCGTCACGGGGGATTTGGCCTGTCTGCTGGTACCGAGGAGGTGGGACAGCTTGTCTGCCACTTGCTGTGTCGCTTGGGTCCCTTGGGAGACACCAGCCTCTCCCAAAAGGTGTTAAAGGAAAGGGATGCTGCAGCAGTGCTGGAGCCAGGAGTAGCTCTGGGTGGGAGAAAAGGACTCTGAGACTGGTGGGGGACCCAGGGGTGGCTGGTGTTCCTTCGGTCTAGTGCTGGTGCAGGAAGGACCAGGGACGCGTGGGGACCGGCTAATGTACCCCAGTTCCTCCCCAGGGCACTGTCTGGATGGGGAGTGAAGAAAAAGCACAGCAGGGTGGTCAAGGGCCTCTGTGCTCCTGTGAAAACCACTGAGGATCTACACGTACAAAATAATCCTGTGAGGGCACGACACGGTCTAAGTTCTGCATGTGGATAAGTAGACAGGTCCCCACAGACGGCTTGGCATGGGAAAGGGAAACCCTCTGGGAAAAGAGAGCGGCTGGACGAAAGAGTGAAATGGGCTAGTAACTGATTGACAGCCTGAAACTCTACTTGCAAGAAGGTCACTCGCTGCTGGACCTGCTGAGAATTTGGCCTGTTGTAACCAGCAGCAGCTTTTCTAAACCTGAATGAAGAGAGGACAGTGACAATATCACTGACCGTCTCAGGGAGTGCCCTGAAATTGCAGATGCTCTGGTCCTCCCTGATACACCAGCACCTTCCTGTTTAAGCCAGCAAGCTAATATTTATTTCTGTCTGAGGGAGTCAGGGATTTCAAGCGACCTCTCAGCAGGCTTGCAGACCACGTGGAGAGCAGGTACGTGAATGCAGCTTCACCAGCACTGTCCATCCAAAAGGAAGAAATTAAGGCTTCCTAGGAAACGAAAATCAGCTTTTCCCTTCTCCATTTTCCTGCTAGCATTGCCTTCAAGGACGACACCTCTCTACACAGATGTCTTTGCAGTGCTCAACAGCATTAGGAGCTGAAGTTCTTAACCAAGACATCAGTAAACATCCAAGCCAAACAAACTTAATATGCTCTTTGATAAAGTACATTATTCCTGCCACTTCAGTGAGGGTCCTTCACCTTCACTGACAGCAAACATTCGCCGACAATCACCGCAGACAAGAGTTTCAACAAAAAGATGGAAAACATAATGCTAGCTGGAAGCAGCAGCGAGCAGCCGTACAGTGTCTGATGTTAAGCAAAGAAATGGGTTTGATTTTTATAGATGTCTTTTGCACTTCAGAAAAGTACGGTAATTGCAGATACCAAACTGAGTAAGAAATAGCAGTTCTGCTGCCAGGGCAGACGAAACACTCCCCAAAGCCTGTTATTAATAGAAAGGCAGTGGCATTGCCAGCAAGATAAAAAGGTCAGGAACAACTTTTAGCCATTTTTCAATTAAAAAGAAAAAAAAAAAAAGAAAAAGAAAGTCATTCTAGTCATATTCCGAGGTGAAGCAGAAGTGCAGATTAGACTAATACTGTATTTGCACCAGGCTGGGAATGCAAATGCATGACCATTAAATATCGACAGAGCAACGAAGTCTAAGCCATACGGGTGCGTGGGGCTGCGGGCGAGCAGGGCTTCCTGGCTGGCTCTGCAGCCCTGCTCCCAGCCCTGGCCAAGCCGCTCCATCCCAGGCCCTGCAGCCGGGAAATTTGGGGTGCCACTGCCTTGAGTAAGAGGTCTTCGACCTGGACTGAAAGTGCTGTAATGGGCAGGGGATTTTTAGTGTTGTTGTTGAAAGCAGCAGAGCTTTGCAAAGGAAATACTTCAGATCTGCTCGTACGCTTGCTGTGTCTGTGAAAAATTCTTATAAGACCCAAAGCCTCAAAACTGGCAGAAACTTTAAAAAAAAATCCTAAAAATTAAATCCAAAACCTCCCAACCCAAAAATCTGAAGGAGATTTGGAGAATAAAAGAATCCCCTACCTCAAAAGGTGTACAAAAATTGTATTTATTTTTTTTAAATCAAAACCACAGAAAAAGACCATATAACACACCCCATGGAGAACAGATGCCTAAACAGGATTTCTAGAAGAATTTCCATTAGAGGATGGATTTGTAAGAACTGATTTTCCCTACTCCTCTGCAATAGTTCTTCTTATGTACAGCCTTGTTAAAAAAATGAAAATATTGAATTGACATACATCTTTCTCCTAAAACCCTTTTTTCAATAGCACTAATTGAACCAAAATAACTATCTGAAACCCTAATTTTAGTCAACCCTGTAGAACCTGAATTCAATTTGCAATCATGAAGGAATGAAATATTTGATCCTGGATTTTGCACCCTCATGTTAATGCTTGCTGGTCAGACACAACCATTAACTCTTTTTCAGAAGTATTTAAAGCCCTAAATCTGAAATTATTTGCAGTACTGGTTTAAGCATTTGCAGAATTGGAGCTTAATATACTTCTGAAAAAGAATGAATTGGTAACATGTAAGGAAAGGATGTTTGAACTACAACTGCAGAACAATTTTCAAGCGTGTTGTTCTTTGTATCACATGACACTTTTTTCTGGCCAACAAGAAAAATTAGTGCAAGTGTTAAAGTTATTTTTAGAGTTTCACCTGAAAATCTTGCTAATATTTTTGTCAGAATCTTGATAAACCAAAGGTTCAGTTCTCCCTACCACATGATTTTAAATAGAATATAACCTCAAGAAATATGGCTTCAGACATATTCCTTGATTCCTTAATAGCTTGTAAAACTCTCTAAACCCCATGTAAATATGACAATAAAATACTGACTAAGAAAACTTCAAAATGTAAAATATTATTTAGCTTACCAATAAAAAACATGTAATTATTCTTCCATCTTTTTAAAGCACTGAAAATACATTAATAACAGCTTTATTTCTATATCTCCTTCAAGGCAGTAGGTTAAGACTGATAGGGAGAAATAAGTGTTTCCTACATCGATAGGAAAGCTTTGCTCTTAACAACATTACATGATAAAATGGAAAGATAATTTATGTAGTCTATGGTTTAGTTAAATCATTTATCTCTTCCAAGATACATATAATATTTTAAGAGCCTTTATTCCAGTCTAAACAATTTTTGATGCAATTTAACAGATTACACGATGCCAACACATCTTTAAGGATCAGCTTTCCTTTTGATATAAATCACCACAGTTCTATCATGTAGACTATTCTGTATGAAGAGTAAAAAATATCTGTGCAGCTTTTTGAAAAAAGAGTGTTTAATTACCACATTTTTATCTCTAACTGTGCAACTGAGAAAGTACTAACACAATTATTTTAAAAAGAAGTAAAATCTCAGATGGTCAGTAAATGCACTATAATCATGATGTACTTTATCATATATGTTATCGTAGCATAGCATTTCATTATGGAATAATTTTCCCAAAATGTATTGATATTCAAATTCTAAACATCTAAACAGTTCGAAGTGAAATTTAAAACCCTACTTTTTTGAAAAAAAAAAAATCAAATTCTGTACAGTAAGTGTGGATTTTTTTCATACAAAAAAAAATTCATACAAAAAAATTTTTCCTGTACAAAACTACTATTATATTTGTCTATTTTATTCTTACTCCTCCCTTCCATGATCTGTAACACACCTCCCCACCTTTTTTTATTCATAGAATCATGGAATGGTTTGGGTTGGAAAAGATCTTTAAAGCTCATCTAGTCCAACCCCCCTGCCATGGGCAGGGACATCTTCAATTACTCCTGTTGCTTGGAGCCCTGTCCAACCTGGCCTTGAATGTTTCCCGGGATGGGGAGTCTACCACCTCCCTGGGCAACCAATTCCAGTGTTTCACCGCCCTCATTGTAAAATATTTCTTCTTTATATCTAGTCTGAATCTGCCCTCTTTTATTTTAAAACCATTACCCCTTGTTCTGTTGCAACACAACCTGATAAAAATACCCTCCTAGCTTCCTTGTAGGCCCCCTTCAGGTACTGGAAGGTGCTGTAAGGTCTCCCTGGAGCTTTCTCTTCTCCAGGCTGAACAAGCCCAACTCTCTCAGCCTGTCCCCATAGCAGAGGGGCTCCAGCCCTCTGACCATCTTCGTGGCCTCCTCTAGACTCACTCCAACTGGTTGATATCCTTCTTGAGAGCTGCAGAGCTGGATACTGGACTCCAGGTGGGAGTCTCACAAGAGCAGAGGGGATAATCCTCTCCCTCAACCTGCTGGCCACGCTTCTCTGGATACAGCTCAGGATACGGTTGGTTTTCTGGGCTGCCAGCGCACACCGCCGGCTCATGTCCAGCTTTTCACCCACCAGTATCCCCAAGTCCTTCTCCGCAGGGCTGCTCTCAATTCCTTCACCCCCCAGTCTGTATTAATACCGGGGATTGCCCTGGCCCATGTTCAGGATGCTGCACTTGGCTTTGTTGAACTTCATGATGTTCACATGGGCCCACTTCTGGAGCTTTTCCAGGTCCTTACATTCTAATCTCCAGATAAAAACCAGCTAGCTTTAAGGCATGCAACTTGCCAACAATCTTAGGTGGTTTTCAGTATTAAAAATCCTGAATTATGAACACTCTTCATGCCCAGAAATTCCTGGATCAGGAAGCATTCCACACAGGTTGGAAAGAAGGGGCATGTAAGGGAAATATAAACTTTTTTTCCCTAGGGTGAATGGATGTCCATTTTCAGATCTGTCTCTCCTGTTCTTTGATCTACTCTTTCCTTTATACTTTAAATAGAAAAAAGTCTGAATGCAACCTGAAAATGGGTTCTAATTGAAGCAGGTAATCTATGCAAAGCTGCTTGTACTTTGACGAGGTCACCCCCCTGTCTCAGCTCTGTGGGAGCAGTTCCCAGCCTCTCATGCCAGTTGGGGCAATTCTGCATTCCCTATGTGAAATGAATACTGCATGAATTTAAGGATGTTTCAAAAACAATCATGTACCTTCAGTACACCAGGCCAAGCAAAAGTACTACTTGCTTATGTGTATGATGTTAGTGCATGAAAGTCGAGGCCATGATACTGTGTTAGCCTTGAGCTGCAAGACTGCTAGCATGCAGGAAGGAGAGATTGATGGGCAGGGTTTAATTTACACAGGTTGGGCACAAAAAACATGTCTTCATCTAGTAAACTTATTTTGGACTACAATTAAAGAAAAAAGTTACACAAGGGATTAACAGGTTTCATATCAGCTCTAACATTAATTTTGGGTGCCATGTCTATGCCATAACGGAGGGTGAAGTCTGCAGTTGAGGCAACCAAACATCTTTATATATTGCAGGAGAGTCTATCAGGTGAGGAGCACAGAGAAGTTCCTCATAGCATGTATGCTCCCTGGGGCAGTATTAATTCATACTAATGACTATGATAGAATGACTAGAATAAAAAATTATGACTAATAAATCATTAATGTTTATCTTAAGTGTCTTATTTTGCATGGATGCCAGCTTTGGGCCAGGTACTGTACAACACACAACAATCATCAGGGAAATATCTGCTACCCTACTGTCACCTCCTTAGCACTGTATCGATCTTTATTGTGCTCAAGGAAGTGGCCAACATGAATGTTTTACTACAGCAGCTAATGCCATGAGCTATTCCTTTGTTTCAAGTGGAAGGTGCTCATCTTTTAGCCCTGAAGCTATTGATCTGAAATCCCACTAATCCTGGGTGGGAAATACTGTATCAGGCACCAGTACTGTCCACATAGATTTTGTTAAAATGTTTGTTTAACATATATGAAAAAGGCCACTCCTGGAAATATAAAAATACAATATCCAAACACTCTTAAAAGATTATAAGCACACTATTTTAAAATGAGTGTTCTCAAGTACACCAAAACCTCACTTTCCTCTCTTCTCTGCTTTTTAATTTTAAACTGTGGCCAGTTACCAATGATGATAAGGAAGGAGAGAGGTACAGAAAAAGTTTCCTTTTGTATCTATACACAAATAGTATAATATTTTTATTGTCTAAGATTTCCAAGGAGCAAATGCCTTTCTCCAGTAGCACTGCCAGGATATTATGAATTTTCTGGTCTCCTCCTGCTTGCCCTACTCCTCTCCACATTCACTGCTTGCAAGCTACCCTTCTGCTGGTTCAGATGGTAGCTGGCAGGGCAATTATCTAATTGCACTGATTTCTTCCACCCCTCCATGTTCTTGGCTCACCCTCTTCCTCCACACCCAACTTACTCTCCTTACTCCACATGGCTTTGCTGTCCATCTCTGGCCCTGTTACCCAGAGAGGAACCCAGCAGCAGGGTCAGTTCCCACCTCCCACTCCTGTGCCTGATCCGAGCACTCCTGCGCTTTTCCCCTGCTGATCTTTGCACATAGTTAAAGCAAAGCTGACAAAGGCCGTAATCTCGTTAGGTGTTCCTGCTCCAAACACGCCCTGTCGTGGCGGGTACCACTGGAGAGCACGCCATGCTGTTAGGTGCCTTCCCCTGGTCACGGTTTCATCCAGCTGTTCCTGACTCCGAGCCCTGCTCCTTGCGGGTTGCAGCATGCTGTGCCTAAGCACGTCGACAGACACGCTGTCAACAAAATGAATGGCCAAATTAGGGAGCTAATAGCTCAGAAACGGCCACTCAGAACCACAGCAGCGAGCGCTGCCTAAAAAATGTATCAGCCAGGAGACCTCCAGCTTTCTTCTTTAGCTTGTGTCTTTCCAAGCATCCTTCACAACAAAAGGGAAATGAGGATGGATCCATGGGCGCTTTTATTTCCCACGTTAATCAAAGCGGTTTGGGATACCCTTTTTTCTGCTTATTAACTGTCAGAGGGCTCTTACAGTGTCTGTGAAGACTGAGAGCGTGTGACAGAACAGGAGGGTGTCCCACACATGGTGGTACAGCCTTTCCCTCGCTGCTGCCCCTGGGACTAAAGCTGCCCCTGGGGCTAAAACTGCCCCTGCACACGAGACGGCAGCAGGAATGGGCTCGCTCTCTTTCTTTGCTGTTGAGAAGCGGGTTTGGGTTCACACTTCCCGCTTGCTTCTTTTGTGGCATCTGGTGCTACCGCACAGAAAGCCTCGGCAGCACAGAAATCAGGCAGTTTCTCACAAATTTGCATTTCTCCTGAAGCTTTATTCCAACAAGATCCCTTTATTTATGCAGAAGAAGGATGCTCCTGTACTTCAGGCTGCAGTTGAAGCCTTCATGATGTGCACGTACTTCTGTTTCACCCCAGACTTCTCATGTGGCTGGGGGAGTGCAGTATCACCATACATTAGCTCCATGTGTGTATGAAAGTATTTTCATATTTCACCCTGGTTCCGGGAGTATAAAATATCCCGCCAGACTGGGAGATGCTCTTCTGTCACACCGAGTACTGTGGAGAGACAGGACTGCAAGTTTCTCATGGAGACTTGCTGGAAATCTTTCCATGACACAGAATTCTTGCTGGGTTCAACTAACAGTGGGTTCCATACGTTATACATGAGCATTTGGGCTTCACAAACTTTAAATGACCTGGAGAGCACAGGTTTGACAAAAACATGACTTCTGAACAGTTCTGGAGTGTGGGCTACCAGGCTTTACATCCCCACGCTATTTGTCTCCTGTGGGTGTCAGCCGGGATCCCATGGTCCTGGGTCTCCAGCTTCAAGGCAGCATGAGTATAATAAATCTTCCAAACTCCCCATCTATGGTCATGAAGCCAAAGTCTAAACCATTTGTAGGGGTGAAGAAAAGCTTGCAAAGCTTGCATTCCTGTAATAGATACTTATATATGTGTGTATATATACGCCCCTATATATGTGCCTATAGATATGCATACACCTTTATCAACTGAGCTATGAAGATGTATTACATCTTCCGATAAGGCTTGACAGTCAACAGCTGCCTGGGTGTAAGAATCTTTTTTTTTTTTTTTTTAATGTTTCAGAAGGAGAAAACAATTCAAATACATCTTCATTTATGGGAAATAACAATAATTTTTATTCCAAATTTCAACATAGCAAAAACCTTGACAAAGCAGAAACCTCAAATATCAATTAGGAGACTCAAAATGCAAGTGAGTCCCGCAAAAGTTTACTGAAGGAATGCCTGACCACTGCTTTACCTCCCTGTCCTCTGTTTTCTACCCCTTTTAGATAACAAACTGACTTTCCTATTTAGGGTTGAAACTGTAAAGCTGGTCTTTCAACACCACCAGTCTGGTCTTTCAACATCACCGGACTGCATGCTGAATCCTAAGCTTATATTTACTGACCTGGAAAAAAAGAATCCCCACTGCCTTCTGAATCAGCAGTCATTTCAATGCTGTGCAGAACTCACAGAAGTAGAGATACGAAATTTAACACCAGTGCAAAGCACATGAGTAGCAATCAGAGCGATGAAGGGCTGGAACAAACAGTTTGATGAACCTGAAAGCTTCGTTGGAAGAATACTGATAGTCCATTTGCAAGTGGGAAAACTGCACGAAGCTTCAGAGCTGATTTTTTGGTAGGTTTTTGTAGAGGCTGTTTGGTTTGGATTTCACTACAGTAAAAAAAACATGTACATTTATGTATTTTACAGTCACTTGTGTAAGCATGAGAAATGCAAAGCAGGACACAAAAAGCCATTAAATGCAGCTCGCCCTAAGAGTGCAAGTGCTTGGAGACTGTAAATATACAAAGAAAACTGGCAAAGTCTAAACATCTGATCTTTTCTGTCAAAGCACTATGCAGTGCCCAGCATGTGGTCCAGAAGCACCTATATTACTCAGCAGGAGAGAAGCACATTCCTACGCAGAAATGTTGGGCTTTGAAACCAGATGAAACTAGATGATGCCTGGGGTTTAAACAAGTCTGTGTATGGAAGCGATCCATAACAAGGTCCAGACCTATGACTCAGGCTCCGGAACACCAAAGGGTGACAGATAAATAATGTGAAAAATAAACACAGACTTCCTAACATGCAAAACCTGAATTTTGTAAATCTTGTAGACCCTGATTAGACCATCCAGTCCCTGAAGTTTTGCTGAGGTTGTGTCTGAGTATGAATTTGCTCTGACTTTCTATTTTGTGGATGTCCTCAGGAAAAAAAGAGTAAACAGCTGAGGACTGTGGAAGTCACTAAGGTACCACATTAAAAACACAGCAAGGCAGAAAGATGTAATTTTGTGCTAGGCTGCTGTAGCATCTAATCATCCTTGAAATGTCTCATTTCTGTCATGAACAAGTCTCCTGTATGAGTGAGTAAAAGAAGTAGGAAGGAACAAATCATTCTAAAAATTCAATGTGGCTGATGAGGCACCATAAAAAATCTCTCATGTTTAGTATAAGCAAACAGACACGACATTATGCCAACAGAAGGATGATTAAATGCTCCATCAGTACAAAAGGACATAGAAAGTCCACCTGAGAGAAACAGATGAAAAACTGCAATCACCAAGAAGTGGAGAAGAGAGACAGATGGACCCAAAGGTCCCCTTAGTGGGCTGGTATGAAGCAGACCTGGCTTGGCTCCGGCAATCCTGTTAGACAGATAAAATTTGCAAGTCCTGACTGAATTACAACAGGGATGGATCCAATGGAAAATGGAACCCCTATTTGTGTATGAAACATAAGAAAATTGCACATTGGATGAAGCAATGGGGAAGCAAGCCCACCTTGTCTACCTTCCTTTTAGCCCCCTCCCTATGCCCTCTTCCTAGCCTTTTAAAATTAAAAGCTGAGATAACCTTTGAGTTACCCTTGAAATACTCTGCAACAGGTGAATTTAAACATGAGGCAACAAAACAATGCGTGTTCTTGAAAGAACAACGCAGGCATGCTGCAAAAATAATTTTTTCCCTCCAAAACGGAAGCGTGGGCAGCCCTTACCCATGCCTGTGAGGAACCCACGGGCTGCCTGGGCACCCTGGCTGAGTGGCTAAGCCTGGGCAGGTAAGCAGGTTCCCATGGGATGGCTGGTCCACTGTGGGCTGGTGCCACTGGGGCTGGGTGGTGGGACCACTGGGCGCCCTGGGGTGCCCCTAGTCCCAGCTCTCTCTCCACATCATGCAACATCAGCCTTATTTACACTCAGGGCTGCCATCACTGCATTCCCTTCTGCACCGATGTCACAATGGTGTGCCCAAACCAGTCCAAGGAGTCAGCTCATGTGGCTGGGAAAGCTCTATCTTCTGCCAGCCCCATTCCCCCTCCCACCCACACCCACACAGGCACTCACTGAAGTGGGTCATACCAGGCCCCCCTGCTTTGCGGGGTGTCTTCTTGGCTTCTGGAGAATGACTGCCTCCTCCGTACTTCAGTTCTCCAACTGTTAGAAGCATCTGCCCTTAGCTAGCTCTCAGTGCCGGGAGTTTAGGTCGTGAACTCATTTTTGAGGATGAATATATTTCTCCCTCTCCCCCTCCACAGCTCCCCATTTCTCTCTTCAACCCACTTCCCCAAAACCCCCATCCGAAAACCCCGACCCCAAAACCCAATGCTCACATCTCCTGTCTCTGAGACAATCACTGTAACTCAACTGTAAAACAGAGGGGGGGGGGGGGGGGGGGGGGGGAGAAGAAATGGTTTCCATGGCAAATTTGCAGGATTTAATCTCAGCACAAAAAGAAGAATTTTAACATTCTTTCCCTGTTTTAGAACATGCTGGATAGCAAATGAAATTGTCTGTTGTGTGTTGGTTTCAAGGGTATTGCACTGATTTATGTCCACAGAGACTCTGTCCCATTATTTTCTTATTTTGTTCTTGTAATCAGAAAGATACTTATCACTGCCCTGTGAAGAAGACTAACATAATTATTTAAACCAAGAGCTTTGTACAAAAACTACTCAGAAGCCTGCAGAGTTTACTAGGAAATAAGCAAGTTTCTAGAGGTTTCTCCCTCCTGAAACTTCCTGTTGAAGCACTGGTGGCAATGATGTTATTTGCTATTTGGTTCTTCCAGGTTGTACTGGACACTCTCACGAAAATCATCCTTTCTTATAATGCTCCAAAGTTCTTTTCTATAGGGGCTGCCTATTTGTTGCGCTATGACCCAAGACACATTCAGTTTACGGAGGTAGCAGGACAGATTTCAGTTTCCACTAGAACGTCAACAGTATCACACTGCTTTTGGCTTCAAACACTTATTTTTTCCCTTGTATGAATTCAATCAAAGTGATCTGGGAGGAGAGAGCCTTTCTGCCTGGCACCAAGTTTGCACAGTCTCCAGTTTTGCGAGTACAGATATAAACACATTCAAACAAAGCCTGCAAATGATCAGAGGTGATTAAATAAATGGATCTTTTGTCTTCTGTTTCTTTCAGCCTGGTAGCTGTTCTCAAATGTTCTTGATAAATAGCTCCTGTTCCACCCCTCGGCTCCACCTTCTTCTGTGAATCATACAACTTCAGGGGAGATAGCAGGCAGTAAATCTTCTACATGTAGTTCCAAAAAAGCAGCATCCATACCGTTAATAAAACCACTTCTATACTGACACATTTCCTAGCATAGCACCCCTTTCCCTGAGAAACAATAAAAAAGGGAAACACTAGGAAAATATCCCAGTCAGCATTTAATTTATGTCAGTGAAACAGGGTTTTTGACTTCCGGTTTTCGGTTGGATTGCTCTTGTTATCTGGAGGGATTCTTATGTAAAAAGAAAATCGGTATCTGTTTATTTGTGTAGATCAACTCATTGAACAAACCCCTGTATTCTGAAAAAGGTTGATGTGCAGGTAAAATTGAGTTACATGGGACCTGATGTGTTCTTCAGCTGTAAGCACCTCTTCCTTGGTCATAGAAGAATATACGTGCTTCTATACGGTGCTAGCTTTGAATGTTTTCCTTGAGACCTTCTGCATGTTTAGTAATTGTTTGGCCTCAGTACACTGAGTATGTCTAAAATATCAGCGAAAAGTATTAGGGACTTTTGAGGATCCTGACCACACCTGCCCCCACAGAATAACTGCTCACTGCAGACAAGAGAGGAAATACACTATGATATTTGTAAAAATGGATATATATACAGATTTTTTTTTCCTCTCCATTTCAATTTCTACAGAATGTTCTGAGAAGTGGAGCCAGCATGCAAAACTCAGACCTAAGATTTTAAACCTCTCTGCATTGATAAAAAATACTCCACACAAACCCAAAAGGATTTGTTGGGACTCATATTTGTCCTAAAATACACTCATGCAAGAATAAAAAGATCTATCAAACTTGATACCGAGATCAACGTCTGCCCTCTAAACCTATTTATTATTTGTGTGGCGGCAACTCCTAGCGTCTTTGGTGAAGGTTGGGGTGCTTTCCACCTGTGGGATTAATGCTTTTCCATTATAAACTTCTGAAGGCCTGAACAAAAGGATCCTCCTGGCAGCACCAGAATATAAACAGTAACAACAGAAATGGCAGTTCCTGCTCTAAAGTGCCCACAGTTAAAGTTCTGTGTTTTTTTAAAGAAGAAACAATATACCTAGGTTACCCTAGATAACCAAACCTTTGTACAGACAAAGGTAGGATTGGCGGCTTCTTATGACTAGTGAATACAACTAAAAATATAGCGTAGGCACATGCTTATTTTATGGTATATACTTCCAAAATGCTTGTGTAATTATGTATACACATACATTTAATTGATCTATTGCATTTTTTCAAAAGTTCTAATGAAAAGCTTAATGAACAGTACTAAATGTTAAAAAGTGCATGTTACAATATTAGATGAATGGGAAAAGTTGATGTTGAGATAAAATTTTTGAAAGAACGTTTATGACAAAGGCACCTTAGTTCTGTTGGGTCAGCTCAAAAGCTGCTGAGAGTCTTTTAAATGCCTTATCCTAAATCTAACAAGTTAAATCTAAATGGAAGAGATTCTGAGAAGGATCTTGGGATAAGAAAGGAAAGTGTTCACATCCCATCTTAATCGGGATATAGTGAAACTGGAATCCATCTGTAAATAATTTGTCATCACACTTCCACCTCTTAGCTTTTTTCTGCACTAGTGGCTGGTGAAAGGGAAGAGGGAAAATCATTTGGCATCAGCAAAATATTTTGTTACCAGTCTTTTTTCAATATATTCCCAATGCAGAGAAGCTTTTCTTTGCATATATTGCTTGAAAGTCACAGGTGATGAAGTGGAAGGAGTAAAACTTCACTGGGCACTGCTTCTCTAAGGATACCTTCATATGTTAGTTGCCACATCAACAAATTATTTTTGCAGATTAATTACATCTGCACTTGTCCTGAGCTAAGACTAAGTCCTGCTTACAGAGATCCTGATGGTTTCATTTATTTCAGCACACCCAAATTCACACGGTGGCTCTAGAAGGCGTTTTTAATTGATGGTAATTGCGTGTCACTTTCCTAATGAGTCAGATGAGCTCTTGCTTTCCTTCTGCATTCCAATGAATTCATCTGGGTGTGGGAGCCAGGGAAAGCTTGTTAAATATAGAGCGCTGGCGCTGAGCGGCAAATGCAATGCTGCGGGACGGCTGCTATTTCTTAAGAGTTTGGGCTGGGTGAGGGATGCCCTGGTTATCATTTCACATTCTTTCATAACTGTTTTTCTAAATCCAATACAGGAACTAGAGAGTGTTAAATGTATATTAGCATGATTTACTTGCTGCCTTCAATTTCACCTTCAGTAATACAAACATTCTGTATTTGTGTGTCTCTTTTTCAGACAGATGCCACTTCCCCTTTTATACCCACTTGCATTAAATAGGTTAATCTCATTAAAAAGTCTATAAAGCACAAAACTTACAGGAAAACTGTAAAAATGTCTGCTCATTAATTACTGCACTGGCTTTGCTGAAATTTTTGCAACTGAGTGATTCAGTGCAATTGCAACCCTTTTTCCTAGTGCATTAAATACAGATACTACTAACTGAAGAAACAAAAATCAGGTGTTGAAAATATTAACATGGAATATCATCATCTGCCGTTTTTGCCAGAAGTACAACTGCACAGTATACGTGTATCTTTATATATACTACTCACCTACAAACACTGCACAGAGCATGTATTTCTGGAGGTGATACACATTGATTTGAATCCTGATTCCACGGATCTGGCCAATCTCCTCCCCTCCACACACAGAGTACATTCCATATCTCAGTGTAGCTTTGCTTAATTCATCATAAAAAAAATGCAAGTAGAGCTGATCCAGAAACCAGAATATCTTCATCTCTATATGAAAGCTCTGTAGGAGCTCTCTAGGCAACCTGGGAACACCATCCAAGTCTCCAAGCTTCCAGTCTGACCTTCACTCAGCTGGAATACTGCTTTTCCAAGTGCCATTTGGTGAGAGTGCAGTCTATTGTGTAGCAGAGAATTTGGTTTGGAGATCAGAAGAAGTTTCCAAGAACAGAGAGCACTGCAATAACAGAACCACCACTTAGGAGTGAGGTCCACGTTCCGTACATTAGAAATGTCTTTATGATAGGAAACCAATAAATTTAATGTGAAAAATATGTCAAAGTCATGTTGTGGTCTTCAGCAGTAAAGCCCAGCCACAATATAGTCACAGTCATGACATTTGTAGTTCATTTCAAACAACATGCTCTGGCTGAATTGTTGGGATATAAATTGGATTTACCTAATGACTAATAGATGCTATACCAGCTCAGCACAGCTTTTCAGTTGTTGCCTTTGGTAACATTTCAGACAGGTCTGTGCTAAGGACCAAATCCTATAGAATTCCTTGCAACTATTAAAAAGGGCTACAGAAAGGAATTTAATTATGGCCAACTTCAGATTATTACTGGTCAAACAGGCTGTATTCCTGGGCTCAAATTTGTTACTTGCTCAGAAAACACTGCAGAAACTAGTATGGGATGTAAATGAAGAAGGCAGGTATGTCTTCAAAAGGAAAAAGGGCTCAGGGTGTCCTTTTCCTGGATTGTTAATTGTAATCTCATTTTATTTTCCATGGAGCAGTGGCAGGTGATATATATAATGCCTTGCCGACGGCTTTCCCAATATTTGCTGACAGCAGAGGGTAGGACAATGTGAGTGTGCCAGCGTCAGGTTCTGGCAGTGGTGGAAGCACCTTCTTCCCACTCCCCTCAGGCTTCGCCTCCTCTGCACCAACTTGTCCCCATCTCTTCGCCTTATTCCTGGCACTTTTTTTCCCACACTCATCACCTTTGCGTATGCAGACAGCCCTAGCCTACAATTTAGGATTTCCAGCCTGAGTCTCCTCATCTAGACGATCCTTCATCTCTTGTTTTTCCTTATTCCATTCCTACTTTCACATAAAACCCACCAAAATATACACTTTACACCCATTGTCCCAGGTCTGTCTCTCTGGTTCCTCTGACCTGCTACCTTCATCATATCTTGGTTTCTTCAGCTCTTCACCTAGTCAGACAAGGTGTGATCTGTACATCTCCGCTGGGCTGTTTCTCTCTTCTGACAGAAAATGGAATTTGGGATGTATGCCCCATAAAATGGTTGTATAAAGTATTTCACCTACAACCTGCTAGCAAGAGAAAGGGAGGTGGTACTGCCCACTGCTACCTGCACCAAAACCACTCACATCACAAAATACCTTAAAGAAGAAAACTCAGAGTTATTTCCCAAAGATAAATAACTAAAAACGCTCATGAGTAAGGCCATCTTTCCTTCTGCCTATGTGTAATTGTAATTTTCACGCCCTCTACTTCTCCACTTAATCAGTTCCCACAGTTCCTCCACGGCTGGCTCCACAGCCACCCGCTGCCACCCCAAACAGCTCCTGCAATCTGCGTTGCCCAAAGGGTGCAGGGCACCTGCCTGAAAGCATATAAACAGGACTGCAGTGGACACAGGGCACGCACAATGGGATATACAACATTTCTTGGGATCAGGCTCTGCAGTAGTAGAAGTCCTTGAACCTTGCTCTTGATTATCCACTTTTCTCCCCCCATCACCAGAAATAATGTGCCTTCTAGTTCCACGTAGCTTTGCATTCCCCTGCATGCTTATTATTCGGTTGTATTTTAAGTGCTCTTCCAGTTTTCCTTCTGCATGTGACCACCCACTTCTCCACCTACAGTCTCTATAATGTGATTTCTATCTGCTGTAGTTTATAATGGTTTAAATTATGCTAATTGTATTCAGAGATTAAAGTAAAAATCAGTACAACTATTATTCTGCCCCTATACTGTACCAGTGCTGGTAGTTATTCACTTCAGAAATGAACATGGCTAATAAGATAAGAAAATTACACTTGCATACAGTTAGTCAGTTTCATATTTAATTAGTGTGAAAAAAATTATTTCCACGTCTTCTTATTGGAGTAAAATTAACTCTTTTGCCTCTGACTACGCTCGCCCTTGAAACTCCAGTTCATACCACGCAAAGTGCGCTCCACGACACCTTGGGATTTGGTTTCCTACATCACTTCAGCAGTTCCAGTAAACATTTTGTTCCTGAATTGCCACGGGCAAACAGATCCGCACGGCATCACCGTGGACCATCGAGGCTGTGCCTTCGCAGCACGCACCGAGGGTAGCGCACTCCCAACCGTCTCCCTCATTATAAAAGCAAGGGAGCTCGTTCGACACGCGTTTCCCAGTCTGATTTTGTTAACGTGTCGTGAACAGACTGGTCTCCGAAGCACTCTCAGATTTAAGATTAAACTTCTTAAACATTTACTGTGGCAACCAGAAAGTGCTTTCAGAATTTAAGATGGCCATGATATGCTGTCAGAAGAGGCCAACACACTCCCACACTTGCTATAAATAACGAACCAGAACACAAGTACAGGCTAGATTTAACTGCATTTCTTCAATCGCTGCAAAGTACACTTTGCTACATGTTGAAGAGATAATGTGTCACAACACATTTTGCATAAAGTGAAGACTCCATCTATGAGAAACGCCTCTGTTTCGGATTTCCCCCAGCCAGCATCGTGGCAGGGACCCTCTCACTAGCAGTGGTCTAAATGTCATGGAGGCAAACAGGACATTGGCCACTCCTGTACAGGTGGGGTTTGCCACGCAAACTCTGCTTGCAGCAGGATGGGCAGTGTGCTCTGAGAGCTCTTGTACTCATCTGGTTTCTCTGACAGGTGTTCACAATATCTTTTTAAACCCTTTGATTAGCTTTTGAGAAAGCCACGGGTGAGGGCAGAGGACCAAGTCTGCCAGAAGGGGGTTGATTTTGTTTGCACATCACCTTTCAGGGTATTCAGGGCTGAGGTTTTAAAAAAAAACTTGTCAACAATGATTAAACCCCTGTTGCAAAACCAGCATTGTGTCCTGAGAAAAACGGTTCAGGTGCAGACTATCTAATGTCAGGGCACTTCTGGACTTCATGTGTCCTAGGGCTGGGATACTTTTGGAATATTTGCTTATAAAAGCCAGTTTGCTTGCCTTGATTCACTGAAATCTGAATGCACTTGGTGGCACATTGCCACTTTATCCAACTGTGACCTGAGAGCTTAATCCACCACGAGCGACTCAAACATAAAGCATGTTCAGCCATGTCCGTGCAAAGGGCCTATTCTATTTAACCTTTTTTTTTAAGAGCATTTTATAGCCATCTCCACATGACCTCTGATGTAATTGCTACCAAAGATGTAGGGCAATGGAAAACCAATCCTAACTATTACAGATGCTCCGCCTTTCCCGTTATTGGACTTTCGTTCTTTATTTTTTCTGTTGTGCCTCTTTTTCTGATCCTGCAATACTCAACATCCAGTATGTTGCTATGCTTGCTCTACCTTGATGAGCTACAGGCTACATGCCCATTGTGCATATTAAACACTGCAGTTATAAGTAACTTAAAAATTAGGTGTATTGTTAATGCAATTCAGTATACTTATCTAAAAAAACCCCGGAGAAGTCATGCTGTTCTACTCTCCCTTCTCAAGCAGTTTAAAAACAATATTTTTAAACACACGCGCATATGTGTATGTTGTTAGCCTTCATGTCAACAGGAAGACTTATGGGCAAAATTTGCATTTTATCACCATCATAAAACCTACAGTGCACTTGCCTAGAACATCAGGAACATCTAATCCTTTAGCACATGCAGAAGAACCTTTCTTTGTAATAACAAAATCTGGCGCTCTGCCTGGGATGTTGAATTTCTTTCAAGCTAGCATGGTTGTGGGGATTTAAACACCTGATTTATAGTTTTTATCATTTTCCTTAGTGCGTTGAAAGTGTTTCTGAACATGTGACTGATGAAACCAGCAAGAAATTGGAATGGCCTGAATTTAAGAGATACAGATGTGTTACAGAATCATATTATTTTTATAATAGCTGCAATTAATTATCCTGGACCGTTGCAATCATTGCAATGGACAGTGCTTTGGGGAAAAACATGCAGTTGCGTTTATATAGCACACCCCAAGATGCATAGCTGGGGTAGTGCCTCGCCATGAAATTACTCAGGTAAAGGGCAACCTGCTTCAGCACCTTCATCTGCTTAAAGCAATTATTGGTCCCTCCCTTTTCCTCCTGTGGCTTGCTGTTTCTGTGGCTTCCTGGACACCCAGGACTGTTCCGCAACACCTTGCCTGTCGCACCCTGCCACATCCCACAGGGCTCCTTCTTCTGTCCCCCACTCCCCAGGCCAAGCCAGATCTTTGCACCTTTTCAGGGCAATACCCTCTGTACTCCCCGCATGCTCCCAAGCCTGATGTTAGCCTCTGCTGTCTGCATACAGGAGAGGTAGGCTCACCCTGTCGGGTGCCACAGAGAACACGAGCAGGGCAACCCATGAACTCAAATAAGAGAGCCAAAAATCCCCGGCTATGCTTGGTGAGGTAGAGCTTGTGAGCATGGCCAGCTGGAGAGCTTAGCAGAGCAGCATGCAGCACACCAGCAACAGAGCACATCCTAGCCCGACCATGAGTTATTGCACTCAAGCATGGGCAAACATACAGCTCATCAGCAGTCCGATGTAAACACCTGTCCCATTAGAGTCAGCAGCAAAATGCTCCAAACTGCAGTGGGCAATTAGAATCTAATGGAACTACATTAGCACGAGTTACCTATCCCCAGGAATGGTAGGAAAGCAACCGAGCTTAAAAAAAGCTGTCTCACAACAGTGACATCCTTTTCTCCTTTCTGACGTGTTCTGTTTGACATTGCTCTTCAGGAAAGAAGTTCTGTGCTCTCCTAGTTTATCAATAAGTAGCTCTGTATAAATCATTCCCACTAATGATGTCTTCTTGGTGGAAGCCCAGACATGAAGTGTATGAAAATTGTTCTGTTAACAGGATAGCAGGGTTTTGTAGCAGTAGCATCAGCTACAGCCCTAAAGGAGTGTCAGCCCAGTCATTATTGGGTAAAAAGGTGGGTGGGAACAGCTAGAAGTTGTAGGATCCAAATCAAGTTTGGTCCCACTGTCACTATGGCAGCACCCATGTTCTAACTTCCCTTAACCTGCTAGGAGTCAGCCAGTCTCTTTAAGTCCTGGACCTAATTTTTAATTTTATCCACTTAAATTTCCTTGGATCTCTGACACTGGGTCACTCAATAAAGCATCTGTGTTGCCTTTAAGGAAAAGCATTCAGTTTAAACGCTTCCCTCTGGAACGGGAAGTCAAACTCTGTATCCAAATTAGCAGTGATAGGCTGTGGTCCAGATCTGAATAACACTCAGTTTTACAAGAGATCAAGACTGGGGCTCTGAAAACAAACCAAAACAAACTCATTTGTTGCTCTGCAAAACTAAACACCTCAAGTAGATCTCAAATGCTTCAATAAAATAGGCAATTCCGTGGGCTCCTCTCCATTCCAATAACCTCAGCTGAGCACTAGGGATCTCTTTGCACTCCTCCCACCTTCATTCTTACACAATGCCGCCGTAGACCCTCTGTGTGCCTCCTGGGGACCCTCCATATGCACAGAAAGGAAGAGAAGGATCAGGCTTGGCAAAAGATAGAGCTGAACAGTTTTTTTCTGCTGATGAAGCAACACAACGTCACGGAGCGATTTGTTTTTGCCTGAAGTAATGATTGCGGTGTCGCAGGAAAGCAACTGGTGCCAGAACGTTAATCATCAGACCCTTTGCACACTTGCTTCCCACACACTGAAAATCCAGTTCTGTATGTTAGTGCAAGCTCCTCATATTGCCATTCCAACCATGAAAGCAAATATCCTCAAGCGACCTTGGATTTTACCATCATTTTTCCTGTGATTTGTCTGAACTGGAGTCAAGGTATTGCCAGGTAGATTAAATCCACGCTGGTGGATCACCGCTGAACTGCTCAAATTAAAATGCACTTCAATATTTTATTTTGTTATTGCACCGAAGTATTAATTACCAAACTCATCTAGAGATGCTCAGGTGGAAAGCAAGACAGCCACTTATCACAGACACGTAGAGAGATTACTTGTAAGGATTATACAGTTAAATGATACAGAAATCCTGACTACCATTTAGGAAAGGTCTTTTTGGAAAGGATTGGAAATACAGGGAAACACAAAAATCTTGTGTGTTGAAAGCTCAAACCCTAATTATTCTTACTTAATGATATCTCATAGCATGACTCCATGCAGCTGAGGAAATAAATCCCTTACCTCCTTATGAGTCCAAGAATAGCTCTTTCTGCACACAGCAATTGATGAGAGCCTTGCCCAGATTAACGTGAGTGCTTTCTAGAGCACTCTGCTTGGAGAATCTCATCTTTCCAGTATTTGTTATGCTTATCTGAACTTTTGTTTAACTCCTTTGCTCTTCTGCGTTTCTCTCTGAAATATTGATTTTGATCGGAGGCCAGCAAGAGGGTGGAGTTTTCCAACACTCAAACCACGGCAGCGGGGGCTACAAGGATTAAAGACATCCATGAAAAGGGCGGCCGCTTCTCTAGAATCAGCACTTTGCCGCCACTGTGGGAGATTTCATAAATGTTTGCAGCCATTAGCTAATTACAGATGCTCGAGTCGGCTCCCATTTTGCTCCTCTTTTGCAAGGCCTTTCTTCGCCCGTTCCCCTTGTCACAGTTTGGATTTCTTCTCAGAAAACATCAGTAGTCATAAAGTTAAGGAAGAATTTACAAGCCCCATAGAGCCGTATCACCGTGTCTTGGAGCTAACTACACAGTGCTGCTCTATGAGACTATTTGGGGAGCCCAGGGTATGTTTGTTGGGCTGCACAGCCAGAGCCCAAGCAGCTGGGAAGCACACTCGTGGGGTTAAGGTTCACGTACAGCCTCCATCCCTCCCCACCCCTCCCAGGTTTCAGGTTTATTTCAGAGCCTGTCTACCGCAAATAACACTGATCTGGGAAAAGCCTCCAGCTACATTCCTCCTATGCAGCTTTAGATGACACCCGCAGCAAGGCAAATATACAAATTAACAAACGGCGGCTTGGGTTTCTTTAGCAAAACTTCGGTTCTCCTTATCAGATGCTGAGAAGAGCTGGATTCAGCTGCACCTAGCTATTTAGCAGCTGGAGTGCCGTGGCGGATGCTGGATTCGTCCTGAGTGCTGGTCCCACAAATCCACGCTCCTTCCTCCCACGGGGCTTCTCAGCAAACAGGGCTGTCATGCAGTGGGACCAGAGGTTCTCCCCTGTGTGCCTTGGATGATATCTTCTTCCCAGAGAAAGTTAAATGCTTGGATGATTTGTTGGGAGAGGTCGTCTGTCTTCAGAGTCGCAGCCAGGCATGCAAACACCGCTGGAAAGGGGAGCGTGAGGTGCTGAACTCAGCTCTGTGCCAGACTGGACTCAGAACTTCAGATGGGTTTGGGAGGAGGAGAGCTCACGCATCTGAGAAGGTCTTAGGACATATGGATAGGAACGGCTTGTACCTCCCTCGGTAGGCAAAAGTAGGTCAACCAGTATTGTCGGAAAAATAACTATTTGGGTGTAGCAATCTTCTTTAGGTGTACGGTATCACTTTCAGTCACATGACTGGGCAAAATCTGGAGATTCAGCAGTTCTTCCAGTCTCGGAAACATGTGGCTTCGGTCACGGCTAATCATTTTAACTGTGCCGTACAAACTTCTCCCTCGCTCGAGGCTAAGACAGGTCTGGAAATCAAGAAGTGCAATTCTGTTTCTGATCAGATTTGCCCTTCTATTATGTTTTCTTCACTTGAGATACACAAAGCGCTCATTAAACATGAAGTAGCTGATCTTGGCAAGGTCTTTTTGAAATAGATGAATACCGCTCATATTTTTATGCTGGAAGCCAGGGTACGGGGAAGCTATATGGACTGACTACTGTCATATATTAGTAGAATCAGGACATCTGTCTTTTTCATTATAGTTATTTAACAGCAAGTTGTTCTTTAATATTTCATCCATAGGCTTATCTGGTTTCAATGAGCATCTTGTGTGGCTCTCACTGAGCTAGCTTTACACTAAATAGCTTAGAAGCAAGGTGACCCCATTCTCTCACTGTTGGCATCTTGTTCCTCTTGGTCTCACAGGCATTGTGTAGGGACCATCAGGCAAACAGGGCTCTGTGGAGAAAGCTTAGCTCAGGGCTGAGCCTGTCTGTGCAGGACCATCTACACAGTAAGCTGCTGAGGCCCTAAGGGAGAGGTCCTAGATGGGGAATGAGTTTGCTCAAAAGGGCAACCAGCCAGGACTTTAGGGTTTTGACAGAGCAAAAGAACAGCACTGACCCGAGGCAAATTGATCTGACTGTGAAGCAAAAGCCAGGCTCACAAGTGCCATTCATAGGTAACCTATACCTTGCCAGAGCACCTGGGATTTAGCACAGGGCAGCATCCATCCCTGGGACTCTGCAATGGCATGGGGCACGGTGGCCTGCCAGCCCTCCCTGTCAGTGTGCCTGTCTGCAGAGGGATAATGTATCAGAATCTGTGTGTCACTGCCAGTATCCATGGGGAATCCCAAGCCTAAAAACCCCACAAAAGTATTTTATATTCCCCACCTACAGCAATATTGTAGGCTATAAATTTTACATGTGGTCACTGTACTCTTCCAGAGTGTGTAGGCGGCTGTCAGCTTCCCTATCCTGGATTTATTGGCAGCAATGAGAGGAGAGAGGAGGCTCTTATTGGGGAGCAAGAGGACAAGCCTATTCTCAGCACTTTAGAGGACTCTCCTGTTGGTGGTTAGATCCACTGGAAACCACACAGGGTCCCATGAATGTCACCCTTCCCAAACCCGAAGATGATCCACCTCTGCAAGCTACTCCCTCATGCTTTGAATAAAACCTGCTGCCCTCCGTTTTTCCTCCTTTTCTCATACCCACATACCGAATTGTAATTCAGCAGCAGCACCCTCATGTCCACTGATTAGGAGCTCAGGCACAAGAATCAGCCCAAGCTCTACCTCCATGCATGGAGGCGATTTCCCAGGGCAGCATCTGACCTCTGAAGCAGAAAAGGAAAACTTCGGGAGAAACGACAGTGATGGGCTATAGCTCCACTCTGCCTGGGGCTGAGACACACCAGGGGCCAGCAAGTCCCACCTGCCAGAGGTTGCAAGCCCAACCAAGGGCCTCCAAAGGCCTCGACTTCATTTCTAGGGCTCCTGTGGTCACCATAACCCTCATTTTCTGATACAAAGTAGTAGTAGAGGCTGCAAAACCCCGAGCTGGAGTTGTCAGCATTTTCCTCTGTAGCCAGTTGAAAGGTATGGGGTGATTTTGCTGGAGGAGGACAGTAGACACAGGGACATGGTGGCTCTGTTGACTTTAGAGACACACCTCCAAGTTCTCCCCTCCTACAGCACAGAAATAGATCTCAGCATTCATCCATAACACCCTTCTGCTGTGGCCAGAGTCCAAAACACCGTGGGAAGCCAGCGGGTAACGATGGAGGTCACAGGTTTGTTCCAGCTCCTGGCTCTCCCAGTCACAGCTTCTGGTGCCAGGCTACAGTTTATTATTAAATAAATGAGAGTTTCCTCACTGTCATCCATGGATTTCAGCATTTCTTTCAGAAACAAGGGGATTGTTTTTCTGTTCATACCTATGAAAAGAAAAAGTGTCTTCATCTGGAGTGTTCTTCTATGAAAGCCACGGAAGAAAACATTTCATAAGAAAAGAAAAAGCAAGGAAAATCAAAAGCGTTTCCTTAACCTTATTCACATGCACTTTGCTACCTAAAGACAGTCGAGCTCAATTCAAGTGTCTCACATTGTGCAAACATGTGAGCATCTGGCAGAAGCGCATAACTTAGATGTCGCTGGTGTGAGTGGAACTCTTGCATCCAGCAAAGAGCAACAAGTATTATGCCATATAAGTAAGTGACAGCTTTGGAAACGAATTCATTTTAAAAGAGCCTGTCAGCTTGAAACCTAGCCACTTAGCAAAAAAAAAAAGCATTTCAAAACATTTTCAAGTTGATATCTTCCTTGAATTTTCCCCATCACTCTTAGCATCTCATTTTTGTACCATTTAAACTTGCTCCCTCTTGTTCTGTTGTGAAGGATCCACCAAAAAAAAAAAAAAAAAGCTACAGAGGAAAACCAATCATTTGTGCAGCTTTAAATGGTAAGACAAAACAAGGAATGTGTCATGACTGAGGAAACAACTAACAGGAGAAATCAACATGAATATAACTGGACAAATAATTGTTTCAAGAACTGGAGACGGAAAGCAGGAGAGGGTGTAGGATGCCTTTACCCTTGTAAAACAACAGTCGAACACACCTGCAATAAAATTGAGCCTCATCTGTTGACAAGCAACTGCGCACAGGCCCCTGAACCGATGGGGAGTTGCACTATTTTAATTTACATTTGTGTTGCTGTTACTAACAGCACAGCTTAGAGCCACCTTACACGTGCCGCGCCTTGGCGCAGGAAACTGGGTTTTCACAGGGCTGTCTGCAGCAGCGCTGTTTCCAGGCAGGGTCTCCAAAGGCTTTTTCGCATCTCCCACTTTGGCTTCATCCAGTGCTAAAAAATGAGCCTGTTTAAGCATAACTCACAGCTATCTCTTTCAGATCGTCTGCAAAATGTTAATGTAACGTGTTCCCGCTTAAAGATCCCCTTGCACGGCAGGAGCCACGTGAAGCAGTCTCCGTAGAGAGGAGCGGCACCCAAATAAACCTAATGGGGAAGAAGGAGGCCTTTGGCAGAGGTGCAGGAGAGCCCGCGGCCCGTGAGGGCAGGCAGCCCAACGGGCCGCACCGTCCGGCCGTCCGTGCCGTCCGTCCAGCTCGGCAGCTCGGTTGGATGAACCGGGCAAGACGTGACTCACGCAGTTTGCTTGCAGAGAAGGAGGACCATCTGCTAGTCATGAGCAGATGACAAATTCACTGCATTGCGTCTTGTCGCTACTTCCAAATTTGTGAGTAAACACATTTTGTAACCCCTCTCAGAATATCCCAGAGCTTCGCTAATGGAAAAGTTTAAATTTATGTAACGCTCGGCGGGGGAGAACGGGGAAATGTTTTATTCTGAATGGGCTTCCAAAGCTCCTGCGAGCTCCCGCCTGTGAGGGCAGACGCCGCCGGCCGCGGGGACACGGTGGCTGCGGGTGCGGGCCGCGTTCGGGCCTGCGGCGGCCGGCGGCGGCGGCGGCGCCTGCGCTCCCCCGGGCGGCCGCCGCTGCGCGGTACAGCCCCGCCCTCTGCCGGCGCCCGCCTGCCCCGCGCTGCCCCGGGGCAGCGGCCACGCCGCGCTGGGAGCGCACTCCCGGGCCCCGCACGCCTCTACCGGGAACGGGGCAAGCTCTCATCGCCCGCCCCAGGCGGAGCCCCGGCGGCTGTCCCGCAGCGTCTGCTTGCTGTCGGCAGCCCACCCGTCCAAGTCGTGCCGGTCTTTCCCAGCCGAGCCCGTCGGCAATGGCGAGGACTAGGCAGCACGGAGGGTTTCGGCACCAGCACCTGCATCCGCAACCTTTGCTGCTCTAACGGGTCCGGCCAAAGCTCGAGTTGGTACCCATGCATCGAATTTAAATTTGCATTTCCAAAGGAGTCTAAGGAATTCAAGCATCCGTGTCTCACTATCCCTCAGCCTAATGACTGAGAGAAGTAATGTCAACCAGGCAACACTTATTAGACTTAGCAGGGGCATTGCCCAGACAAGGTATCCCCATGATTTTTGAAGGACAAGAGCCTACGGTGGCCAAAAAATTGCATCAGTTACAGCTATGGAAGCTGTATGCTAAATGCAGATATAAGAAGGCCCAAAATCGTAGGACCTACTTCATCTTACATGAGTCCAGCCCTTACCGCTCTTAGCCATGATAAAGTCTCCATCGAATGTGGCTATTGTTTTTAGAGAGGAACTGTCCTTTTCCAACTGACCTCATGGTGAGTAACTGCGTTGCTCTGGGGCTCTGCCATCTGGACCAGATCAACAGGATGGTGAAGGACTAACCATGCTGCCTCTGAAAATGGATATGGGGGGAGTAGGGTGGTGATGAACCCTGTGGCTGTGCAATTCACATTAGCTAGCCCAAGGAAACCGTCTGTTGGTCTTCTGCATCCTCTGTCCCAGCTCTTCGTAATCCACAGTGCTTCTGCCAGCCTGGCTTCCTGACTCTGGCGGCTTTCAGCACCTCTGCTTCTTCTGAGCTTCAGCAATGCTGCTCTTCCAGATGGCAGAAGGTGATACAAGGTGTCCCAGCCTGTCCTCAGTCTCCTTGGTGTTTGTTCACACTTGAGGGAGGAGAGCAGAGCAGTCAAAGGTAGGGGAAGAAAGTCAGAGACCAGCAAGAGACCTCTGCAGACCAGCCTGTGAAATCACAAGTAGTGCACAGAACTGGGGGAAGCACCTGAGTCTTTCACTGTCCAGGCATCTATGAAGCCATGATCCTCACCTGGTGGTCCTCTGACTTCTCGTTGCTTGAGTCTTCCTTCTGCAGATGTTCCTCTTCATCTATCCCACTTCCCAGGGACTTGGGCATATGCTTGTCTCTTCTGCTCCTCTCCGTGTCTTCAATGCTACCTCTGTGCAACCTCACCTACAAGTACAAATTCAAATTCCTTTTCCCTGTCCCTGGTGATTTACAGATCTGCCTCCCTGCTCCAACTATCCTAGTGGAGTTCTGTCCCTCTGACGCCACCCAAAAGGCACCTCCCATCCAGCTGAAGCCCAGCATGGTGGGAACAGAGCTGCTCAGCTGACAGCCCTGGGACATACCACATGGCCTCAGGAGCATGCTGCCTGTCCCACAGGCACCCCTAGGAGACATCTTTGGCTCAGACTTCTTCTCACATCTTCAGTGAGAAGAAAATAAAATATTTTTTTCTGGATACCATCTTTACGCTGTGGCCTTTCATCTCCTTTCAGCTAAAATCCCTGTTCAGGCTTCTGGCATTTTGAATCTCAGCTACTCCCACCTCTTTTTCTTTCTGGCCTCAACAAACACTGTCTCATTCAACTTGCACCCAGCTTGAACACTGCTATGAGCATCCTTGCCTCACGGGTGGCTTTGGCTCTGCTGCTGCTGCTGCCTCTGCCCCCCTTCCTCTGCTCTGCTACGTGCAGCGGAAGCCCCTTCCCTCTGCTCTCAAGGCCCTCCAGTGCATCACTGACTAACTAGATATAATTTCTGCCCTCAGCTAACTCTTAATATGAGCCTTGCTTGCCTACTTGATAGATTTTCAGACAAGCACCTTTGCCCGTTCACTCCCACCACTCCTCAGGCGTGAGACGGGCACACTACAAACGCCCCCGCAGTCGCTCCCTTGTCTTCTGTCAAAATCGTCACTAAAAGCCTCCAGGATGCTCTCAGAAAATCTTTACTGTGGACCGCCCCTGTGCTGAGCACATTTCTGATCTTCTGAATCCTGCTTTTCCAATATTTCTGTCTGCTTTCCCTTCTCTTCTACTTTGTCATCTCCCGCTGCCTCACCTTCGGTGCTAAGCTCTCTCTCACAGGTCCCATCTATTTTCCTTAACCATTCAACACTCACACAGTGATGTCCTGGTCCTTGATTAAGATTTCTATGAACTATGGTGATATGAATAGTAACCCATTAGGACTGATTTCCTGGTTATTTGTTATTGTATTTATAGCTACTTGTATTTAACTTTGCTTCAGCACCTCAGTTCTGAAGGTAGGAAATGTGTGATGTTAGGTACCTCTAATCATTGCTGGCATTAAAAGTACTGATAGATAACCCATAGAAGTGAGTGCCATAATTCCTCGTCTCAGAATGAAGATATCACTTTCTCTAGCGTTACATTTTTTTTTAACCCATTTTTCTGAAATTTAATGTAGTTATTTAACTTTCATTTTCTTCCAGCTGCTCACCCCTCACCTAGTTCAAATGATTCATCCCCACTGCATTCACTGCCCAGGAATGTTGGCTTTCAACAAATTACAACAAATAATGTAAAATAAACACGAGTGTGCTTTCATCTCACAACAATCTGGGTTAAGTACATATTTCACACACTGCACCACAGGATATGTTAAATTAAAATCAGAACCACCAGATTTAAAAATCTAATGCCAATTCAAACCATTGCTGAGTTATTTCTGTATTCACTTATATGCAATAGCGGGCATGAGTAACAGTCATTGCTTTGTTAACCCTAAAATGTGCCATTTGACCACTTTTTTTCTTCGTTAGTTGAGGAAAGCCAAGTATTTTTGTTTGAAACTCCTCAATAGAAATTACCTTTATATACTGTTGAGTGTCCTGATCTCCTTGAACAAACCTGAGAGCCTACAGATAGTCATGTCTCCGTCTTCCTCTTATTTTAGTGTTCTACATTTTCAAAATTACTTTCAATCACACTCTGAAAAAGCAACCTGGAATGGCTTCCTTGAAACGATAAATACATTTTTAAATGTCTGCTGCTTCGTGCTGCCAGAATCAAGCAGTCTGGGTCTTGCATGTATTCATTTTCTAGTCAAAAGATGTGGGGGAGATACATTTGAACAAAGTACTGTAAAAAAAGAGGTTGCAGAGACTGGGATCTGACAGGAAAATATCCATGTACTGGGCAAGACTCAGATTTAATGCACTCTTACTTTAGATTTCCATAATACAACGTTTCATGAATCTAGCTTCTCATTAAACAACACCAGGATAGGAATCGTGCTTGGTTGTTGATTTATTTTGAAGATATGCAAAACAGGCATTATATTTAAACTTCAGACTTTAAACACAAGACTAGAGATTCCCTAAAATTTAGAAAGGCTCTCTTTCAATGCCATGTTGCTATGTTTAGACTTTAGCTGAATCTAAAAGTCAGAAATTAAACTCTGAGGCTAGCAAGAGGAAAAAAGAATTATTGTAGTTCATCTCTTTATTTTTCTCTGAATTATGGCTTGATTAGGCTCTTGTTTTCCCTCTGCAGTGTCTGCCTGAAGAGATGAACAGGGATGTGTTGGGGAGATTAGCTAACACTCCTTTGACAGCAAGACTCGGCTTTCTCCAGGTTTCTTGGAAGGATCTGCGCTTATGGGAATGACTGAAGTGTCCTGGGGACAGAAAAAAACCCAGTTTCATTTTAATAGGTTAATGGTTCCTGGATACTGAAGGACCTACCACTTGCCAAAACTTCTGCTTACTTTTCTTCTTTCAGCTTTCATGCTGCTGTAAAGCTAGACAACATCTTTCCCTGACCAAGGAAAAACATTGACCTTTACTGGTGTTGACAAATACAGCAGAAGACAAATCCAGATACAAATATTTTCATCCATTGCCACAGAAACTCTTTGAGGGCCATATAGCCCTGTCTGGTTAGCTGAAATGTGAACACAGTCTCTTGGCTGAGAATGGATGGAAAACCTTTCTCTCACTAACAAAGCAGCACTATGTACTCTTCTACCCAGCACAGGAGGAGAAACACCCCAATTGCCGCAACCCTGCCTTGTTTCCGTGCTTTTAGGTCAGGTTTTGTATAAGGAGGAAGGTGATAAAGCTTACTCTTAGAACTAGAGGTCGGAGGAGGTGGTAGTAAGAAAAGCAGAGAAGTTGGTTTTAAAAGATGTGCAGGTTGGGCATTTTATTACATCTGAGACTTTGAAAGACAACTGAATGTTTGTATTCCCAGATTTGGAACAGCATTTTTACAGCTCTACTGCTGTAATTTTGGTTCAGAGCTCAGTTCAAAACCTAGTACTAGCACAACTAGCATTGGTAAGGAAAAGAGGACAAATAAGCTAGTAGTTTTTCCTCCTTTGAAATAAATAATAATAATAATAATTTAAAAGTCAGAATTTTGAAAATTATGTGAAAATTCAGCCAAAGGGATTTTCTCACTTGGCTTCAACAACCTTTGGATCCAGCTCTTGGAGACAATACTTTTAGACCGAAATGGAAGAAGAGTACTGAATCTGATAGCCGCTATGGAGCAGAATTAGATCTTACGGCATTCCCGTGGAGGTCTATATACTGGATTAACATAGCATTTCGGCTTCTTTCAACAGTTGGAGCCCTTATTCTCTAACCTGTAGTTGTACCTACGTTACAGGGTAGGGCAGACTTTTGCTAGGGGTGCAGAAGAATGTACATCATTGGGAGAGGGGAAGGCTGAGAGAGACCCCAGTTCAGGTTTTGAGCCAAACACTTCCCTTTTCTATGGTAAATCATCCATAGTATCTCCATGGCCTAGTTCACTACAGAGCTACATGAAAATCTTTCATGGTAACTTCTTTCCCACCAGAAAAAAATGCTAATTTGTCAAAAGCAAAGGGTTTTATCTAAGTGGAGCAAATTCAAAGAGATATCATTTGAAAGACAAATTTTTAGAGAAAGTCTTCCAAGAAGGTCTCACATGAACTTTCTAGGAGCAAATGTTTTAGGTTTTCAGTTTGAAAAACAGTTTACCAAGGTTTGACTTTTATTTTATAGTACATGAAAAAAATACTTTTCAAGGTGGAGGAAGAATGAGACACTGCATTTTTATCAAAATGAAACACTGAAAGCAGTTCAAAAAGGGCTTTTTTACAGTTTGATTTGGGGGTGGGGGTGGGGGAGGGGTTAGTATGGTCTCATAGGAAATTTGGCAGAAAAATGGAGTGCCTTTGTTCCATTCTGAGAAAGAAGAATTTTTCAAACCCATTGCTTTCTCCATGGTTCAAAAAAAATCTAGCTCTCACCCATCCCTAATACTCAGGAGCCTGTACCTTTCACAATGGCAGGGCTGGAGTTGTGCTATGGGTGCTCGGTGGGAGCGTAGCCAAAGAAAAGCACTGTGCTGCCAGGGGAATAGAAACTTTAGCTTGTGGGTAGGAGTGGGTGAGCCTGAGAATTACCCATGCTTGTCTGAAAATTGGCAGCCTGGCTGGAAAGCATCCAGGATCTCCAAGTGCCCAGAGTTTACAGGCCAGCCCAGGAAACAGCCTGCTTTAACAGCTCTGGGACACCCAGGAGGCCTTTTTTGGTTAAGTGCAAACCTTTACTCACATGCACACACCCCACTTTAAGCAACAATCCAGTCATTCTCAAAGAATGTCTTAAAAATAATTAAATGACTTTACATCTTGTTCCAGGAGATTAAATTTTTCTGCCTTGCATTTCTTAAAGCTACCAGCTTATAAGGTAGCACGTCAGAGTAACAAAAGGTCATACGTGGCACTACTTGCTACCTCCAACAAGGAGAAGTAGCCTGGTACCTTATTACCTCTTTTCTTTGTTAAGGAGGGGAAAGAAGGAAACTGCAAGCTTAGGCTAGGTATTGTCCCATAGTCTCTTTACTACAAGTGCAGAATGGTGCATTTGGGATCACTTTACCTCCTGTTAAGTCATGGATGTCTTCCAAACATGTGTTGAACATCAAAAGTATGTCCTCCTCAGGTGGAATTTGGAGATTTCATTCATTTCGTCAGTATCTGTAAAAACAAACAAACAAACAAAACCAGATTGAAAGTGAGGAAAGGCTCTAAATAATGCCAGTTTGGTATCACCTGCTGGCATTGCAGGGTTCTTTTGCTTTTCTTTTCATTTTTTTCATTTTCATGAGACTTAAGTATCCATATTTTAAGATTATCTGTACTGGAGAAAAAAATGCATCATCAGCAATAGGCAGAAGCAGCTGCTAGAAACAGTTCTTGGAATAATGCACTGTGAATAAATGCCTCAGCCTCACAGAGCAACAGAAAGGAGCGTAAGTGACGGGGCCGGTCAGCTGGCATGTACAGCAAGCTGCCTTGACAGCAGACTTGGCTTGTGCATGGGCAGCGTGGCTGTCTGGGCCCAGCCTGCCTGACCCTTGGGCTCGCCAGCGGCTTGGACATCCCTGCACTGGCGTTGATCGGAGCACTGAGTCCTGAGCCACAGCCCGGCTCCACCGACAGTGGCATGGGAGTTTGGCACAGCACTTCTCCACACTTCTCTTTCCCTTTCTCTTATGCCACTGTTACAAGCTGCTCTTTTTTTTTAACTTTTCATCTTAGGATAACGAAAAATGTAGGTGCCATTGTTGACCACTGCCCTACATCACAACCCTGTGTTTTGTTCCAGTCCCCAGCATCCCAAACCACAGTAGAGATGTGGCTCTAATAACCTCTCCTGGGCAAGCAGTGAGTCTCTTCAGGTGGAGAAAGGACATAAAGATGAATAAATATCTCAAGATAAATGAAAAAGCTTTTCCAAATTTTTCCCTCTCTCTTCTCAAGTGTTTGATGAAACCATTATTGGGGAGGAAATAGGGACTAAAAGAGAAAATGACAATCTCTGGGCTTTGTGTCAGACTCGGAATATGAAAGATGAGAAATGAAAGAAAGAGACAAAAGAGAGGGAAGAAATAATACCAAAATGAATGAAAGAGAGGAAATAGCCAAGATGTGAAAGTGAGGGACAAAGTGGCTGAGAAAAGAGAGAGAAGACGTTTTGAAGGAAACGTGAGGCTGCAAAACAGTAGCTGTACATGTCTCTAGTGGAAAATAGATATTATGGGGCACGTATAAGCAAATATGACATTAAAAATTACACAATAACAGATAAGTAAAGGCTGTGGGTAGGTCTGGATAGTTCTCCTCCAAATAAGGCAGCTGAAAGTCAGCGTTCCCTTATTGCAGCTATTGTGAAGCTAAAGTTCACTTGTACTGAAATGTTTCCTTACTTTGTATCATAGCCTGATAAGTGATTTGTTCCACTGGGAGAAAACCTTTTATCACCATGGCCCATGTGTGTTTTGTTGGCACAGTATCTGAAGCCCAATTATTCAATATACTTTTTCAGCTGGTGGGTATTTGTTTGCATTTTTAACAAAGGCGGGGTAAAACTGTTTTTGAAAAATTCTGGTTTGCACTTTCTCAGCTCTTCTTTTGCTACGTTTTCTCTCTGTCTACGGCCAAATCCACTCCCTGAAGCACTGAAGCACTGCAGCCCTTAAATCAAAAATCCTTTGAGCGTTTATAACTCACCCACAGACATACTGCTTCTTCCAGTGGCTGTTCCCGCTGCCGCTGTACTGGTGGGCTCTGGGCAGGCCAAACAGAGTCACTCCTACTTTTATCAAGGAACCACTGCAGGGATCGTGCAAGGATCACAACCAAGTGCCATAGCTGAAGCAGTGCAACTGGTTCTCCCAACCGCTGGGAGACCACACAGTGCAACCATCGCTTGGTGATAGCTTTGACAACTCTCTCGCACTTTTGATTTCCTCCTCTCCTTGATTTCATATGCTGAATGGTAGCCAGAGCCATATCTGTGACCTTTCTACCTTGCAAGCATCTTCCAGCCATATGATTTAACAACCAGGTGTCCTGTTACAACTAAAACTACCTGGAAATGGCACAGGACTTTTCCAAAATGTGCCATGCAAACATCATGCTTTTTTCAAGCTGGAAATTTTTTTCTTCCTCTCCCAACTCTATTTACACAGTAACTTTTATTTTGCTGGATTTCCTTCTCTTTGATTCTTGCATAATACAGGCTTTACACTGGGAAAAAAAAAAAAAAAAAAAAAAAGTTAGCCTTTTCCTTGGCCTGTGGAGGCATGTGTGCCTCTGTCTAACCTGAAGAGTGTCACAACTTTGTAGTATTAAGCACCTGATGTTTTGTGGTAATAGTACATTTGACCATTTTGACCAATAGTTTTGTAAGTGAAAAGCACATGGAAGTCAGGAAAAGGTTAAGCAATATGTAAACAATATGCACCAAGAGAGGCTGGTAATAACTGCTATAAATCACGAAGTTGATGGTGGACGAAGTACCCTACATTCAGTAAAGAAACAATTTTCTTTCGTTGCACCCTCCAGCATCCCTCCCATTTAATGATGGCTGACACAATCAAAACCATCCCCAAGCCACTGGCTGCCTGTCTTGATATGTGCCCCTAGGGATTTCCTTGGAGATAAGTTGCAGATCAAGACATTGGAGTGCTGCTTGGCTGCAGCTCTGTTAAAAATCAGTCAGAGACTGAAAGTAAGGAGAAAGCAATCATACAGCACAAAAAGGACGGTGGCCCTGGTTAAAAACAAGGACCCAAAACTTCTTTTGGACAGAGAACTTACTGAAAAGTCCAACCATCATTTCCCAATAAGGAAATGAACTTGTTGTTTGTTCCCACTGGTCCAGGAAAGAAAATAACGCAGGATAAATAAACAGGATTGCCCCAAATAAATATTTGTCTCTGAGTATCAGTGTCAAACCAGCATCCTCCTGGAAACAAACTGGCAGGATCTTGAATGTGGTCTCTGCTGCTGGGATGAGGGAAATGCTGCATGCAACCACTGGACAGGTCATTGACTTTTGAATACAGAACTGGGGGACTGGGACAATGCAGGGAAGACCTGTCTCTCCTTCATTTGCGAAAGTCCTCAGGTCTAGATAAGAAAATGCCAGTGAGAGAGGGAGAATAGCATAAGGCCAGTCTCACTTCTCAAGGTGACGTGTCTTACCCTTTCTCTGACCCAGTGCTGTTGCCTTGTTGAGCTGGCTGAAAACCGAAGGGAATTTTGCCATGTGAAACTGTTTATATTTCAAACAAAAAGGCATTCACATTTCCTGCAAAGCAGAAATTTCATAACTCTGGCAGTTGTGGAAAATACTTAATGCAGCATTCTGGTCCTTCATTAAAACATTGTTCTATCTTAATGCATGGGGTTTCATTTTTTGATGACTAAAGGCCTGGAAGCAGTAGTATTAGTCAGTGAGAGGACCATGGGCCATTAGGCATAGAGAACACAGATTATCTACAACTCCTGTAAAAGCTTGGATTTTGGTACATCTTTGTGTCTGCCTACTGCCCCCCTGCATAGCAACCCTTCTTTTATCCAATTATTACGTTTTAGAGGTAGGAAATAGGAAAAGATCTCTTGAATCACCATTTCTGTCCCCCTCTTAACACAGATGACCACATGCTATAAGAATCTTCAACAGCCCGCTCAAACTCCACCTTAAAAATGTTTTTTGAACAACATGGCTCAACGCAAATATTGAAACCCAAAGTCCTGATAACATTCTGACTGCAAGCTTTGAAGTAACCTTTGAAAGCAGTACAAGAGAGTTATTTTCTGCCATCAGATTACATGTTACTCTGCAATGACATTTGCCTTCTCTCTGAGTGTGGCACACACTGATTAAGAAGTGCGTTGTTTATCTTCTGTTCACAATCACTTGTAAAGATCTTAAATCCCTGTGCCACATCACCAGCCAGCCCTCCTATTCTCTGCTACGTTGTCATTTATCTTTCTGTTCAGTTTAATGTTCTTGAGCCAAATCTGAATGTGTGGGACAGCATAGTACTTGTTCCAGACACGTTCAGTAAATGCTGAGGTAGGATTTTATAAGCATCTCTAAAATCCCATGCTGCATTCTGTTATGAACCCTTCACCCAGAGATTTTATGAAACGGTCAAGTTTCAAGGCCAGGAGTTACCACTGTGATCATCTGCTCTAACCTCCTGCATAATGTCTGCAGTATGTCATCCACTCAATCCCTTAAGACCCTTAAGGGAATTACTGTTCCCTCTTACGTGAATGAACTCTCCTGAGGCAAGCAGCTTTTGTTTAAAGTAAAAAAATTCCTCAAGAAAATAAAAAAAGTCCTGCCTTGCTTACATCACCTTTCAATATCTAATACCTTCTCTTTACGTAAGAGCTAATAAACTGTGAGCAAGACATCTGCTGACCTCATCAGTAAGCTAAACAAATGGGGCTTCAGCTCTTTGTGAAGTGCATTTTTCCACATATCCAAGGCTTTTTGCACTCCTTGAACTCTCTCCGGTTGGTCACATTCATTTTGAAGAAGATGCCAGAGGAGATGCAGCGCTCCAGAAAAGGTCTTGGAGTCTGGCTCAATCCAAATATCCAAAATATGGGTGTCTATTGCTGCGTCTCTCCCAAGGGACGAACCTCTTCTGTGGAAATCTGTAGCACAAATTCCTTGTGCTGCCCACAAGGAGCTGATGTAGGGCCTGGGAAACACAAAACATTTCTTTGAAACTCCATGAGGAATCCAGGTAAAAGGCGAAGGTTATAGACCAAAGCTCTGGGGATGAGAACAAGGACAAACCCTGCTTTTGAGGTCATTTCTTTCTCACCAGTCCTGACACAGTTACCTGTGTAAGAGATAGGTTTTTATATGTACATTGTCACAGCATTAAGGAGCTGCACGTCAGGGTCAGAGCCCCACTGTGTTGGACATTACAGATCCAAAAACTAAAAGATGCTCCCTGCCCTCTGACAAACAATTTCTATCATTTTTTTTCTGCTACAGACTCAGAGTGCTCCTAGGGCTTTTGTTTACTGTTTGTCTCACTGTGGTTCAAAGTGAAAATTATAGTAAAGGTCAACCTAGTTCTTCTGTATTTTTTTAATCAGTGCCTTATTTGCTCCCTTCCAGCCATCCAGGACTGTTTCCAGTCATTCCAAGGGCTTGTAAGCTAGGACGTTAGAAAACAGGTTGTCAAGTATAGCAGACTTGTATATAGTAAAGAATAATAGTAAAGACTGTCTTTTCCTGAACCTTTTCATTCCTAACCTATATTAAAAAGATGTATAGAATGATAGAATGGTTTGGGTTGGAAGGGACCTTAAAGACCATCCAGTTCCAACCCCCCTGCCATGGGCAGGGACACCCTCCACTAGACCAGGTTGCTCAAAGCCTCATCCAGCCTGGCCTTGAACACTCCCAGGGGTGGGGCACCCACAGCTTCTCTGGGCAACCTTTTCCAGTGCCTCACCACCCTCTCAGGGAAGAATTTGTTCCTTATATTGAATCTAATTCTACTCTCTTTCAGATTAAAGCCTGCACTGTAACAGGGTGCAGCTCCAGAACACCTGTAATACATTGATGACATCATCACGGGGCAACACAGCAGAAGTTGTTTTTGAGAAAGGGAAGAAGATAATCCAAATCCTTCTGGAAGCTAGTTTTGCCATAAAACAAAGTAAGGTCAAGGGACCTGCACAGAAGATCCAGTTCTTAGCAGTGAAATGGCAAGATGGATGTCACCATATCCCAATGGATGTGGTCAAGGAAATAACGGCTATGTTCCCACCAATGAGCTACAAGGAAACACAAGCTTTCCTAGGTATTGTGGGTTTCTGGAGGATGCATATTCCAAATTGCAGTTAGATTGTAAGCCCTCTCTTTGAAGTGACCCAGAAGAAAAATTATTCCAACTGAGGCTCTGAGCAATTACAAGCCTTTGAACAAATTAAACAGGAGATAGTTCATCCAGTAGCCCTTAGGCCAGTCTGGACGGGGACAGATGTAAAGAATGTGCTCTACAACGCAGCTGGGGAGAATGGTCCTACCTGGTGTCTCTGGCAGAAAGAACCAGGGGAGACTCACTGTTGACCCCTAGGTTTTTGGAGCTGGGGATACAGAGGATCCAAGGCCTGCTATACTCCAGCTGAAAAATAGATACTAGCAGCTTATGAGGGAGTTTGATCTGCCTCAGAAATGGTTGGAACTGAAACACAGCTCCTCCTGGCACCTCGACTACCAGTGCTGGGCTAGATGTTCAAAGGAAGGGTTTCTTCTATGCATCATGCAGCTGATGCTACCTGGAGTAAATGGGTCGCACTGATCACACAATGAGCTCGAATAGGAAATTCCAGTTGCACAGGAATCTTGGAAGTGATCATGTGACCAGAAGGGAAAGATTTTGGAATGTCACCAGAGGAGGAGGTGACACATGCTGAAGACGTGACGCTGTATAATAAATCACCAGAAAATGGGAAACAATATGCTCTATTTACTGATGGGTCCTGTCGTATTGTAGGGAAACATCGGAAACATGGAAGGTGGCCGTATGGAGTTCCACACAACAAGTCACAGAAACTGCTGAAGGACAGGATGGAACAAGTCAGTTTGCAGAGGTGAAAGCTGTCCAGCTGGCTTTAGACATGGCTGAATGAGGAAAAAGGCCAGTGTTGTCTCTACACTGACTCATGGATGGTGGCAAATGCCCTGTGGGGTTGGCTACACCAATGGAAGCAGAGCAACTGGCAGCATTGAGGCAAACCCATCTGGGCTGATTATTATGGCAAGATATTGCTGCCCGGCTAGAGAACTTGTTTGTGAAAGTGTGTCATGTAGATGCCCACGTACCCAAAAGTCGAGCCACTGAAGAACATCAATACAACCAGCAGGTGGATCAAGCTGCTAAGTTTACAGTGGCTCAGGTAGATCAGGACTGGCAACATAAAGGTGAGCTGTTTATGGCTAGGTGGCCCCATGACACCTCGGGCCACCATGGGAGAGATGCCACGTACAGATGGGCTTGTGATCGAGGGGTGGGCTTGACTATGGATACTATTGCACAGGTTATTCATGAATGTGAAACGTGCTGCCATCAAACAAGCCAAGAGGGTAAAGTCCCTTTGGTATGGGGGACGATAGCTGAAATATAAATATGGGGACCCTGGCAGGTTGACTATATCACACTCTCTAAAACCCACCAGGGCAAATGCCACGTGCTCACAATGGTGGAAGCAACCACCATTGCTGGAAACATATCCTGTGCCCCATGCCACTGCTCAAAATAGTATCCTGGGCCTCAAAAAGCAACTCTTAAGGTGATATGGCACCCCAGAAAGAATTGGATCAGATGGGACTCATTTCTGAAACAACCTCATGGACACCTGTGCCAAAGAGCACGACGCTGAGTGGGTGTATCACATCCCCTGTCACTCACCAGCCTCTGGGAAGATCGCATGATATAATGGACTGCTAAAAACTACACTGGGAGCAATGGGTGGTGAGACATTCAAACATTGGGTTACACACTTAGCAAAAGCCAGGTGGTTAGCCAACACTAGAGGATCTGCCAGTCGTGCCGGCCCTGCTCAATCAAAACTTTTATGTGCTGTAGAAGGGGATAAAGTCCTCATAGTGCATGTTAAGAATACACCAGGAAAAACAGTCTGGGTTATTCCTGCCTCAGGCAAAGGCAAACCCACCCCGGGATTGCTTTTGCTCAAGGACCTGGGTGTGCTTGGTGGGTAATGAGAGAAGATGGGGAAGTTCGACGTGTACCTGTGCTGGTTTTAGTCAACATTTATTCATTTATATTCAATTAGTAAATAGATCTTATCTTAATTTTATGAGCTTCCTTGTATTCTTCCTCCAATTTTCCCCCTCCACTGGGGAGGTGTGAGAGCGGCTTTGTGGTATTTTGCTAGTCAAGGTTAAACCACGATAGTCCCTCAAGGGGATTTGATTCTGGGTGAAAATAACCAATTAATTAAATGGCATGATGGACATTAATTGCTGTAAATAATCCTTGTTCTGAATTTTGTGTTATAGAAATCACTACAGCAGAAACCACCTGAACCAGTGGAGGACAAGCCTCACAAAATGCAGTGCAAGTGCAGCAGTGATCTTACCTGAGCTGAATTTGTTGCCCAATGATCCCACACAAGACACCACCTCTCCTGTCCTGAGTGTCCACCATAACAGATGGAGCCCAAAATCATGGATGAAATTAACTCAATGCACATTTAATGGACATTTTATAAAGATGATCCATAGACTAGGAGGATGATATTGGTGTATTATATCAAGGGATGGGGAAGGGGGAGCTGGTTAATGAGAATGGATTCAATAGTGTGGAACTTGAGCATGACATAATGGTATGAAATAAGGGGTGGAGAATGTGCTAGGTTTGGTTGGGATAGAATTAATTTTCCTCACATTATCTTGTATGAGGCTATGTTTTGGATTTGTGCTGAGAAGAATATTGATAACATACTGATGTTTTCATTTGTTGCTAAGCAATGACTGTATCAAGTCAAGGTCTTCTTCAGTTTCTGATACTGCACCTGTGTTTCCAGCTTCTTCTACAAGAAGCTGGGAGGGGACACAGCCAGGACAGCTGACTTACACTGATCAAAGGGACATTTCATTCCATAAAACGTCACTCCCAGTGTATAAGTTGGGGGGAGTGAGCCAGGGGTCTCACTCAGTCTCTCTTGTCTGGCGCTCACGGATCTGGCTCTGCTGGCTCACTGCCTCTTTGGTTTCTGTCTCTTGTGCTCTCTCTGGCTCTGCCTGTTACTATTCAGGACACCAGTGGGCGGTGAGCAGTTGTATAATTTATTTTATTTTCTATTATTTTCATTACATAGTAGTAGTAGAAGTAGTGGTAGTATTATTTTCATTGCATATTATTAGTAGTGATATTAGTATTGTTAGTATTAATTATATTGTTAGTATTATTAGGCTTTGAGCAACCTGACCTAGTAGAAGGTGTCCCTGCTCATGACAGGGGGGGTTGGAACTAGGTGATCTTTAAGGTAGGTCCCTTCCAACCTAAACTATTCTATGATGCTATGATTATTTGTATCATTATTTTATTTAATTTATTTTCAATTATTATATCATTCTTATCTCAACTCGCAAGTTTTCTTCTTGTTTCCTCTGACTGTCCACCCCATCCCACTGGGGGAGAGGAAGGTGAGGGAGGGGCTGTGTGGTGCTTAGTTGCTGGCCGGGGTTAAGCCACGACAAAGCCATTACCCTTTGTCCTATCACTACATGCCCTTGTATTAGAACAGAACAGAGAGGATCAGGAACTTTCTACAGGCATTAAAAATAATGATTTAGCACTTAATTAGAGTTTACTTTCTTGTCTAATTCTCAGTCACAGCTCTGCTCACCATGCCCGGCTAGTAAAGGTGTTCAGTAAAGAAACTGGGGCTAAACTCAATAGGAAGCAGTTGTGGAATACTTTTACGATAGAGCAGCTTTGTGAGAGCAGAGATTGTATTCATTGGTTTTACTGTGGAAAAATAGTGCTGGGATGTGGATGAGGAAAAACTAATTGATACACGCTGTTCACTTGATTCTCACGTCTTCACTTGATTCTCTCAATAATAACTGAGATGAATTCAGGCCATGTCATTCAACTCTGAATTAGTTTAGAAAGAGGTCAAGGAGCGAAGGAGATGGCATCCCATATGAGGTTCAACTTGTATCTCATAAAGAGATGGGGAAGGTGTAACTGAACTTAATTGCTATTTAATATGGTGGATTTTGTTTCAGTTTCTCTCTGGAAATAAAATTGGGGTCTACTCTTATTTAAGAAAGAAAGGGTGTGATTAAAATGTTGAAGCAAGAGGTAGAGGCCATAGTGGGAAGACTCTGCATCCCGATGGCCACTCTTCACTAGCTGCTCTTGTAAATCTCATTTTTATCCTGTGAGGACTCAGCTGGCCTCGGATGTAGCTGTTGTTTGTGATATAGCAGATGGATGGTGCTGTGGCCAAAGCACAGGAGGAATCGGTTCCATTTCAGGCTTTGACACAGACTTTCTCCATAATGTTGAGCAAATCACCTATACAACAAGAAAGCAGAAAGGCAGTGAGGCAAATTTATTCAATTAGGTGCTTAAACAGTGGCAATTATAGCATTTCAACTTTAGAAACTCTATGGCTTTAAAAAAAACTATATCATTTTAAGAAGAAACATAATATCAAGATTTCCTCTCTTATCTTGCAATGAGAGTTTTCCCCAAATTGCAATTTGGATGATTTTTGTTCTTAGTAAAAACAAAATTAAATCCTTTAAGGGCAACAATAGCTATTTAGGAAAAAGAAAATCCCACAACAATAAGTGTATATCATAACTGCACTTCAGAAATGAAGACCATCTGCAGTCTGCTCTCTGAATCTTACTCTACTGATCTAGTGTGAGCACACAGAACCCTCAGTGAATGGAGAAGAGGAGGTGGAGGAGAAATGGATTAAAAGCTCAGCTAATAAAACCCAAGAGCAATGCTCAATAAAATGGGTGTAAGCCAGTAAGTGCAAATGTCAAGCATGAGTTAAGGAGAGACACCCAGTTCATTTACCTCAGTGTGGAGGGAATGGTTGGTTACTCATTCAAAGTTAAGTGTGAGTCTCCAGAAAGAGTGGCCTCCTCAGAAATTACTCCCTGCACCAGAAATTGGAAGGCTACCTCTGCCAACCCAAATCTTAGGACCATTTCATCACATTGCAGAGTTGCACGGAAGTTTCTGCCATCCTCCCAGGCACCATATGGACCAAAGCCTGTGTCTCTTCTCACAGGATTCAGAAATTATATTGTCATTTTCCCTCATGTTTACTGAAGGAAAGATGCTATGAAATTTTACAGGACCAAGTGGAAAAGTAATGGACTAAAAGGAAAAGTAAGAGGCTCTGAGTGCTGAATTACTGAAGAATAGAAGGAAAAATAACCCACCTTCCAAACTTATAATGCTTCCACGAGAGGAAAGAGTCACCCAGGTGCAAAAAGCACAGGGGAAACAGCAATGGCTTCTAAGGTCTAAACCTCTTCCTCTGTGCTATACATTGCTATACATATATATGCATTTTTGACCTGTGTATGTGTGTATACACACATACAGAGAGGAAGCGCAAGATCAACCCTGCTCTGAAAAGTTAAAATTACTAAAGAGCTTTGGAACAGCAGAAGGCAAGTAATATGGGCCTTGTAATCACATAATTGTTAACAGATATTACAGGACATGCTGTCTAAAATTTGGTCTTATTTTTCCAATTAATTAAGCAAGTCAGAAGAGCTGCAGCAGCTACACCTTTCTTCTGTAAGACAATACTGGCACCTCAAAAACATGATGGACATGGTGAACTTGCTTTTCATAATCACTAAGTACACCTAATGAGTGCCAGCACCATTCCTGGTGCACCGCAGAATACAAAAATACGTAACTCTCACTAAAAAGAGTTTCACGTAAAGCCCAACCCAGAGCCCAGGAACCAGTGGGAGGGCTGCCTTCCTAACATGGAAATACCAGTACATCATCAAAAATTCCATGGACTCTCAGATTGTAAATCCCACCGAAAGTCACCTTAAAAATACTTCTATAGCTTTTGCTTTTGAAACTGCTGTGCCCAAGAACAACTGAAGGCAACCCACCCTGTGGAAAGCCTACTGAGGGAACCGCAGACTCCCTGAATGTCACTGGATATAGAAAGCAGATCTCCTAGCTGTCCCCAGCTTCCTGCTTACAAACTGCTTCAGTGTTGACTCAGTAGGAATAACACCATCCACTGAATCACCCACCCATCTGCAACACCTGCTTCTTCCTTAGCTATTACGCCTTCCCTGGGATGACTCAGTATAGCTGCTCCGAGCTTGTGAGATGGGAGAAGACCATGCCTTAAGACACATGGGCTGACGGGTATGCAAGACCCCCTACTAATTATGGGCTTTCTGCAATCTGGGATGCAATAATCCCTTGTCCACTCCCTGTGACTCCACACAGTTGGGGGTTGTTTTGTAACTTTTCCAACCCTGCCTATCTGGAACACTTTCCTGCCGAGACACTGACTCACTTCCTCTCTAAGAAGCTCACCCAAAATCCTTTTCACTTTAGCTTATAAACTATTATTAACTCCATCTGTAAAACAAAATTTTACTCACCAGTAGAGCTAGCTGGGAATTTTCCAGTGATACATACTTTTTTATTGGAAGACATTGATTTGTTAAAACATAAATCTTTTTTAGAAACACACCAGTTTTGCTTAGTATTTCATGAGAAGAAATGCTTGCATCCAAAGAAAGAGAACAGCTCAGCTTAGCCAAGACTCTAGCAGTTAGGTCACTGACATAGCAAAACTGGTCTTCTTGGCAAAGTAGAGACCTGAATCTGGTTCCCCATATCCTGCCATAACAACCATCATCTCGTAGGATGGAGCAAGTTCATGGCCTCTCATTGGTGCTGTTTTATTAAGTGCCAGTCAGTGTCACAAAGACTCGGTCCTGATAGCTTCCCCATTTCACATCAGTGCTTAATCCCTAGGTGACCAAGAATAAGTTCAGTTCAGGAAACCCACGGGTTTTTTGTCTTTCCCATTTTCCTGAGAAACTTCCAAGGGTCTCAGGTTTTTCCCACTGAAGAGGGGGGTTCTTTTTAAAATCTGTAAAGTTTTCACAGAATAGGGAGATTAAAAAAGATTCCAGATCAGTTGTACTTACTGTGTTTACCAACAGTAGTCTCAAACAGCAGGTCAGTCAATTCGCCTTACAAACACAAAAGGCTGTAGGCAATATGTGCGGTGTTTTTCTTAGGACTGGTTGGAAAATTCTTCGTGATGTTCCTTTATCAAAAAAAGGACCACATCAGTCAAAGTGTTTCCTCTGAAGTGCATCATATTTATTAAATTTCTGATGAGTAAGGTGAGAGGTGTCTGTAGCTGATGGACACTCCAAAATTGTTAGAACACAGGCACAATTGCACACTTGGATTTTGCTATAGATAAAACCTTGTTCATTATCCATCTGTCTATGTTTTTTTCATGAGCTAAAGAAGTAAGAGTCAATTGACAAGTGTGGCTTTTTTTTCTTTCTTTCTTTTTCACCCATGGCTTAAGATGAATGTCTTTCAGAAGTGGCTTGAGATACCTGCTTAAGATCAAATTCTGATATTTAGATATATATCCATTAGTTTACTCTGCTTCTATATTTCTGCCTCTTTGAAAATGTGCCTTTGTGCAGTAAGAGGAATGCCATTATCATCTGAACTATCTCCCTATTTTGTATTCCTGTAGTACTGCTCAGTAGGAATCATGGGGCTAATGGAAATCTTCCCACTCATTTTGGTTTTATAATTTGTTATTCATCAAGTCTTGAGCTTCTGTTCCTCAGCTTGTGCTGGGAATCTTACAAACTATAGGTTGCTTCCCATCTAACAGCCAAGAAATCCTGGAACTGCTAACCACCGTGGTCCTACGAGAGCAATCATGTACTGTCCAGCATGGCTGCAAGCACCCATTTGATCAAAACAGCCAAACAGGATAGTATACATCCTCCTGTAAAGCAAAGGCTTTGGTTGCTATTTAGGCTGGAATATTCTACTGAATGAGGACACGCTTTCTTCTAGTGCTGTTTACTTTACTGTGAGACTCCGTAGCGAGAATGGTCGTCTTTCTTCTAAGCAAACTTCATGATTGAAGAGATCTCATTTCTAGGGAAAATGCTTGTCATCTATTTTGAGAAAAGACATTCTTTCAAGAAGGTTGAGCCTTGGCTGCATCTGCTTTCTGCATACATGCTGGGGACTCATGTTTGCTGCTAGAACAAAAGGATAGAGAAGGGAAATGTCTGTGCAAATTAAATTTTCAACTCAAGAGTGAAGAGTCTCAAAGGGTTTTGACTGCAAAGGAACAGGAAAGAAAAAATCCAAGCCAATCTGCCTTTTCCACCCCCTCTATTTGTCAGTTGCTCCCCCTCCTTTAGACTGTCAGATTTCACTCCCATTCTACTGTATGGGCATATAAATCTTGCCAGAAATGCTTCACTCACTTAACACCTACCTGCTGGAGCTTAGATTCAGAGAGAGGGGGAAAAAAACAACCTCAAACCCTGGCAATTCTTATAAATCACAGTGTTGCTAATCTCTTTTCAAGAGAGTCAAATGTAAAGTCATGTTCCTTCTTGTGAAAACATTACTAGCCTGTGGGTGTCAACACAGCCTTCTTTTCCAAGAAATCTGTTGCATCCCACAGCGACTCTAGAGAAATTGCACTCTGATGACAGTGAAGAGAGGCTGCTAGAAAAACATCACACGCCAGTTCCATACAACAGCAACCTCAACAAGCACTTGTTTTTGTAAGATCAGCTCTCTCTAGTTTCACAAAAAGCACCACTGAACTTCACCATGATACATTTTAGGGTATTTGTTTTTACAACATCATTGTTGCGAGCTCTTTCCCCACCCCAAAATCATATTTTTCAGCTTCCTTATTCATTCCATGCCAAGAGACACTACCCCATTTCTTTACAGCTCTCATGAAGAACAAACTACAGCTTCAGCCAACTGGCTGCTACTTTTACACGTCCTTCTACACCCCGTCTTCTAACGGTGGGACTGTGCCCCCCTCTAGGAGGACACCTCCTCAGAACCAAGTAGGTCAGCCCATGGCAGCTGCTCTGTTTTGATAGAAGTCTTGTCCCATGCTGGTGAAAAGACCATCCCTGGTCCCTCAAACTCTTGCAGAAACCCATCTACCCAGGAAGATCCCATGCTGCTCCCATGCTACTTCTCAGATAAGTATCTGGAAGGTGTCCACAGACCAGGAAACATTTTTACAACTAATTAAAGACAATAAGAGATGCTTTATGAAGAGAAGATAGATCCTCAGACAGACAGCATCCATTACTGAAAGACGGCACCCATGAAGTACTGTAGCTGTACTTGAAGTCACATGGAATATGGGAATCCTCATTATCAGAACAGGAAGATTGTTTGAATCCACATGCATGATGAGGAGCACCATAAACTGACCTGATATCCTTCTAGTTCCTGCACTGACCAGTCTGAATAACTGGATTTTACAGTTTGTGCGTGTGTATTTTGGCTTTATATATTCATTTATATGGATAGAGAGAAGAGTTCATATATCTATTTGTGTGTGTTGGAGTAGTGTCTAGAGCTCGGACCACAACTTCTCCCTGGCTGTGTTTCTGTCCAAAATAATGACTCGGTGTGTGACAAGTTCATATGAAGTCATGGGGCTGTCTGAAAATGCTTCACTCTAGACGACACTTAACCTTTCCGATCCTCCCGCTTCCTTCTCAGCAGTTACCCTGCTGCCAGAGTAAAATCAAGACACCACCTTTCCAGGCTGTCCTGAATAAGCATCAGGACATACCACAGTCTATGTCTGTCAGCCTATGCATGCACACCTTAGGCATGAACAGGCAAAGCTTCACGCCTCACAGGCCTTCATGGGTGAGTTTGCTGTCTCACAGACCTACGTGTCGCCATGTGATACTTCATTACAGGAGGGTTTGTTAAAAACAACCAAACTGCAAACTACAACAAACAAACAAACAAACAAAGAAACAAACAAAAACAAACCCAAACTTGTTCAAATGCAGTTATTCACATGGAAATAAGCGTCTGCTCAAGAAGAAAAGAGAAAGCAATGAGCTGGTTCCACTTAACACTTTGTTCTTCACTTTCACCTCTGAAACAGGAGGAGGAAGAGGTCACCTTCTCTTTCTGAAGTTCACCCTCTCACTTCATTATGCAGTGGGGAGGTCTGGGGAACTGCTGCTCAAGTGCTGGCTTTGGTAAAACCTCCACCATTTCTCTCTCCTTGTGCATGATTCCCTCTCTCACTCCCAGGTTGCAGCCTGCATTCCCAAGACTAAGGAAAAATCAGCTCAAGAACTGATTGAGTAAAGCAGCTCAGAGCAGTATCCCACCAGGGAGCCCACCAGAGTCCCCACCCTGCAGCACCAGCTGGCCCCTCTCCCTGGTCTTGTCTCACCCTGGATCCCTCTAGCAGTCCTCTCCCACATTTCTTTCTCCTTTGATGACCTGAAAGTCTGGAAACATCTGAAAAACCTCTTCAAAATCCCTCAACAATAAGGCAGGAAAAAGGAATGAAGAAAAAGTCACTGGAAAACAAATGAACCAAAGGCAGAAAAAGTACACACATATTTTAGAATCACTATTTGAGGGATTTGGAAGAAAAAAAAGTTTCTATTAATTGTTTCCTATTAAAAATTTGTAGCAAATTGTGATCTCAATGAGAGCATTGGCAAGCTGGCATTTGTTGTGTTCTGGTTCATTAATCCATTCTGAGAGGTGACAGCCTATGTCGTGATTTCTTGGCAAGGAAAAGAGGCAGTCCTTTGGGTAAATCATAGCTCCACTGACATCACATAGTACTGTGATAATTTACTCCACACAGGGGCCTATTTCACCATCTGAATTCCCTTGCCCATCACATTACAGTTTGTATCCAGGCCAGCTTTACTTTTATGGTTAGCATCCTCATCGTTTACTATTTACTCTGCGGCAGAATCTTGAAGTCACAATCAGGATGCCGTTTGCAGAGTGTTAGGTGCTGTGAGAACATATGCAATGCTAGTCCAAAGAGCTGTCATTCTTACTCTGCTGCTATCTATCTGACATATTCCTACACCGAGTCCATCCAAATAGATTTTCACCAAGTGCTTAAATGGCTGAGCTTTGACCAAGAAGGCACCATGGAATTACTCACAGTGGCAGGCTAGATGAAATGTAAGCATCACCAATTCATCCAATTATTTTTCAATAGAAGCTGGGGCCAGAAGGGACTTTGTACGTCATTATTCTTGATATCTGAGACATTCTTGTTTGGGGTTTGGTTCTGTGGAAAGAAATAATAGTTTGTTTCATTGACAGCAGAGGACAAGTAAAAATTAACACCTTTTATGGGACATAAAAAAGTCCATTAGAAAATAATGTTTAGAGAGAGGGATTTTTCATCACGCAACACAAATCTTCACCATATATAAAAAAAAAAAAATTGATGAAAAGCATATGACTGCTTACCAAACATCATTTTTTGAGACATCTCTAAGTTTAGGGAGATAAGAAGAGAATAATATTGGCATATGATGGAGAAAAGTAGGGAGGAATTAGTGGTAGTTTAAATTGCATCTTTTTTTTTTTACTTCTGTTCACTGAAGAAGTTAATAATGGCTTACCGTAAGTTGATTTTGGTAGTGATTCACTTTCATGCTTAAATTCACTTATTGCTCCTGTAAAACTGAACTTTAGCCCAAATCCAAACCATAAATACAGGCACCTCAGGAATTCTGGATTGCTTGAGATCTGAATCCAGGTCTCCATTCTATATATGAGCCAAGACAAAAATCTAGATATACATGCCCTCAAATACTACTGCTCTGCTTGTTGGGTCCACATATCCTTATCTGGGTCTTCTCTCCACTAGAAATGCAATTATTATCCAGGGAACAATGGGAGGACAATCTCTTTAAAAATACTTTCAAAATGACAGTTCAACAACTTAAACTGTTTCTTGAATGCATGTGGAATCTGCCTGGAAGAGACTCTATAAACAGAACTACCCGTGAATCCAAAATCTCTTTGCATTTTTGTTATAACTTGAGTTAAATTTCTGGGTTATTCAAATTTATGTGAAACTGAGATAAACTTCCAAGATTCAGTCACTTTTAATAGCATGGGATACAGACTTCTCAAACCTGCTGTGAATGCTGAAACCTGGGCCAGCTTTTCATCCACAGGCTGAACTTCACATCGGTAAAAAAGACAACGTTCTCTCACTTCCTATACTGTTTAAGGGGGCGGAGAGGGGAGGGGAAAGAAATACCCGGGACCGCTAGAAAAATTGTTCTGACAAACATAGTCCTTTCTCATGCTGGCACTTCCACTTCAATCAGATGATTTGGTTTATGCATTTACCAGCCTGCATGCATTTGCCAAATCTGCACGGGAGATACAGAGTCTCTTTACAAGCAGGGCTAACCTCCAAGGTGACCCAGGAATCTGCTCAGCAAAGCACTTGCCTGCCACCATTCAGAGGCTGAGCACAGCTGAGCTGGCACCTTAACCTGTACCAAGCCACCGCTGCCAGCTCCACACAGGAGTTTTCTAACTCCCTGTTCCAAAAAAAAAAAAAAAAAAAAAATCTCCAGCCAAAATTCCCTCCTGGCCTGCAAATATGTTCAGGCATACACCTCTGTGCTGTAAATGAAGTATCTGCTGTATTGCAAAACCCTACCGAAGGAGCCAACTGGAACAGAGCAGAGCTAGCACTGGGAGAAGGTGTTTGAGCTGTTGAATTTAGTGACTACGCATATGTCACATCCAAAGGAACGTTACACGTTTCGCTTTAATAGTCATGTTAGTGGGCATGAATTTATCTCCTGGTATTTTGAACCTCAATAACAGGTATTTTGAGGACCTATTTAACTGCCTTACCTGGAAGACAGCTGTCTTAAAACAAAGCCTTTCTACTATCCACTTACTTCAACAATAAGAGATGTAAGGGACTTGAGATGTCCTGTTTAGTTCCAATATCATAGTTAATGCAGGAAATTTGTGCCCAGACCACATCTTTTCAAGTCGAGGCCAAAGGAAGCATGGCCAGCCTTTGAAATTGCTAATGAACACTAGTCAGAAGGCTGCAAATTATCAGTGCCTTTGGGCATGCAAAACATTTGCAAAGGGAATGGTATGAACACTTTAAAATTTGATGTTACACTTTTTCTGTATTTCAGCAATTTTTTAAGCAGACACATTTGTAAGGGGTGAGAAAAGGGACAAAATGAAAATTAAGTAGAAGGGATTTTGCATGTTTCTTAATGAGCCAGGGGAGAGACTGAACCCCAAGTCATCTGGGGCAATGAAAAGACCGAAGCATGAAATCATAAGTTTTAATCCTAGGAGTCAGTTGGTAGTGAGAACTGACCGAGTCAGTGCCAACAGTCTGATTTCTGATCTTTGGTATATAAGCATTCAGTTTTATTCCAACGTAATACATGAGGTATTATATAAAAGTAACCTGAAATAATGAAATAATCCTAAATTTCCTCAGATAGCTGTAGTAGAATATCTAACGGACCCGAAACACTGTGCCGTGCTTATAAAACACTGTATCAAACATTCACTGGGCAGAATTTAACATTACCATCATTTCCCCCTAGATTTTGCTTTTTGAAGAAGTCAGCAAAAAAAAAAAAAAGAGCAGGAAAGAAGGCTGCATGATTCTTCAGGAATCATTGGTCTAATATTTTCCTGAGGGCATGGCTCTCAGACAAAGAGACATCTCGGTCCAAAAGACTGAGATGGCAAGCGTAGCCATGGTTTGTATGAACGAATAACAGGCTTCCCTGAGCAGCAGAATGTACACTTTCCATGTGTGGGTGCCCAACAGGTGAATGCAACCTCTACACAGCATGCACAGGCGTCTTCCCATCTTCCACACATCAATGTCCATCAGGCCCTTTGCCACTAATGTCCACCTTCCCAGGCGGTTCTTAGAAGCTTGCATAGGCTACCCATTGCTTAGGAAAAAACTCTTCCATCCCAGAAGGTTTTTGGACCCCACTGTATTCCACACTTCTAGCTGTGACAGTCCCAATCCGCCAGCAGTTTGCTGCAGTTTGCCTGTGTAAAGTCTCCACGTTCGGGCTTTCCCTTCATTCACCAGCAAGGGGAGCAAAGGACATTTTTCTCCTTGGAGCTCCTGGCTGCAAGATTTACAAACAGTCTGAGGTCTGTCTGGGATTTTTTCCTCATTGGCGGCCAGGTCCTTTGACACCTTAGGTACTGTGCTGTCACCCGAGCCCCCAAGGCCAAGCATTTTGCTTGGTATCCAACATGGAGAGCCCTTGGAGGAGCAGCCTTCTCAGGAGACAGTACCAGCTCTTTTATAAAATCCTGGAGCAACTGTTGCCATATCCTAGGGCAGACTGAAGGCCCAGCAGGCATTGTCCTGTTACACAGTGAATTTTTGGACTGCAGTGTTAGGGGGCAGTGAGGGGTGGCTGCACCCTAGGGAAGGGGAGTGGGGAGCCCAGCCTCATAACAAGACATGCACCAGCGGCAGGGCTCATTGGACGCACTGTGCAGTTCCCTGGCCAGGCAGGAAAATGTAGCTGTTTCCTGACTGAAGTAGCCAAGGTAATTCATGGCAGTGGCTAATGAGCACAAAGGAAGGGTCAGGACCATGCAGGCGGGAGTGGGGATGGGGTATGGCATGAATAGAGGAGGAGGGAGAAGGACGCAAGGGGGTGTTTTTGGAGGTGACAGACTGTAATGTTGGTTTATCTGCTGTAGGTGAGCACACGTTGAGCACGCCTATGCAGCAGGAGAAAGCCTGGCTAGCAGCTCTATGGAAATGGGACCTGCACATCCTCCCGTGTTTACCACTCCGTAATAGCAAGACATCTCTCCTCTCTGAAGAATCTTTGTGCTTACAGGTATATAAAAAGCAGTCCTACGCTTGTTCTTTCTCTTTTTACCTATGGATGGGAGTAAAGAGCTCTTTACCTCTCAAGCTCTGAATCACTAGGCTTACGATAAATACATCCAACTCCACTTTAGGAGAATGCAAGACATAGGAAGTGTTCACAACAGTCAGGAGGGATAGATTATCACATCAAACAGTCTTGGCAATATTTATAATTTTCCATACATGTATGAATTTCATGTGATGCAGCTGACTTACTATACAACCCAGAATAAACAAGTTGGCCAAGCTTGGAAAAATCTCATATGCTTCAAGGTATTTGTCTAGGCTCACCAAGCTCATTTTTGGTTTTGCTTTAAAATCCTACAAGGACACAGAACTAACCACACATCGGCTATTTAAGTCGAGGCAATGTGGTATTTAAAAGTTTAATATTGTAATCTTAAACTTGGACCTGCTCACCCTAATATACTTTTCTTGGAGCAACCTTTTATAATCATCGTTGGGAACTGCATGTATGTTATGCATGAATCTTGCCCTTAATTTTGTGTTTTCTATGCAATTTTTAAAACGCTAAAAGTAATAATTTTACCTGTCTAAGCATAATATAAAACCCAAATACATATTGAAAAAATAGAAGAACCTGCATTGAAATACTCAAGCAGATGAAAAATGCCAACATGTATAGAAATGAGATCATGTTTTCAGCTTTTTCAAAGCTTTTTCAAAGGTTTTTTTTTTAATGCAAGTGTTTTGGTATGATACTCTTTCAGATTGGTTTTATGCTTTTTGATAAATGACCGACAAAACGTTCCTTTCAAGAGAATGCAATATAAACTATTTTATCGTTTTCCCTAGAAGAGTCTCTTTATTCTAGTTAAAGCACATTATGATGAAGACTAAATGCTTTTGTCTGACTACTTGGCCAAGTTTACAGAGAAATCTGGACCCTGTCCCTGACAGGTGTGTTTCTGGACCTGTGAGGGTCAAACCCCCAGCTGATAGGGAGAGTTAGAGACTAGCTATGTTGTAGGCAGTCTCTGCCCCATGCCACTTTTCCAGGCCAGCAATTCATTACGAAGCTGTGGCACACATACAGTCCTGGTTTCATCCCCAGATGATTCTCTTTGCAGCTTGCCTAAGGAACTGTTTGTCTCCTGCCCTGCCTAGTCTCCCTTCCCCTCCTCTTTTTCCTTCCCTCCCAAGTCTTGGTGAACCACAATGTTTCTGTGGAAAACGCGGTCCCGTTGTTTCCCCTGTAGCACACTGAGTGCAACGTAATTTGTTTCCCTGATTCGGTTCAGGAAGAGCATCAAGCAAGAGAAGCTTGAAGAGCTCCATATGTTTAGCCTGTCAAAGAGAAGATTTAATACTGTTTTATTATAAGTACCTTATGTACTTTAATCGAGCAGAAGCCAAACATGAATCAATCTGGGAGTTAAATCTGGAAAAATTCAAATGAGAAATAAGGCACAATGTTTTAAGATAATGATTAATTATTTGCACAAACGACCACATGAAGAGCTGAATCCTTTATCTCAAGCCCAGGTGCCTTTCTGGAAGATATGCTTTAGGCAAAAACAAGATGTTGAACCCAGGTTAAGGGTAGCTGAGTAAAATTTTCTGGAAGATAAACCACTAGTTTATTTGTCCTTGAAGTGCAGATATCTACTAATCACCTGGTTTTAAAATGCATTTAACTTGAATACAAAGGATTCAAGGCAGAAAAATACGCTAAAAGATTAAAAAGTCAATCTGTAGTTTATACCATTCAAAGATGCTAAGCCACAAAAGATGATAATATTCTCTTCACCATGGAAACACAAATACACTGAAGAAATCAAAGTGTTGGTTGTTGTATGAAGGAAGACAAAATGGGACATGAGTGCTGTAAAGTGAGTTGTTAAAAATAAAAAAAAAAAAAAGAGAGATTTGAGGAAAACTGGGTGACTTTTTTACAGACAGAGTATATAAAGACCCAAAGACTCAATCTGTAAAATGTAACCTGTAATCATAATGGGAGGAAGGCAGCAAAAGACACATTTCTTGGGAAAGATACTGGTAAACCCCAGAGACCACCGTCAGAAAGCTAGGCATGTAACAGCAAGTCAAGGAGGAAGGTTGTAAGGTAGCATGACAAGGTGGAAGATGATGAAAAATAAAAATCAAGCTATCCAAAAAGTTGGGTCCAAAAAGCAGTTTTTAGATTAAAAAAATCACGCCATTTCACAAATCTGAACTGATTTTAAAAACATTCACCTCTCTTGTGACAGTGGCAGGACAATAGTATGAGGTTGTTAGTGACCATTTTTCAATTAAGGAATGTTTTCTGTTGCTAAGACACAGATGTGATTTTCCTGATTGCCTGAGCCTGGCTATCACTAAGTATTCTACTAGAACTGAATGCATAAACTGGCTGTTTCACTGTGGAAACAGAAAGCAGTGTCACAAACATGAGGCACTATAGACAGAGGGCAGCTATAAATTCAGAGCTACTGTTTTGGTTTCTGGGAGACCAGGGTCCCAGCTCCTGCTCCAGCCCCTATTCCCAAGTGTCTTTAAGCAGATGTTTTGGTTGGAAAAGACCTATGTGAATTCAGCCCTCTACAGTGCCAGCATCTACACATGAGAAAATGATTGGATTCCCTTTACAATTGATGGGGAGACAGGCACTGTAGCATGTCTCAGCTTATTTACATGCCTGAAAAGGGCCAGACAAGTTGTACCCAAGAAACGTCTCTGTGGCTTTGCTGACTCTAGAGTCCAGATGACACATGTAAAGTCATGCAGGATGAATCCTGCGCTGAGCCTCTGCACTTCAGTTCCTTAGACAGATAGCAGTATTCCTGTATCTCACTAAAACAGCAGTAGGGCAAGTCGACTAACACCAGCGGGCATGTTACTGAGCTCTGGCCTGGCGAAGCTGGGTGCTGCTGACAACACAAGAGGAGGGAAACTAGAACTAGCAGTTCTCAGAAAGGGATGGGTCACTGCCCGTTCCTCACCCTGTATGCCTGAAGTCTTTCGGACTATAAGTTATGAAGTTGCACAGTCTCATTTCTCTCCAGTAGCTTTAAACCTCCAAAGGAAGCTGATGGCAGCTCATCTCAAATAGTCCTCAATTTCCAGTACATTTTTTCTCTCCCTCATTGAATATTTTTTCTCTCTGCACAGATCATCTTCATCCTCTTAGATACTGTTTCTTCTCTCCCTGGAATAAATTAGGAATAAGTTGAAGGTCTGGGGGTCTTTTCACTCTCAGCAGCTTCTAGGACAGCTTTCCAAAGTCACAAGACACTGCAGCCTGTCACTGAGGGATAACAGGGATTATGTAAGTACCTTCTGCTTGCTTTGTCTTTTTTTTTCCTTCTGAGGAAAACCACCTTTTTTATTTTCTCAAAGCAACCACAGCAGTTATCCAATATTGAATACCTTGAGGGTTGTTTCTTTTGGGAAAAGAAGCTGGTACTGGAGCTGGATGCTTTATGCAAGGCTGATTATTGAAAGAGGATATCAGGAGTTCTATTTCCCTGAACTCAGTATGCATGGACAATAGGGGACAGTTTCTATTTCAAGACCCTTTTCAGCCAACACAGTCCATAACACAAGTTCTTTCTTCCCTTGGTGTCTCTCTCTCTCCTCACAGTTTTATCTTAACAGCAGATGACAAGTAATTTTTTGCTGTGCCCTCATTTTCCATCTCTATTTCTTTTGCTGCAGATACGATATACACGCTCAGCTGGCGTTAATTCAGTCCCTAGGTCTTTTTGTTCTCTGTGTTCTTATTCAGGCTACCATTTATGTGGGTTTCTCCCATCAGGAACAAAGGCGGCCTTAATTTGTCCACTGTTTCACTAAGTGTAAGGTATTATGCTCACCACATTCAAAGCAGAGATGTGACTTCCTATGGATCAAAGACAATATATGCTGAGGGACGTTCCACTCATCAGAAAAATAGCACCTCAGCTGTAACTTCCTCAGCCTCTCCACTTGACTTGCTGGCACGTGCAATGACAAACCGCTGAAGACAAGTTTGTTTCCAAATACAGATGAGTTCCAAGCTGAAAACTTCATTTTCTGAAAGCTGTGTCATAACATTTTATGTCCTCTTGAGGTGGAACTCCCTAAGGGTACCAAGTCAAAAAAAGGAAATGGTTCTCCCAAACATGAAAGGCTATTTGTATGAAAATGCTGAAGTACTTATTCTCTAGCAAAAACACTACTTTGTTTTGTTGTTAAATTGTTTGTTCTTGTGTGGTATGGCTAATATTTGAATTCAAGCTAAACCACATCCTAGCTCACCATTTTGGAAGGCTATGCGTAATGAACAGGCGGACATTGAGTAGACCCTCAGCAGCTCATAAGATAATGTGAGACACTGTACACAAGAAAGTATATGCAAAGGTTTCAGTTCAGTTCCTATCTGAGCAGAAATCCCTGCTTTGTTTATTACCTGTTCTCCAGGTTGGCTTGCAAGTAGGTTTTTTCCTGTCAAACTGCTCCTCCACATTTTGAAGAGCCTCCTAAATCAGACCTGTGATAGAGCAGCATATAAAAATGAACTGTCCAAATACAATTTTTAAAAAATCAGGTCAGAGAAATCCTGCCTATGAAGAGGGGTCAAACAGTAGAAAGAAGAGGAGAGAATAGAAAGAATGAAGGAGAAAAAAAAAAAAACCACCAAACCCCATGGATGTCTTTCCTGTTCTCATTTAGCCTGAATAAGAAATTAGGGAGGGGAGGAGGGAGGCAAAACTAGAACAAAACTATTTCAGGCTCCTTTATGACTGACAATCTTTATTATTTACATATAAAACCAGATTGGACAAAGCCCTAAAAATACACTGTATCTCATTGGGAACAATCCCATACCAGGAGGGAAATGTAGCAGTTGACATAAGCGGCCTTTTTCTATCATTAGCCTCTGTGATTCCATACCCATTTCATCCACAGCGTGTATGCTCCTTACAAGTCTCTCCGTAATAATAGTACCAGAAATACAATCCACTGCAGTGCTCATTCTCTACACTACTGAGGAACTGGCACTTTCTAATGCTTGTCATATTGGTACGGACATTGATGACAGGCGCCCTGATGCTCCTCTCTATTCCAACAGTCTTATACCAGCATAATTTAGGCAGGAAAAAAATGTACAAGCAGAATATCTCATGCAGTTTCCTGGGTGATTTCTACAGACACAAACAGATGATACGTCGTGCTACAAAACTCCTGGAGAAGATGAGCACTGTTATCTGCCACTGACATACCCACAACTTACTTATCAGCCATTAAACCATTGCCTTGACTTTTACACTTTCTCCCAGTTCTCCAGAGCAGGAGAAACCTGTCTTGTTCATACTAAAGGTATCTTGTCAGTCTTGCAGCAGAGACTATTTTTAAAGGGCAAATTTCTCCAACCTGATAATAATTGGTAATCGTCATTACCAAAAGTATTAGTTCTATAAAGAGTTTCAGTTAACGCCAGATTAGTCCCTAAAGCACTCTTTGGAAAGGTGTAAGGCCACTCAGGGCACCTATTGTACGTTTTGAACCCTACCCAGGACTCAAATATGTGCTATGTTTCCTTTTAGGGCCACCACTTAGCAGGAGATTCCAGTTTGTTTAAGTAAGTGAGTACGCCAACTGAAGCCAAAGTACTCAGGAACTTTGTTCAATTGGATTTTTGTTCCAGGCTCTTCCCACTGAGGTTATCTGGAATTCTGGTTTCCCTGTGTTATTAAAGAACTAACATGGCATGGCATGCAGGTCTATGCCAAGCAAGTATTATATAAGTTGATATTCCTCTCCACGCATTCAGCTTCTCGTTGAAGGCTTGTGGCTTTGTTGTTTGGTGTGGCCAGTCCGCAGGGGGCGGGGAACCTTTGGGCTTGGCTGGCCCACTGTTCTTAGTGCAGAAGTTCTTGCAGCAGGTTGTGAATTCCAAAGGTCAATCCAAATACAAATGATGGTCTTACAAACATTTATAATTTTAAGCCAGCATCAATTCAACTCAGAGAGATGTGTTCTATGCACGGAATGCTCAAGAGTTCATTTAGCCCCTTCCCTCAACTGGAAAAGGGTGACTGTTATGTCAGAATTAGAGTAGGTTGCCCTTAACACATTAATCATGAACTGATTTTGGTTGCTTCTGACCCAGTTGTGTCAGTTTAACGAGAGAATAGAGCGCTCCTCGTCGTGAAAGCATGCCCTTCCTACTCCAGCTGTCTAGCCTGCGATGTTTAACGTTCAACTTGACTGATGACTATTGCTGCGCTACACGCATGGACAGGTGTATCAAATGTCTGCCACTTCCGTCACTTGTGGTTCGGATTCTGCGCACCCTCACACCACGGTTTAACGACGGGCGCAGCGGCCAAGGCAGCTTGTTCCAAAGTCCTGAACTGCCCTGCTTTACAAGCTGAAATACGAAGTGATAACTTCAGGAAGTTTGTTCATACTTTGAATAAGTGAATGAGGGAGGAAGCATGTGCGTGGGTACGGAATGAGTGAATTAAGCCAACAGTCCAGAAATGCAAAGCAGGGATATCAGGATCTCTGGAAGGACCTGAACCCGGACTGTATTCCTTCAGCAGCAGCAACAACAGCGTGGGTGTTCTGAATGTTACCAAGACCTGGATTTTGACACAAAATTATAGGCCACCATAAAAAAACCTGTTCAAACTCATCTTCACCAACACTTCTGTAATTTAGCAACTTGCCAGCTGCATAATGAAATAAAACTGGGCGTGCTGCCTTATGTTTGGCACTTTGGTTTATTTACATTTCATGTAGGTGCCCAAAGACCACTGGGCAATCATTGATGAGAAATTCACGCTATTATTGCAAGTTCTTAGATTATTAGGCGTTCTTGGACAACTGGGATATTGTCACATGAAAGCTGAGAGAGCCAGAAGGCTTTTTAAAATCTGCTTTTCTAAGTTAATAGGCTTGTGTATTCTCACCGTATGTATATGTTTAATTATGTGCAAACATGAGTGCCTGACAATACCTTTCGAACCTGTTCACCAATTTAAAAGATAAAGAAAAATCTAACAGGAAGAAGGGAAGAGATGTCAAAGATACAAATTTCAGCCAAAATAATTAAAACAGGCAGAGAAAGGGCTAATTAGAATCATAGGAAAAAAGAAAAGTCAAGAGGGAGGGAAAGAATGAGATTATAAATGTCTAGCTATGGGAAAACCTTCAGTTATAATACATACCTCTGTAAAAATCAAGTTGATCAAACTCAAAACAAAACCCACAGTACACTAGGCTTCCCTTATTCCAGTGTTTGGGGCATTACTGGGGGTTTGGTTTATTCATGCAATGACATTTTCCTGCATAGTATTCCTTACACATACTACTCAGCTACATATAAAGGGGCTTTAAACAATGGGAGACTGCAATGTTTAATGGCTAAATTTAGAAGTGAGGGAGGGATTCTGAGTACCAATTGGACTTCAACATCTCCCTTTCCTTGGCATCTAGAGAAAACTCCATTAGAAAAGCAAGAAAGCATGACAAAGTAAACCACAATTTTTTCCCTACTGAGAGCTTCAGACATACAAATGGGTTCCTGCCAGATAGCAAGTGAGATTGTATCATTTCCAAACAACTGACTCAAAAAAAAAGCAACAATCAGGCACCTTGAGAGTCCTCTCAGACTCAAAACTGCAGAGATCGTTTTGCAGCAGTGAGCTTTGCTCTTGGATTACAAACGCTTATGCCAAATTTCAGTTTCAAATGCTTTTGCCTGTGTGTGAGTATGTGTGAGATTATTCATCCTTGAAATCGGGGGTTCATAAAAATGGAGTTATTGACATTTTCTTGGCTCTAACATTGCAGATGTGATGCTAAGGACAAGAAACATTCCTACTGTTTGATGAAAGGGGTTCCCAGGAAACACCGGCAGTAACCGTTCTTCAAGCAGAAGATATTTTCTATCATCTGGTTCTTGACAACTATAAATAAAGGACTCAATCTGATTTTTATACACTATTTCCACACTATAAGAGACGGATTGATATATTACACAGTTCGCAATGAAATCCATATACACAGTGATGAGATTATAAACAAAGTATGTATGCACCACAAATGTTTGTGTTTTAAGCACAGTTGTGAAGCAGAGGTTCACAGATTCAATCGTTGGCCTTGATTAATGCAGAAACTCCATTTCTTGTACTGTAGCTAAAGTGTTTCAGAGACAAATGTCAATACCAGGCAGAGGATGAAACGAGTATTTGTTTGCTAGCATAAAAGAACTGTTATTAAAAGCTAACAAAGTGAAATGTTAACATTCCTTTTTTTTTTCCTCAGCTACGTCAAACTAAGCTATTTGAAAACAGAAATACAGACAATACAGTGTGGTACTCATCCCCAAGCCTGGAAGGTCTCTAGATGAAGCACTAACATCCCCTTGGAGACCAGGGGAGTTGAAGAGCGCTGGCTGGGTACAGTCCTCCTCCCTGAGCTCACAGCCGAGCTCTGCTCTCCTGTTCCTCTGCAACAGCAATGAGTTGGGAGCACACCAGGAAAAGTTCAGAAGAGATAACCAGTGAAACCTTTATTGTTAGGGGAAATAAAAACCTTGGAAATGCCGTTATTTTGCAACACAGTGTGATTCAGTGAGCCCTGAGCTAGCATGGTACAGGTCAGACAGTCCAGCACCCTCCTCGGTGGGGAACAGCTTAGCCCCACACAGACAAGCCACCAAACTCTAGCTATTTGTTTCTCACCAGCAGGATTGCAATGATGCAGCTATGCTGCTTCCCATGCAGAGGCAGCAGGACTGCCAGCACCTCTGCGGGGAGCTCAAGCAGTGACTGCCTCTGGTGTGCTCCTGGTCTCTGGGCAGCAAGGGTATTCTGCACACCCCAGGAACACGGGCCAATGATGTGCTCTGATACCGGGAGCAGAGATCCTTCCCCTTCCCCCTTCCCTCTTCCCTTTCCCCTTTCCCTCTTCCCTTTCCCCTTTCCCTTCTGTCTTGTTTAAGTCTGGCCATTTCATAACCACTTAGGAGGAAAATGATAAACATAAAACACTCAAACCCTGGAGCTACCGGGCAAACAGATAAAGAAGGTGCCAATCCAACGCTCCACACTTGAGCATTTATTTTTCTGTTTTCTTCTTTTTCAAGTTCTTTTTATATTCTGTGGCCTGAAGCAGCATGGGCTCCCTCGCTATCATCTCAGAGTCCCCAGGAAAGTGCTTTCCTCCTCCCTCCTTCCTTATTTCAGGATTACAACCATTCAACCACGTGGAATCCATCCCCTGCCTGGCTGCAACATGAGACAGGGCAACACCAGACAGAGAGCAAAGAATAAAAACCGTGACAGTTATAACTGTCGACGTTTGCATTGGCAAATCTGTAATGAGGATAAAAATCTTCACAACCGTACCCCAGCACTAGAAGATTCTGAACATCTTGGAAAAGCAGATTTGACCCTCTGGCCATTTCCCCCCACCCCTGACAGTTTGCACTGCAGATCTGCAACAATTTTTACATGGACAAAGACCTTCCCTGCATCACAGCACTATCTGTTTGCAAGCAAATGACCGCGCCGGGAAACGTGAGTTCTCAGGCGATCTAATGACTGTATCAGCATGGATGTGTCATTGCCACTCACAAAGCACCTCAGAGCCTTTGCACAAAGTCATGTGAGAGTGAGTGAGAAATCAGCTGAATCTAATCAGAAGGAATGGGATAATTAATACGAACTCTGTGAGGAACCGTTTGTAGTGATATGCAGGGTTATCTGTTTAGCGGCTCATTATTCAATCAAGCCCTAGTAAAGCGTCGCTGTCTCCACGGAGCACCATGCAAATAGAAAAACAGCTTCATTTTCCCCATCCTCTCACTGCAGTCTACGATTTAAGCTGACCATACTTTTCCATTTTTCACAGAACTTTTCCACAATGTGGATAAGGGCATCTAAGCTGTTATGAAACCTCGCTAGCTGAGGCAAAGGACACAAGCTGGCCAGAGGTGCTTGCAGATGGCAGCCCCACTGCTCTCTGACTTCTCCTGGGTCTGCTCAAGGCGTGAGGAAGCAAGCAGATAACAGATTTCTGATGAGACAAGGAACGTAGCAATGAGGCAAGTTCTGCAAAGGATTTCAAGCTCACGTGGGCGATGTTTCTTGGAAAGTAGCTTTCTCTTTGAGAGATAACCAGATAAACCCAGCATTGGCAGGAGATGTGGAATCTCACCCACTCCATGACACTACATTGTATGCAAAAGGAAACTTCGGTGAGCAGGGGGGAGGAAGGAATAAGAAGCATCAAGCTGGTTGTTGCTGAAGGAATAGATCCAACATGACATGACATACTGCTGCTGTCACAAGCCAACCAGTATTACTTCTGCCCTGCCATCCACCTTAGAGCATGGCAAATGCTCTCCCTACTGCGAAGGACTTGTTTGGCAATGGACTGCTGATAGATGTGTGAGAATGTTTGTTTGATATTTCTCCTTTTCTTTATTTCTTTAAAAACAGCCAACAACAACAAACCCTTGGGAAGAAACAAATGCCATCCATTCATCCATTCCTCTGCAGTCTAAGGAAATATGGACAACCCCCTGTTGATTTAAATAGCCTTCTTCAAACTAAAAAAAAAAACAAAAAAAAACCCAACCCCCCCCCCCCCCAAAAAAAAAAAACAAAATGAAACCTACTGTGTTCTATTATGTGAAATGCAACAATGTGGCATTAGGTTTTCTTCCAATCTGTGCAAGCAAAGCAGTCATGTAACAGGCACATGGAAGCTGCACTCCATAGGTGCTGCTGACCAACAGCAAATCAGAGACCAACACAGCTGTAGGGCAAAATATAATCAATGCTCCCCAGGTTTTGGTGTAAAATCTAGGTATGACACCAAGGCCAACACATGTGCAAAGATTAATTTAGCTGGAGAGCTGCACAGTGAATGCTTTTCCGTCTTTATTTCTCCCTTTTTTGGTTTCCACGATCACTTTTCCTCCTAGGACTTCAACAGGTCTGCCAGAGATGTCCCAGGCAGAAACACCTGTGCCCGTGCAGCATATTGCATGTTCAGAAGCCTCTACCCATCTTCAGTGTCCACGGGCAGAACATCTGCCTAGGATTCAGATTTCCCAGCTGTGTCTTCTTTCTCTGCCCAGGAACCCTGCCCAGACAGGATCTGAAAAATACATGTCCATTTGGCCTGAATTTCTAGATGTTCAGCAATCCAGAAGGAGTGATATTTCCAGTCAGAAAATGAGACAAGATCAACAAAACCCAGACACATGACAGCTGTATCTCTTCCAACACAGATGGACTGAATGCATTCTCCCTTGCAAGACACTTTCATCTTTATACCTCAGTTTCAATAACTTCTATTACTGACTGCATCAATTCACCCTTGTTTCAGCAAATCTTAGCTCAACCTTGCTTCTAGGCTCCTGTTAGTGAGCCTTGACTGGCAGCCAAAGAAATCAGAGTGCATTGGCTAACTGCAAGGTCTTGGAGAACCAAAAGTAACCCCAACTCCCAGGCAGTGGTTAGTATGCAAATGTGAGGCTTGTCATACATGTGAGTGATGTCTCAGTGGAGGGAGGAAAATAGAGACCAACCTTCAATCCATTGCTGATGATGGCTCAGAAATGAAGGAACAGGAGCGCGGATTGAGGAGATACGGGTTCCTGAAACGCTCCCTGGAAGAGCAAACCACACCAGTGAGTTCAAGCCCCACAACTGAGACACCGCGTTTCCAAACGGGCTGCAGTTTATCCAAGCTATCCTCAGAGCAGCAGGTGTGTAGGTATGTTTGCAGTAGAACAGATGTTTCCTGGGAGTATGTAGCTATCCCTCCACTCAAGCAGAAAGGCAGTCATACCAGTAAGGCAACAAGAAACTCGCCCAAAACAGAAGTTCAAAACAAAAATAGAATAGCTGAATGGGGTTTTTTCCCCATCTTCTTCTTCCTTTTTCTCTCATTAGCCACATTCGATCTATTAAAAGGATTTTTTTTTTCATTCATGCTTCATGAATGCAAAAACATGTGCAAAACATGCAAAATAAGAATATAATAGACAAACGGCAGCTGCCAATTGAGGATAAAAGTCTCTAAAAGCTAATGGTTTCACAGATCCTTACAGTTGCATTTTGTTTGTTTGCTTATTGCTGTCTGGCATGTGGTAGTTTTTGGTAAGAATCTCCCAAAACTGATTTTTTTTTAAATGATTTGAAGCACTCTGTATGTTATTTATGTCAGAATCAATAGAACAGTTTATATATATATATAAAAAAAATGTTGCAGCAGTCAATTCAAACAGAGCAATTTGTATGCAAGTGGAACTGATCAATCCAATAAAAATGATGCCCAAATCTCATGAGCCTTGTAGAAATACTTTCAATAAAGCCATTTTTAATAAAAAAAGAAATTAAATACATAGCAGCATAGGATTCAAATGGAAAGCAAACCTTTTCTGAACAACTGAGGAAAAGAATTTACACTTTGATTAAAGCCTGTTTTTATTCAATTATTGATGCAGTATGGATATTTTAGTAAGGAGTTTATTTTTAAATCCTGGATTGTACATCAGATCCCATTTGTCCATACTGTTATTTCAGGAGGAAGTGCCTAACTCCAGGATAACTTCTCTTCCCAGGCTTAAGGAAATGAGGTGCATCATTAAGCTTGTGTTGTGGTATATGCACAATAAAATATAGAAATACCTGGTCAGAGGAGGGAGACAAGGGAAAAGTGATTCCTTTCACACAATATTCCTTCAACTCATGGGTGCTCAGAGTCAGGCTCAGGTCATGCTCAGCCTAAGACAGACGTGACTCTAAGAAATTTTACTTATGTGTCAGAAAGGGTCTGAACTACTGCAGTTCCTTCAGCCTCTGGGGAATGATGACTATTAGCTGTCCAATAACTACATCAGCAGGAACAAAATCACAGAACTAAGGCCTCTCCACCACAGTCACAAGCCCAGATGATGGAGGCAAAACAAGAAGTGTTGCCACTAGTCACCATCAGGCAGACCTAAGCTTGCATATTTGCGGGGTACATTAAATGAATGACCTTTGGCGTGATGCACATTTAGTCATCAATACACAAAACCCAGTCATCCAGCCTACTGCTTCTCCTACATTACCAAACTGTTTTCATATTCCAGAAAATAAGTATTCCTGTGAAGTCATCCTTCCCAGGCTGCTCTCTTTTCCCAGATTATATCCTTTTCAACTTGGGACCAAAACTCTGGATAGCAGCATGAGAAAAGCAATCATTAGAGACATATTTATTTAACCTCTAACATTTAGACTCACAGGTACAAGAGCAGTCATTTCTGACGTCAAGGTTGCCAGTGACATATGGCAGCATAACGTAGATCTGTGTGAAACAGAAATGAAAGAATGTCTAAAATGAGTAACCAAGCTCACAGAGAGAAATAGGCAAGGCAGTCTGGAAGATGAGATCCATCTTTTGACATTGCAGTATCATTTTTGTGAGCTATTTCTTTATCAAGGAGAGCCAGAACAAATTCAAAAGCCTGAGAGTGACCATCACCAAAGAGGAATATGCTTTTACAAAAAGTATTTCTTTCCTTCTCTGAGGCTTAGTGATGTGCTCTATCATCAGGTTCAAGTCCACTAGGGAGTCAAGGAGGCTGAATCAAACGTCAGCTTCACAAAACCGGTCTGAAGAAACACCCTCTGATTTTATTTTCCGAAAGACAGAGTTGTTAGCACAAGCCCTCAAACTTTTCACTCACATGTGTGGTAATGCATGTCAAAGTATTGCCAGTACACACTTGTTTGATCTCTTATTCCCACCATCCTCAAATTTCCCAGATTTGTCCTGATAATTAATGTTAGTCACACATCTTTCCATGGAATTTGCCCATCGGAAAATTGTGTCTTCAAAAAACTCAAACCTCTGTTTTGTGGCATTTTAAAGTAGGGAGAAAAACCCTGAAAGTCTCATTTCAAGAACGTTAATTTCTTCATTTTGACCTGCAGGTATATTGCAGATTACTGTCCTCATGCTAGCAATAAATTTAAACATCAAAACAAAATGCTGCAACTTTATTGAAACCGATACCTGGTATTTCTGACATAACCTGAAGAAGTATTGTGCCAATGATTTAAAACTGTAAAGCTTTACTGTGCTTTGGAATGAGAAGAATCATTGGCACGGTACCACAATATTCCCCAAGGCAATCATGCACATTAACCACAAACTCAGATAAAAATTTCTGAAGAGCAATCTCTATATCTTTTCCTGACCACAGAACACATGGAGGTAAAATGTCATGCATCAGTCCTTTTAATAAACCGTTTCAAAATAATTGAAAATACTGAAAGAGAAATTTCAGATTCAAAATCCTGGATTTTAGGGAACTGCAGATGGAGAGCTGGGACCCAGCAGCTACTTTATGTTCCACAGACAGCACTGACATTATGATGCAGTCATTTGATGTGACAGGGATCATATGCATTCCCAAAAGCAGCTCCTTGGGCTTACAGTCCCTGAACAGTCATAAAAATAAGATGTCTCCTGAGACATTTCAAAGATAAGGTTGGAGAGAGAAGAGCCATGTGGTTTACAACACTCGTGGATAAATCCTAAGGAACCCTCTCCTCCCATGACGCACCGCGACCATTCGTAAAGTCTCCGGTTCTCTTCATGACAGCGGGCAGAAGTGCTGTGAGAGGGGAGCAGAAGAGGAATCAAGTAGTTGGATCTTCGCCACTTTTTCAGAAAAATGAGGGTTTTATGAAAATGCACTCTAAAGAGCGCTTTTGTCATAAAATTTGGGGGTTTAACACACAGCCCCAACACCTCCACGCCTACCCCACCAGCCTCTGGCTCCCAGGAGGATGGCTGCTCGGGAGGCTGCCCTGCAGAAGGATCTGTCAGAAGGAACACAGGCACTTTATTGAAGATTTACACAGCCTTGTCAGTTTGTGCCTTTAGGGCATCTGGTGTTTAGTCACACAATCGTATGAAGGAGGCCTATTAGGCTTAATTTCTGCCAAGTTTGCTGCAATTAGTAGACATGCTCCTGGTTTGTAACATCTGTGCAAAGCACGTCCTGGTATGGCGTTTTCTGTCCTTGTCCCCTCCTTTTCCCACCTCCTCTCCAGGATGTCCTCCACTTCCTCTCCACCTTCTCATAGAAGGTGTTAGCGAGACCCAGCAGTGTTGGGCTGCCCAGCAGGATCTGGGGCCACTGGGGTGGCCATGCCATCTGGGTGCCCCCAGCATCGCCCTCCCGGTGCAGCTCCTCGACGGAGCAGGGTGCGGCAGGCAGGGCTGAAGCCTTTGATCTGAGATCAGAGGTGGGGAAGGAGGCTTCACTTCAGTTCCCTTGCCAGCTGGGGTGGTTAATCTCTACCCATACTCGCAGCGATAAAATTTGGCATTGACATAACACCGGTGGTTCACCCTGGAAGCACTCTGCCAGCACTGAGGGAAGCCCATCCCGACCTCAGGTCAGAGGACACTCCCCGTCCCTGGAAGGGGATCTCCTTGTAATGAGAAAGGACCCCTGTCCCTTTTGGGATGATGGCTCAACCCCGGGTGAGGGTCTGGGCAGGCTTGCACTGAGGATAACACAGGGGTGGTGGTCAGCACCCACCTGCCTGGGTCCTCACCACAAGCAAAGCCTGCTCTATACATACAGAAATTACAAAATTTATTTAAAGTGATCCCAAAGCAAATCTGTATTATTTTCCCTCTTGTGTGTTGCATATAAAATAAAAACCTTGAAGTGTTATTTCATTTGCCCTTTTTTTTTTCTTTTAAATCCAAATATTAAGTCCTGGCTGCTTAATTTCTGCTGTAGGGTTCCTTGGAGGGCTGGGAAATGTGGGGAGCTGCAGCATCGCAACCATCAAGCAGCAGAACCCTGTGCAACGGGAATATATTTCATGTAAAATGCTGCTCGTGTTAACATCTCTTCAGCACAAATGCCTGTGAGAACACTCAAGAGACAAACTCTCTTTGTGGAAATTACAATATCACTGCCTCTTTCTCTGCAGGCAGGAAAGGATTCCTTTCCAAAAAGGGAAGGAAAAGTGTGTGACGTTCTGGGTATTTCTAAAGGAGAAATATAAACAGGTAACTTTTCAAAATTAAGTATTTAAAATATTTGTGTTGTTTGGAATGTGGTAGGTATGATAAATTAGTAAAATATAGATAGAAATGTAGATATCTATATATATCATATGTAGATCCATCTATATAGAGAACTCTTTATGTTACATGTAGCTGTGTCTATATAGACAGAGGGAGGTATGCAGTTGTATGAAAAGGTATGTGCTCCATGAGAGTTAGTGGGTAGTCTGACCCATTGTAGGGCCCTGGGCTAGAAATCACAAAACCTGGGATTAAAGGCTGTCTTTTCCACCAAGGTTTGATATTATCTTGGAGAAAGTACTTGATTTCTCTATGTCTTTCTTTCTGCTCTCTTTGCTTGAATTGCATCTCTAAGGACTTTCAATTACCATGTGTTGGTACAGAGCTTTTCACTGTGGGGATCTCTAGGTGCTGCTACCAGAACCCTCAGTGGTTCAATCCGGTTCTCTTTTTGAGAAACCTGTAAATCTGAGAATGCAAACGAGAGAAGTACATTCCCTGTAGATCTAATGCTTCCAGATTGCAAGTCTAACAGTTTTGGTTCCCTCTAGTTTACAAAAGACTGTGCTTTGAAATGTCAAATTTCAGATACATTTAAGCAAAAAACTTATGCCTAGGTAAGATTTAGAAATGAGCAGCCAGTGTTTGTACCCTTATGGTTCACAGGTCTTCCCATTCTGTACCTCCAAACTAAGTAAAAACTTTTTTTAATGAAGTCAAAATGAAGAGGTGCCCATGTCAAAACAGAACTGTAGAGATGAGTGGGTTTTGCAGCAGAGAAATCCGGAGTCCTGGCCAGCAGGCTGATTTAATTGAGGCTGGTTTAAAGGACTGAGCTTTTCATCATGACAGAAGTTTTGTCACTTATATATCTTGGGAAAATGATTCAGTAGGATTCAACAGCAACTATTAGCTAGTTAGTATACTTATTTAATTATCACTACAGGGAGAGGGGTAGGAGTGCAGCTGTGCAGCAAGCTCTTGCTAAGGGAGCAGCAGGAACCTGCCAGGCTCCCCCATCTTCCCCACTTGCTCTGGGCAGGCAGATGAGCTCCAGCCTAGCTTTTTGATGAAGTGATAGCTTCTACCAGCCTTGACTGGGTGTGAATGGAGACAGTGCTCTCCCAATTCTTCCATAGCCATCCTCATAAGAATGAGCATCAGAGAATAGTCCAACACCAACCGGGCCAGACCTGTTATTTAAGCAGGAGCAAGGAAGCAGTACAGGGAGTCAGGAAGATACTGATATGCATATATGAAATGTTAATCCCCAGTAACAATGTGCACATCGAAAGGATTTGCAAGCATGCCTTATAGGTGGAGATACAGCAGATGGTGGGGGATTTTTTATGAATTCTTTCTGAATGCAAGGAAAGCAAAGATAATGGAGCATTTACACAACTGTGCGATGCCTGGTTGATTTCTGTTTCTAAAAGGCCTAGATATTTGAATTCTAGTGGTCTAGCTATGGATTTTGTATAATAACTACTGTATAAATTACTTCAAGTATTTAAATTTTACGCTGTCAAAGACGTTGAAGGTAGAATGAAATGTGTTTGTTTCTGTGTGCATATACGTTTTTGATAGGAAAAATCAAATATTTATTATGATTCAGCCATGATGATTGCTAGAGCACCCTAGAGTAAAAAAATATGCTGTCTACAGGCATGCAGTTCAGATCTAACAACGGACGATTCATTCTGTGTATTGATTGCTCCTCTGAAAATTTTCTGTGAGAAATACATCTTCTCCATAAAACACAGGAAAAAACCCTCTTAACAATATGTAACTTCAAAATAGTGATATTGCATCCCTGAGAGGAGGACAGTATAGGTAGCTTTTTCCAAGATACATGCAGAGAGGCAAATAATTGTTGCTGCTGGACAATTCTACTCTGCTCAAAATGTCATTTGCATTTGCTTTTTAGTTTGATTGAAACATCTTCATTTATCTTGGAACATCTCTTAAAGGATTTTCATTCAGAGTAACTATAATATCACCAAATGACAAAAGCAAAAAAGGAGACAGCATATGTCCATATCCATGCATACATATATATATATGCATATGTATGTTTTTAAAATGGCTAAACTCAATTCCACAAAAGGACAGGGCATAAGAGATTGAGAAAACATACACCAAAGAGAAGAATACTACCTAATATACTAATACAAAATATATTCATTCTCTAAGGCCATATATGGTTCTTTATAATGAAACCAAGTGTACACATCCTACAACTTACCCTACCTTATGGTAGCTTCTGCTATAAAGAAAAAATCACCCAGAACTCCACCCAAATGTCAGGCTAATTCGCAATGGCCTATATCCATTTCTTAGGTTCATAGAATCATAGAATCTTTTAGGTTGGAAAAGACCTTTAAAACCATCAAGTCCAACCATTAACCCAGCACTGCTAATACCACCACTAAATCCTTCTGCACCTCATCCACACATGCTTATATACCTCCAGGAATGGTGACTCAACCACTTCCATGGGCAGCCCGTTCCTTTCAGTGAAGAAATTTTTCTTGATATCCAGTCTAAACCTCTCCTGGCATAACTTGAGGCCATTTCTTCTTGTCCTGTCACTTGTCACTTGGGAGATGAGCTCAACACCCACCTCTCTGCACCCTCCTTTCAGGTAGCTGTAGAGAGCGATCAGGTCTCCCCTGATCCTCCTCTTCTGCAGGTTAAACAACCCCAGTTCCCTCAGCTGCTCCTCACAGGACTTGTGCTGCTCCAGACCCTTCCCCAGCTCCGTTGCCCTTCTCTGGACACAATCCAGCACTTCAGTGTCTTTCCTGTAGTGAATGACCCAACACTGAACACAGGATTCAAGGTGCAGCCTTACCAGTGCCAAGTACAGCAGCGCAATCTCTGCCCTAGTCCTGCTGGCCACACTGTTCCTGATGCAACCAGGATGCCATTGGCCTTCTTGGCCACCTGGGCACACTGCTGGCTCATATTCAGCTGGCTGTCAACCAACACCACCAGGTCCTTTCCTGCCATGCAGCTTTCCAGCCACTATCCCCCAAGCCTGTAGTGTTCAGGGGGTGGTTGTGACCATAGTGCAGGACCCAACATTTGGCCTTGCTGAACCTCGTACAGCTGGCCTTGGCCCATTGATCCAGCCTGTCCAGGTTAAGTGCATGTGAAACATTGAAAGTAGGTCCTTTCTCTTTGCACAGCTCGAACCGACTCCCTCATGTGCCAGGCTCCAGCCTCCAAGGGCTGAGCAGTTCTTTCAGCCTTTGCTGCCCTCTCCTGAGCTCCGCCGCTGACCCCCAGCAGCTCCCACACCTCTCAGCCACATGCTGCTCATCAGACAGGAGCCCTCACCAAGACAGCCTGCAGTGCATGACATGGATTTAAACACCCAAGGGGGTATCCATACTCCCATGGGAGCCGAGGAGTCCTAAGCCAGGGCATATGGCAGCAGGGGTGACAGGTCCAATGCACTCTGGACACCTGAGCAGCTTCTCTTCCAGCTCAGGAGAGTGCTGAGCCCCAGGCCAGGACCTCCTCTCCTCCACCAAAGTAGGTGGGGAGCTTCTTGGCAGCTGAGAAAAGAAGGAAGGAGCCAAACACCAGCATGGGAGAGAGAGGGAGCAGACCGGTGTTTTGGAAGGTGGTGACAAGCTTTGGCGAAGAATGAAAACTTTTTGCCAGAAACAAACTCCCCCGTTCTCTGCGGGAGCGCTCCTTCCGCCTTCATTCCCTCGCCTGCGGGCACACACAGGCTCATCCTCTCCCCTGCCGAAGCTCTGCTCAAAGGCAGCTGCGAGGGTGAGACCTTTGCAGAGACTTTGAGCACACCAGCGTATGGTGGCTGGTCTGCAGTGCACAGAAGGCTGGGCAGTAGGGGTTGGTCACTTGGCAGCTAAAGCAGGGTAAAACATTTACACTGTCATCATCCAAATCAAGTACTGGGCTCTGTTTTTTCAGTTGATCTGTGTGCTACTCCTTCTCTTGCTTAGCCGCACAGCAGAGCTTGAACTAAACCAAGACAGCATGAGAGAGAGAAGAAAGTCCCCCTCTTACTTTTAACCTGCCATTTCAATAACACATGCTTCTCCACCGTCAGCAGCACCATGCTTGACACAGACACAGATCCCCTCGTCTGCTTGGAAATGCATAATGGACTAATTGCACTATAGCCTAACGCAGGGCAAAGAAGCTTCCAGGGTCCTCTGACAAGGGAAGGACTGGCCAGTGCTAGAAGCCAGCACTAGTCTTGAGACAAGGGTGATCTGACCTAAAAAGAAAGTGAAGCTGCATGTGGAGGAATTAACTCACCTATGAAGAGCAGTGTATAAAAAACTTTCTTTCAGATTAACTTTCTAGCCTTTAACGGTGTTTGTAACAAGCACATATCAGATGGAAAGACTCCAGGAGACGTGGCAAGCACATCTGTGATAGGTGCTCTGTCTGAAGGGCAAAAGAGACCAATCTGCCACCTGAAAGAGCTCTGTTAAAGAAAAAAAATGTGAGAAGTGGTGAAATAGCTGGGAATAACTCGGTTTGTGGGGGAAAGGGTTGATAGAGCAAGGTTTCTCCTCCACTTCTATATTTGAATGCAGAAGTTTGCAAGCAGGGTTTATCTATTGGGCTCTCCACCAATGATGTTGCCAGCCAAGCTCACCTTGTAGGAGCTGCTCAGAAAAAAGCCAGGGATGTCTCAGCTGTGGTAGCTGATTCCCCACACTGAAGCTGATGTAAGAACAGGGTATCCCCTGGACAGATCTCCGATGGTGCACGGAGTATGGAAGATCCTCTGACATCAAAATTTTAACAGTAGTCTGTCGCAGGGAAGTTTGCTTTCCAATATTTCCTTCGTCCACAAGAAGGAAAATTTTTTAAATCCCCCTTGTAACTCTTAAGCTCTCTCCCATTCTTTTAGATTGACCAAATGGATAGTTAGGCAAGACATGCAGGGCATAACACAGTACCTGCCAAAAGCACTACAAGCAGTTAGAGGACTGGTCTCCCACAGCTGAAAAATCTGGTTTTGAGCCAACTATTTCAGCATTAGTGTCTTTGTACCACACATGGCAAAAAAATACAGTGATAAAGTCCTTGCTCATTGACAAAACAGCTGTTGTTTTCAGCATTTTCAGCTCTGCCTCTGTGTTCCCCGTTGAAATTTTCCACTGACTCTCTGACATGACCTTGTGGAAAACACTTCACCGCTGTGTGCCTCCGCTCCACTATCCACTGGCATTTTAGGCCTTTATAAGTTTAGAGATGCCTGAAGTTGAGAATATACAAATTTGAGCAAGTATTTTCCTGTGCAAGGAGGAACCAAGAGAACTACAGGTCAGTCTCACTTCCATCCTCGGGAAGGCAATGGAGCAGCTAATCCTGTACACCATTTCCAGGCACATGTCCTAGTGGACACTAAATAGAACACGACCCAGAAATGTGCCCTTGCAGCAAAGGCTGCTAATGGTATCCTGGGCTGTATTAGACAAAGTATTGCCATCAGGTAGAAGGTGGTGATCCTTCCCCTCACCTCAGCACTGGACATATTGGAGAGAGTTCAGGAAAGGTCCGTAACAAAGATGTTTAAGGAACTGGAGCATTTCTTCTGTGAGAAAAGGCTGAGAGAGAGGACTGTTCAGCTTGAAGGTGAGAGGGCTCAGGGGGGATCTCACAGATGTATATAAATACCCAAAGGCAGGGTGCAAAGAGGACGGAGCCAGGCTCTTCCCAATTGTGCCTGCTGACAGGACCAGAGGCAGTGGGCACAGACTGAAACACAGGAGGTTCTGCCTGAACATCAGGGAACACTTTTTCACTGTGAGGGTTACTGAGCACAAGCTGCCCAGAAAGGCGGTGGAGTCTCCATCCCTGGAGATATTCAAAAGCCAGATGGACACTGTCCTGGATAACTGGCTCTGCGTGGCCCTGCTTGAGCTGGGGGGTTGGACCAGGTGATCTCCGGAGGTCTCTTCCAACCTCAACCATGCTGTGATTCTGTGGTTTGAGTTGCTGACCAGGGGCTTCTCAAGGCCATCTCAGGATTTCAAAGGCTTCAGTATTTGGTGTGTTCAGACATACATCATTCCTACCACAGGCTTCCAGCTGGGGGTGCCAGCATGACACATCATTTGCCATAGACAGTTCATAAAAATACCGTCATGTTGTGTTTTCAGCTGCTGAGATCTCCCTTTTGTGGTTTGATGTTATGGTTAAGCTGATCTATTCACTAGCTGGTCTGAGACTCAGCCATATTCAGCCCATAACATCCTGTGAAAGACCCAGCTCTGACCAATAGATCTGCTCTTCTTGAATGTCAGGGCATACCTCAGGCTTCTTCTGGTCAGTCTTAGTGACCTTGAAAGAGGCAGAGCAGGATAATACATCATGGCTCTTCCTAAATGTTACTGACACATAACACCAAAAAATATGTACCTGATATTGAAATGGGGCCATCTGGCATTATCCTCTTCCTCTGTTACAGGAACATCACAATGATTAACACCGTGTTTACAGTATCAGCCCCAGGAATATTCTGAATAAATACCTCAAGGAGCTAAATGGGTCATTTCACATGTCATGGAGCAATGGTCCCAGGCTGTCTGCATACTCTTATCATCTGCCTTGCTTACCTCCATTTCTCATTTTTTTAGGTTTTCCTTCCCAGTCACAGCACCTGGAACCCTATCTGTGTTGTTAAATGAAAACAGAGTTTCCAGAGATTAAGATGGTAGCTCAGGAGAAAGGTACAGCTACAGTAAATTGGCACATATAGGCTACTTCCAAAGTTGCTTCCAGTAATTTGCAGCTGTTAACACAGCACCTTGGTTCAGTCCAGGAAGTACCAGTACTAATGTTAGTCCTTGGAAAGAAATAATTAAAAAGAAGATCAATTTGCAAGCTCATATTGTCTTCATCTTAAATCACTTGTTTAAATTCATCAGAGCACTGGCAAGCAGCTTTGTGCATTCAAGCTTTTCTATGGAAGTTCAGAAGGAGTTGATACAGGATCTAAACCACTGATATTTAAACTTTGCAGACATTATTTTGACTACCATTTTCCATTGCCTACCCTGTTGAAGGACACTCTTTGTAAGCTTCTGCATCTTATGTACAGAAGAAGAGATTAAACCCTATTTTGATGGAAGAGGTTACAAAGGTGCATATAGGAGGGATTTGCCCTCAGTGTCTGAACATCCTTCCATTTTGGTGCTGGAAGAGACCACTGTTTCGCACCCACTCCCCAGCTGCCTATCACCACTTCCAGCCAAAGGTTCCATCCCCCCTGACCTGCCAGCAGAGCTGGTCATCTGAGACCCCTCTAACCCTTCTCGGTTGTAACAACCTGGGAGTGTTTACACCGTTGGGTCTTACAACTCCAGCTTGTTTTGCCTGAAGCAGGTGAGAGAAACAGCTCTCCTGGCAGAGGGGACGGTGAAAAGCAGCTGGAGGAGACCCATGATGAGTCACTTCTGGATGCAGAGCTGTTTTCTCACCCTATATCAGGTTTGACTCCATCACCATGCAAGGAAGGCATCAGCTTCAAGATGTATACAAAGAGTGATGAACAAGATTGAAATAGTGGCCCATCACAGCCCCAGCAGCAGCTGATGGGCCTAGGCACACATATGAGCTTCACTTCTGGACAGTTACAGGCCTTACACTCAGCAAACAAAAAGCACCATCCGAATCCAAAGTATCACTGATATCCAGGAAATCTTTCCAACCGTTGTCTTCCAAGCCCACTTCTGCTATGACCAATAAACGGTGATAATAATTTAATTTAATAATAGTAATAAATTAACAAACCAAACACACACCACAGTGCAAACTTGCTGGATACAGGAAAGCACACTGAAGGAGCACTGCAAATTTCATACCATTCTCTTCTCCTGTCACAGAATCACAGGACCGCTGGGGCAGAAGGCACCTCCGTTGACCTGCTGGTGACATTCTGCCTAATTCAGTCCAGGAGGTTGTTGGTCTTCTTTCACAAGGACACTTTCCTGGCTCATGTCCAAGCCAAGTTCAGCAAGACCTCCAGGTCCTTTCCTGCAGCAGTTGTTCATGTAACCATCATTATCTAGATACCTTTCATACAGACAAGGCTGCAGCCATCACAGAGCAAAGCTTGGTGGCGTCTGCCTAACCTACCCAAGTAACTATCTAACTGCTTTAATTAGGTGCAGAGCTGCCTTATTATTTATTAATAGTGATTAATCTTGCAGAATGAAGAGCCTACTGTGATAGACATTTTAAAAAGACAGTCATCAACACTGAGCACTTACTTACATTGTAAGTGCTTACATTTGATGGAGAGGAAAAATGGAATTTTACCTATCTTTTTTCTCAGACTGCAAACTGAATCTCAGACAGACTGCCTGACTTGTTTAAGACCACACCATAGGTCCGTGGCAGGGCTAGGACTAAATCCATATCTCCTAAATCCCATTCAAGTGCTGTAGTCACAGTGCAGTGACAAAGTGTCCTCAGTTTTCAAACCTATTAATGATTTCCAACACTGGATTCCTGGGAATCCAGCATGAGGCAGGTTGAAGAAACCTGGCTTTCAGAAAATAAGTTACTGAGATGTCTCAATTTGGATTTAGGAAAATTGAGCAATAACATTATTAGTTGCATTTAAAATCTTGAACAAAGTCCTCTTTCTTCTAGAGTTGCAGAGTACTTGGTTTCCACTATACTGAGTGGGGTTTTTGCTTTTCACTGTTTATCTTCTGGGACTGACTTGAGAAAGATAAATGAGAAAAGCTCTTTGGCTTCACATATTCAGAATGTTCTTACCATTAGTCTATTATGCATACTTGAATACTAAAACAATTGACTGTGTTTATCGCAAAGTGGAACCTGAAGGCCACAACAAAAACAAGGAACTACACTATTCCCGACTGTAAGTTTTAGTTGCCATGGTGATACGTTTGGACAGCAAATATACTTGCTGGTCTCTCTTCCCGGCTGTGTAGCACATAGAGAACCACGTAGACCTTATTCGGGGCACATTTCAGTGAATTTGGTGACTCTTTTGCTTGAGAAGGTTGAGAGGGCTGGAGTGCACATGATGTGTGAGAAAGTATCTATAAAATGGCTTGCTTGGGTTCTAGTCAAGGAGCTGTGAGTGAACCCGTTCCAGAGCCTCCCCATGCCCAGTTCCTGTGCAAGAGCAGCTGCATGAGTTGCACTTCACTATGTTCCTGTTTGCAGAATGGAGATAATGGCACTGCTCTCCCTCATCCGCGTCATCTGCTTATTGGAGAGAGCCCTGTCTCCTACTTCATGTTTACATGAGGACATTCATTCTGCTTTTGGTTCTGGCATCCACACTGTAAGGAAAAGGGTATTTTTATGTAACAGAATAATTATAATTATAAAGCAATACTATAAGAGCAATATGAGATAATTCCCCATAAGAATCTTCAAAATATTTGAAGAAAAGTGAGCAGAGGGCACATAAAAATCTTCCTTTTCACTGACCTGTGCAACTGAGACTAAAGACACACGTTGGTACCTTCTCATATGTGCACTCAGAAGAAGCAGAACCAAAAAGACAGTGTGGCTGGTACGGCTGTGGACATAAAATAGGCAGGCAGGGATTCAGTTATTTGTTTTCTAATGGTTGTTCTGTAGCTTGCATTTGAGCTAAGACTCTCACAGGAGTCTTCAGGCTGTTGCCAGTGGGGCAGATTTCCAATTCTTTGCAGCCATCACATAAGAAAAACTGAAGGTAATAAAACAGAATCAGAAGCCAGTTCTGGGTCCTTGAGAGACGTAGATGGCAGCTGATCTGAGAGGTACAGCAAGTACTCTCTGCACGGGCTTCTTCTACAAAGACTCACAGATGGCCTTACCCTGAGCCACCCCCTTTGCCTATGGACAAGCATACAGCTCAGTCAGCTATGCTGGCTGAGAAAGTTTTAATCCATCAGGTCTTTATGATGGATTCTCTCCCTAGCACGAAGGATCATGCATACTCTCTCATCCGCTCAACGTGCAGTGTGGGGGCAAGCTTTGGCCATGGGCAGATGTCCCCATGGCAAGTCACCAGCAGCAGGGGAGGTGGTTGTGGCAGCAGTGGCTGCTTATCTGCCAGTTGTACATGTTCTTTGGGCTTCCCATCTGCAAACCACCTTTGGTCCCACTGGATTTGTGTAAATGGTTTTCAGACAGTGGTTACAGGGAGCGTGGGTGAGGAGCACCCCAGCAGATATGAGACCAAGGAGGGGAGCGGGGCAGCAATAGCAGAGTGCAGGCTCTAACTTCACCGTTTGCCTCAGCTGTCTGTAGAGCATGGGATTGCAGCCAAAAACACCCGGGGAAGGTGTTTTGCCCAGCGGTGTCTTCCACCAACACAGCCCTTTGCTCAGCAAACATCTCTGCCTACTGCGTTACGTTCCCCCAAACAGCCCAAGTATAACCCATTGCCCTGCCTGCTGCCTAACACTACTCACCTTGAGTAAAATCAGGCAGTGATTTAGTGATACTAGGTGCAGGCTGGGGCAGATCCTCCCGTCCTTATTCACTGTGAATTGTGCCGTAGGCACTTATAGTCCCAGGGAAATCAATGGGATAATGAATACTAATTAATGGCAAGTCACAGTGGGAGAATCTGGGAAAACATCTGTCCTTGCCCCAGGAGTGGGAGTTCCTCAGGTTCCTGCCATTGTCACGCAGTTCAGGGGCCCTCACGATCCTGTGGAAAGCAAGATTTTGAATATTTACAAGCAGCATAAAAATTGGCCCCAAAAATCACTTTCTCATCAGTTTCACTAAGCCCTAATTATAATGTAAATTGCAAAATTGGAAGGAATTCAGAGACGAGCAACAAATACGATTAAGGGGATTGGAGGATTGATTTATGAGAAAAGATTAAAAGACCTAAGAATTATGCAGTTTGACTAAATGATGACCGTGGGCCTCATCTTGCAAACTTTTCCCAGAGATGGCTCTTCACATTAAAGAGGAAGCACAATTTTAAAATACCTACCATGTCCTCTAGTGAGATATTCTGCAAATCAGGGCTCCAAGTTAAGGCAGAGGAGAGCATTAATTTTCATCTTGCAGCTAGTGAAAGTAAAAATTTCTAGTGTCAAAGGTCAAAGCGTGTTTGCAAATTTTTGGGGTGTTATACATGGGGAAAAAAAAATATCCCAGAATTTATTCATGTCAGATAGAAATGTGGGAGTATGCAAATACTTGAGATCTGGAAATGACCAGCATAACAGGAGTGATAGAGAAATTATACTTTTCTCTTGGAAGACTGTTAAATGCTTTTATTTGAAATTTTCTAAAAGTGAAGAAGAAATCTTTAGCCTTACCCAAAAGTAAAGAACCTGAACTGGTGAATTTCACCTTTGCATGGGTACTCCATGGCTTTTTAATCTTTAAATCTTTTTGAGGATCTACTCAAGCTCTAGAAAACACCATAGAGATACAGAGGTATCACAGGGCCAAGCACGCAAACCAATTCAAATGACAGAGGAAAGCAACAAGAAAATGGGAGATGGAGCACCGCAAAAGGAAAAGGAGAGATGGAACAGCAAGTCTGAAACTGTCCTCTCACTCCGTGGCGTGGCTGCCTCCCGAGGTACAGGGCCCTGCTGCCAGGAGAGCCAGCCTGCTGTTGCTCAGGCTCGTCCTGCTCAGGGTCCTTTTCCCTTAGTGGCATTGGTACGTGGCAGGGGTCCTTGAAAAACAGACTTTAAGGACTAAACTGGCAGGAAGATCCTCGTTATTTCTGGTGGAACTATTTAGTTTCTCTCTCCAGACCCCCTCGGTGCAGGCTTGGCCAAGTGTTGCTGCTGGCACAGGGAGAATGATAGTGGGACTACAGAGCTGACCTGGGGAAGGCAGAGGCTGGCAGCACAGGGCTTTCTGGAAGCAGCTAGCTGTTGGATTGCCAGGCACATCGTAAAACTGCCCAAGTTGCCTAGTAAGCTCTCTAATGATAGAATGTAGACTTCTGGGAGTGAAAGTGTCCTCTGGACTGTCATGCGTAAAAGGTTTTCTCAGCGCCTTTGAGACAACCAGTCTGCGAAGAGCCAAAAGTATCCACATCTCTGCTCTAGTCAGCACTGTAGCATGGAAAAAAACAAGGTGTAGTATATCACTTACCAAAGCATGATTTCATTACTGTTTTAATAATCATCACAAAATTTAAAAAATAAGTTTTGTCATTATTGGCCAATAGTTTTTCCTGGAGAAAAAATCGAGATGGATTTTTTTAAAGTCAGATTAAAATGCTTTATCTCTGAAAAAGCAACCTTCTTTTAGTTAAATTTTGGAAACATCAGAACTGTCAACTTTTAAGGTTTTTTTCCCAATTAAAAATTAACCTACTATTTCTTGAAGCAAAAAAGTTTTCAAAGTGTCGGATGAATGACAATCAGAACCAACACTGAATCAAAAAGTAGCGAAATCAGAACCAAAACCAATACTTGGATTGCTCAAAATGTAGTGTAATGGCTTATTCAGTAGTCAAAAAACCACGGTTTGTGTTTTGGCTCAACCTAAGCAAAATCCCACTCATTTTTTCCCTGTCTGTCCATCTTCAAAATGCATCACTGCTCAGGCTCTGACACTGGGTAGCTAATCTCCCTGTTGTGCCAGAGCCTGGCTTGGACAAAGATTCAATGCACGACACAACTGCTCTGCAAAATAGGGTGCAAGTACATAGGTCTCCACTCTGGGCACAGTGACTGAAAAACCTCACAGCACTGGTACCAGAACCAAACTTGGCCCAGAGAGATTTGTCTGTGTGAGTCCAAGCGGCAGTGGTGGGTGATGATAGGAATTGATGCCGACATGATGTGGCATCCTCAGGGACATGGATCTGCTGCCCTAAGCAGCCAACACCGCTGTGCTCTCACAGCGTAACTGAGAGATGCATGTGAGGGACACAGACACCGTTAACAAAACAGAGCTGCCTACCTTGGGACTAAGCTGTACCAGCTCTGGAGAAGGCGGTTCCCAGCAATTCCAGGAATGACCTCTGTCATTCAACAGATTCTGATTTGTACCAGCAACCAGAGTAGAAACAAATGCCCTGCCTTTCTCAATGGCCCTACAGCAAAAAACCCACCCCACAGTCTTTTCTAGAAACCTCACAGCTGCTTATCCGAAGCAGTTTGCAACAGTGAAAGAAGTGGATAAATATGCCATGTAATGCTGCAATGTGATTTTTAAAGGCAGGCATGGTTTCACTTAGGCAAACAAGGGAAGGGTGAGTCAGCAGATGATTTCGTAAGAGCGCTCGGCAGCCAGCTCCTGATGTGGTGGCTACGAGGGAGGCGAACGAGGCAGGCTGGCTGGTGGGCTGGGTGGGTGCCAGCCATGACCCTCACCTCACATGAGACACAGCTGAGACTGTGAGTCTGCAAAGCCAACATGGAGAGAAGCAACAGCTGAGGAAAACTGCTGAGGGAGGGAAGGCTCTTGGGAGAGGAGCAGACGTCGTGGGAGAAAGACTCCAAAAGCCCTTGTGAGCGAGGGTAGGGCCCAGATCGCCTCCCTGCTCCCTCCCATGGCTGCTCCCTCTGGCATGTCTCTGACTTCCACACACCTTCTCTTGAGGAGGAAGAGGAGGAAGAGGAGGAAGAAGGCTCTAGGAGGCCTGGGAACAGCTGTCCCCCTTTCCAGCTCCACTTTCGCATAAGCCTGGATGGAGAAGGCCCCCTCTTACCCCACGAAACAGAGATGACTGCCTGCCCATGCCAGCATTTCCTCACCCATGGCAGTGCTTGGGTTGGAGCCAGCTGCTCCACTGCTGCACGGGAGTCATGGCACAGCAGCCGTCTTCAACCCCCTGACAGTGCTGAGACAGCCTCTCTCCAGCCACATGCAGGATTTCCACCCAGGAGTCTGGTGGAGATCCAGGGAATGGTGCTACAGCATGTGAAAAGTAGAAAGAAAAAAGCAAGGAGCTCAAGGGGGACTGGAAAGGAGCAGGTTAGTTCTTACGGCACCCAAATGAGAGGTGGATTGGTGTCCTTTCTCCCGCTTTGTGCTCTGTGGGGTGTCAGGGTTTCCTCCCGTGGTCCTCATGCTGCAAGAGGAGAAAGCAGGAAAAGCCAGGGCAAAGCGTCAGGGTCTTTGTTTATGGGTACTGGCCCAGCACCCTCCACTGCACCCAGGGAAATGATGCGTCACCTGTAGAAGGAGAAACAGAGAGGCACAGCCTTTACAGACCATTGCCAGCAGCATAAATATTGAACCCAAACGCGCTCCACCGCACGTCTGAACCAAACCACGGTGATACTTAAGCAAACCTCAAGGTACTCATGAGGAAACACAAAAACATCCTCTGGGTCAGAAAAGGAAGCAGTGAATAAGGGACAATGAATAGTGACAGTGAGCAAGGAAAAAAAAAAAGGAAGAGGCTTCAAGAAAACACGGATTTGTTCACAAAATTTGGGGGTTTATCAACAATCTTTCATTGCAGTCAGTGCTTTTAAGTAGATTTTGCTATGTGAGCTCCAGTAGGCTCTGATGTCCTAGTCTGATATTGCTGTTCTATTTGATATTTGCTTTGGTTATTCCTGCACAGGTTCACACTCACCATTAAATACCTTTTTTTTTTTTTTTTTTTTTGGCAAATTCCTTGCAAGAAATTCATAATCAGCTTCCCTAAAAAAACTCTGTAGTTCAAGAGTGCCATCTTGAGGTTTACTATATTTAACGACTAGCATGGTGATTTAACTGCTAGTATTCAGGGAATTATTAGCAAGCTCAAGCACTTAGCACTGAAGGTGTTGTTTGAAAAACGTACAAATGTATGTACGGACAGGCAGTTCGTCTCTGCTGTATATTACCTGGAGTTAAGGGCTCTAGCTAACAGAAATGTCACTTCCAGTCATGATTGTCCACAGCAAATAATAATAGTGGGTGTTTCACTTTGGGATATTCTACTTGAAATGCCTCAGGAGATACCTGGTGTTCAGTCTGTGCTCAAACCTGGCCCTCTGAAAATCAATGAACTTTCAAAGTAGTTTAAGTCAGGCACAAAAAATGACTGATTAGTTATTTTTTTCACCCGTAAGATGCAAGTGTGTTTGTATTCTTAAGTTAATGTTAAAGGCAAAATAGAACCATGGCTTTCAAAAATACTTAAAATCTGCATGGGGAGTATATTGCTTTAGATATTCCCATGTTTGAAAGGAGAGACTTTCATGCTTTGGAGTATAAGTTTGAGAAGTATTATGTAATCATTTTCCTTCTACAGCATTGTCCAGGCACTAGTAATTTATCACTGGAGGAGAGTAAATGAGTAGATTGTTACAACAAATCATGCGTAGGTTGAGAATTTACCATTGAATGTGGGATGTCGCTTTTCATTCTTCCTGCTGCAACTGCCAGGTGGCTTTTGGCTTGGGAAAAGGATGTGTGCCAACACGTTCACAATAAAGTGCATTAAGGATGAGGCGCCACAGGAAACCAGAGACCCTCAAAAATATGCATTGTTAGCACCACAAATAACCCGTGTTTCCTTGTGATATTTTTCATTTTGAAGCTGAGCAAAAAACAGCAAACCTGTCTGAAACGATTGCCCACAGCGTATATTCCCGAGTTATCACCACTGCCCAAATTGCACGTGTGTCTCATTCTTTTTACAAGAACTTTAGATTGTATTAGATGGGAAGTCCTAAAACTAGAAATTTGAAGTCTAGATGAAATGCAATCTACCTCCAGCTACGTAACAGTCGGTCTAAAGGAAGAGTCCTGTTTGTTTTCCAGTGCAGCAGCAGGCTGCAGCAGAAGGTATTTTCATCCTAAGCATATTAGTACAGCAACGACACAGCTCTCAAAAGAAATCCAGTATCAGCTCTGATCACCTATAAACCGTCAGGGACTGAGTCATATCCCGGTGTGGAAGGAGGAGTGGGTAAGAAACTAATTTCCCTTTCACAGCAAAGAAAACCATGAATGTGAATTACTTTCCTTGCTTTGAAGTCCAAAATACCTTGCCCATAAATCGTGGCGGTATGTCAGATCTTCCAAACGGGATGGGAGCAGTTCACAACAGCCCATGAACTGCGTTTCCCGCACAGACTTCTGCTTCCCGACCATGATTAGTGCCAGGATGACTCGAGCTGAAAGAAAGATATTTGCAGTTCTCCAGCAGAGACTGAATATGACAGGCACAGTTGAGGGACTTGGAGCAAATGCAATCTATCTCCACAAACAAAGGCCATTTCAAAGATTTACATCGTTAAGCCTATTTACATAAATAAAATAAAGCAGTGAGTAATGCTTTATTCTGGAAGTACCTTGTGTTATTTCTTGAGGAGTAATATGCTACTGTGCATGGACAAGGTGGTGGAGTCTATCTCTGCATGAGTACGAGGCTGTTGACAGTGAGCTGTGAGCTGGTTCACTTGGAAACTCTTGCTTGGGCGTAAGCCAGGCGTCTATTTTGGGTCCCTCCATAGACAGAACTTGCCTGGAGTCAAGCCGGACTCCTGTCTAGGACAGGTCCAGTCTTCTCAAAGGGCAAAGAGCAGGAATAGTGCAATAACTAAAAATAATGTTAAATTTATTTGTCTCTTAGTTCTAGGGACATTCAAATAATTTTAAGCTTGCTGCTGTAATACTAGTGATCAATTCCCAGTGGCAACTGGGAAGCCAATCGAAAGGTTCAAGAAGATTTATGCAAAAATTAATTCCACAGTCTAATCAATGACTGAAAGGTTTTGAATGTGGAAGTTTCAAAAATGATCTAGATAAATGTCATATTTACAATTGCCAAAGAGGGAAGAACTTTGTGTACATCTTCGAAAAAATTTGCAGTCTATGTTTTGACCTGATCTGTGAATATATTTCTGAATGTTTCATAAATTTTACATTAATCGTTGTGTTGCTAAGTTGCCTTTGAAGTTTTTTGTTTCGGAGTTACCACAGTGTAACATAACAAATCTTACACGGACTGAAAAAGAATGACATTGGGCTCTGTCATGTCTTTACGTTGTATTCTAAACAAAGATTTTTGTCTGTGTTAGTATAAAATCAAATATTTTGAAAACTGTAATTTTTTGAGCCTTGAAGTTTCTATTGTTATTTCTCTTACCAAGCTTCTTGTTCCTTTGCCAACTTCTGTGTTTTTATAACAACACAGGTATTTTACATTCATATTTATGCCTTTCTGCAAACTTGATTTATTTTTTGAACTCAAAGCTTGGTGCTACCTTATAAAATAAATCCTACCTTTAAAACTTAAAACTTTTTTTCCCCAATGTCAATAAACTTTATTTTGTGGAGAGATAAATGAATAAAAAAAATATTTGCATTCCAACTATCTCTGCAATAATGAAAACTAAGGAATAAGGTCCTTCACAAAATACAAAATAACGGGCAAAGACAAAAAGCAAAGAAAAATAAGGCACTGGGAGGGAGTTCAGAGGGGAGCTTCAAGAGGTGTGTGCTGGAGAGGAATCCAAAACCAAGTGCAAAGCTGCTGATCAGAACTTCAAAAGATTAGGGGTTTGATGATGCGGTAGGAGAAAGCAGCTCTGTGAGTCCCAGGGGAAGATCCCTGCTCTTGCTGAAGAGCCCTTGCGTCCTGCTTGCCTGTCTGAGGACCTTGCAGGGTGTCCCCTTCCTCAGTGAAGGGTCTTCTCCAGCTTGATGCTCCCCAGCTGGTGCGAGCGCTGTCCTCTGCTGCGGGATGGAGGCAGCATCTCAGCACGTGAGTCCTGTGTGCATCTGCTGTGTACCCAAAGCCATGTATGCAGAGACCAACGGCTGGCCGAAGGCTACGTCATGATAGTGAGCAGGGTGGCTTTCCCAGCGTGCTTCCAAGAATGCTACTGAACCACACAGCGTCAGGAGAAAATAATTTTATTGGAAGGAGGAGAGCAGCTCATCTGTCTTGAGTTAAGCCATCACTGTAATAATTTGGAATAGTAAAACCAGGAAGGTTCCCTGGATATAGTTGTGAGGTAAGAAAACCATTGGCAGATCCATAAGATATTTCTACAAGGGACATGCAAATAATTTTTTAATTCCTGCACATCTAAGAAAGATTTCCAGGAGAATTTAAATAGTATCACTTGCTTGAGAGCAAAGTGTTGAAGCTCATGCAATGAGAACAGGATTTTAGAAATTAACATGTAATAGAAAAAGAAACCGCTGTTTAAAAACCCTCTATCCAAGCACTGGGAAATACCTGGTGCACCATCGGTGCTGCCATCAGCGAAAGCTAACCGCATAGCCAGAATTGCTGTGTATAACGCTGTGATAAGCTTATGCACGTATTGCTTTGCATTAAGAAAAGGAACCTTAGAATAGAACCTACAACAGGAGTAGGACCAGAAAGAAGGAATTGTCCTTGAACAAACTGTGAAAAAAAATGAAGCCATATAGAACCTGTATGTAATCTTCTTACCTTTATGCATTTCTTGATCCAATTGCAAAGCAAGATGCCAAGTTCACCTCCCAACAAAGTGAAGGTCTAGGGCTAGAGAAAGCTGGAGTAGAATGTGAGACCTAACCAACCTCATGAGAAAATGACTGTGAAAACCATTACAAAGAGACAGTGTGCACGTGCAAAATTTTGCCATGTGAATGGTGGCATATATATTATGATTATGTATATTATATTATGTATTATAATTACATATTGTATTATGTAAATCCATACATGCTGCATTGCAGCTGAAGGCATGATTGTTCTAGAGTCAATCCTAAAAGTATGTACACAAATGGGAACTTGCAAGTGCATGCAGGATATGAATTCCTCATGGTGTGAGGAGACATGATGAGAGTTATGTTCACCTACACCAGCCATCAGCCAAGCCAGTGCTACTCCTGATACAAAGCCAACAATATCAATTCAACCCAGATTAAACAAAAAGCCTAATTGTAAAGCTGCCAGTATAAAAAAATAAATTAAAAAAAAAAGAAAACTCAAACATTTAATATTAAATGCTTGGTTCTGCGTGCGACATCAGCTGCCTTAAGGGCATCCAGGATTTCTACATAAAAACAATAGTGCTAAAGCTACCCAACCCCACCTCTTATAGCAAGGCTGAAGCCTTCACAAACGGGGTGCACCAAGTAGTACTGCTGACATGGTGATGAGGGCAACGGCCATGGACTAGGGGTCAGAAGAGGTAAAACGATACAGACAGCTGTGCAAGCCATTTTCCTTTGCTTATTTTTGACCCTACAGCATGGCAAGATGTTAAGGTTACCTGTTAAACAGTTGAAGATCCAGATGGAAGCAAGGCTGTAACCAAGATGTCTGTAGCTGTTGGTAGTTCCTAAAGCAGAGCCATTTAGACTTAATCAGAAACAGTCTTGGCTGTGTTAAAACGCTGGGAGGTAGAGAAAGTTTGCTGAACTCTTCTTCCATCATTGCTACCATCAGTGGGGCTGATAGTAATTGTAGGAAATCAGTGCAAAAAAGCAGCTGCAAACATAGACACGACCTCAAGCTATCAAGGTGACTTCTGAGTATTGTGTTTCTCTGGAGAGGAATGCCCAGTCTCCCAGGAAACCAAGTTTGGCTACATCCTCCTCTTGCCTTTCATGTAATATGTCAATAATTATTTATAATTGTATTTTCTTCACATAGAATCAGAATACACATTAACTCCTGACTACGGCTTTTTCTTTTTAAAGTCAATGGAAGCACAAGTTTCTATTTCCCCCGTTTCTGATTTGTGATTAAGGTACATCTCCTCTGCGATGGCTCATCTGCTGTCACTTTTGAACAGAAGAGCACCGGGGAACTTCCAACTTTGAAATTAATTACAGGAATAAAGCCTTCTTTGCATATTTTCTAATTATCCCTTTCTTTGTTAATGCCAAATAATGCCTTTAGCATCTTCCTGGAAAAAGGCTCATTGACCCTGCTCTGTGATTATGGTGCTTTTATCTCCCATCTGTGCTGTGAAAGCTACAGGCCTTCCATTTCCAAAGCAAAACCTTCCAGAATTAAAACCACTAGTACGAACAATAAAAAGATTAAAAAGTTGTAGGGGTACATGATGCAAGCCATACACAAGGTGGCCTTATCCTGTCACAGATGAAGGAGGAGAAAAAGGTGACATGCCTTTTATTCTGTGACCGTCCCTGTGATCTTAGCCCATGAACAAATTAGACTTTAAATTAACCTAAAAATTTTGCAGACACTGAGAAAATTTGCAAGCACTGAATCCATCGGCAAGAAGGTCGCATCCCACTCAAGGCTGAGCTTTGGAGCCAAAGCAATCATGCTCCTTCTCTGGTCACAGCCTTTAAAACTGTTAATTTTTGCCTCGGTTGCAGAGGTGGCTTTCACGGGGCAAGGTGTCATACACATCCACTCTGATTTGCCCCAGAAACACTTGCATCAAGAAGTAGGAGAGCAAGGGGGGTCCTGGAGGGGAAGGAACTTGGCCCGAGACTGGTGACAACCTAGGGCAGAGCCTGGAAGAAAGGCTGGTTCCCCACCACAGGGGCCAGTCTGGGAGCACCCTCGGGTGCCAGACACAGCAGGCAGCCAACGGCAACGCAGCTCAGCCCTTGTGCTCACCTCACCTGCACAGCAACCCCACGTCCTGCCTGACCGCTGGTCCCTGCCCAGCGTGGGCACCAGCAGGGGGGTGTGTGGTCGTGGCACACACATAATTCCATCACCATCCAGCATCGTCAGGTGCCTCTGGGAAGAGGTTTTCATGCACAGCAACCTTTGGCCAGAGTCCTGGGGAGGGAGATTCCCAGCATGGCAGCACCCTGCGCCCAGGGCAAGCGCCTGGCAGCTGTGGCTGCTGTGCTCCACCAAGGAGATACTCCCTCCTGATGGGAGCAGTCTGTTCTGGGAATGGTCACTTCACAGAGGAGAGCCTATGTTCGCTTTGGACATTTCCGTCCCTGCCCTGTGCCCACCGCTTGTGGCATCCTGAGGATGGCACCGGGGCAGGGACAGCAGCACAGCTGTGCCAGCTGACAGAGCAGGATGGCCAGGACACGCTCTGCAGTGCCTGGTGTACCAATGTTGATCTGCCAACATTATGGAACTCAGAGAAAAGTGCAGGCATGTAATTTTTGCCGCGAGGACCTCATGTCAGACCTTGCTCTTTTTTTCCCCCTCTATTCTTTTTTCTTGGTTTTGGCTCCAAAACTTGCTGTTCTTGTAGTTTGTTCTCATGATCCCTTGAGTCATGCCGTGGTGCTATAAGCTGTTTGCAGAAGAGTTGGCAAATAGCTCCTCTTTCACTCCCTGTGTGATTTAACCATTGCAAGCTGAGGGGCATGACAGCTGCGTGGGTTAGTGACCTGGAGCCCTGGAAGCACTGGTGCGCACGTGAAGGAGGATGAACTGTGGTATAATCGAGAGTCAAAAAAGGTATATGGAAAGTTTAATTGCAAACACCTGGGGAACAGTGGCACTCTCAGCCCCCCTTAAAATGTATAAATTGGCTTTCCTTTGCTTCCCTGATACTTTTCTTCCATTCCAACAGAGACTAAAGCTTTTCTAGGGGAAATATTAGTGAAACGCCATGGGGTATTATAGGTAACATGGCACTGGATTTCTCCCTTCAAGCAGAACCCCAACATCTCAAAATCAGCTTTGAAGCAATCACATCACAGCAGCAATAGCAGCAATAAACATTTGACAAAGCAACCAGAGCAAGTAGAATAATAATAATAATAAAAAAGATCTCCCATGTTTTAAAAAGTTACTTATGCAAAAAAATCTACTTTTTTTGGCATTTTCTTGAAGGTCTTGACGTTTCTTGGGATTTCTTCAAAGAAATTCAACAGAAACCAGTCAGAAAATGAGTACATTCCTTAAAATACCTAAAATGAAGAACTGTGAGGCCCCAGTCCAGACCTGATCCACTTCTTTAAAATTATGTTGGCTTGCACTCTTCATTTATTTACTCCCTCAGCAGCCCAAGGGAATATAGTTAGTGTGTGAAGTGATGCACATGCCTTTGCAAGAGCAGATTTTATGTCATTAAAAGGAAAAATGTAGTATTGTAAATGAAGAAATGTCTCATTAGAATTGCATTTGCTTTCCTACAAATGCCAGCCAAGACTTTTTTTAAACATATAGCTACACGTTTGGCTTCCAGAGATATGCTGCTACCAAATAAAGGAGCCACGAGTGACCTGTGGTATGATGTGTTGTCTTAGGATGTGTTTGCAGCCTCTTAAAGAGGTGCCTGAGGAGCATGTAAGCAAAGGGATTGTGAGGGGAAGAGAGGTGAAGGTTCTCTGAGAACAATCCCGGTTTACAAGCAACTCAAAGAACAAAGGAGCTGAGGACAGGACTCTCATCTCTGTCCTCACACAACTTCCCACCAAGAAATACTCTTCCCTACAGACAGTTCTACCACAGCAACAACTAAGGATAAAAGCCAACCTCCACCCTTGAAATAGCTTTCTATTAAAGTTGGTTTTAATAAAATGAGCTTTGGATGAAATCTCAGTTCTTGAAATTACACCAGAATTTTTTGGGTTGGATTCTGTTACTATTCCCCTGCTTCCCCATCCACATTTTGCTATAAGCTATAGGTTATGGTCAACATCTTTAATCTCTGTGAAATTTTGCCTTCCCGGATCAAGAAAAAAAGAAAGCAGGATGTTTGTTATAAAACACTGCTAGGAATTCCCCCAGCTAATCCTCCTTTGCTTCTCTCAAAACTTTGAGACGCAAAGTACTGCTTTTGGAATGGAGGCAGCTGGTATATTGTAGCTCTGGGATAAGCACGGCTCTTGCTGAACTCTTGGAAGCAACGACAGTCGAAGGAGGCAGTTGCACAGTTGCATTGCAAGGAGCTGTTAGTCAGTTTGGCCTTCTAGAGACTACTGTGACTACCCAAGTCAACAGAAAGTGTATTTTATTTACAACAGGGAGGAAAGTTACAAAATCTTTCTACAGATCTGTGGCTGCACAGTGAAGTCACTCTCTGCAGAGTTCAACAAGCAGTCAGCAGTTGAAAGAGCCTCTGAAAGTTTTCAGTTCGTTGCTGGCTGCGTCCCCCCACCAGCTATCTTCCCGACTGAGGTTAAATAAGGACAAGCCTTTAAAACTCTAGTATTTTAAAACAAGTTACGTTATTTTTTGCTGATTTGGCATCTATTTCCATGGAAACAGAAGCAAGAACTAGGAGCCAGCAGCTGAAGTTGGCTACACCACTGCTCTTGGTTTGTTCTACTTCCATTTCCATGGAAACTGATGTAAGATCAGTGCAAACAAGGCAAAGTTTGCTTTTTTTTTATTTTTTTAATTAATTAACCCTTTTGTGATTTTCCACTTCCAGGTTCATTTGGTGCCAGATACAAAATCACTGGAAATGTAGGGAAGAGCAGTCCGCACACCTTCATGAATCTGTGCGTTTGTGTTTCCATGTGTGCGCTCCCAGTTTCTAACATGGATCTTCAAAGGAGTCACCAATTTATTTTAAGGATGCTAAAAATCACAAGAAAATAGCTGACACACAGAAGAGTGAAGGAAGAGCAGGAGAGAGCATCCAGCTATGCCCCTACATTGACAGGACACCTTCCTGCTACAGGTTTGTATTCTCCTGCGTAGGGGCCTCTGGGATGGGGGAATGCGCTGAGACCTGGAGCTGACTGCCCATGCCAAAGGTATCCCACCTCCAAGGGCCTCTGTGGGGCTCTGCTCTGCAACTGGTGCTGGTCCCCCAGCACAGCCCAGCTACCATAAAGGCTGCTGTGTCATACGGATGTTTCACAGGGAAAAAATATCACCAGGGAGAGCAGAGGTGGTAGCAGCAAAAGCAGCAGTGGAAGGAAGAAGTGCATGGTACAAGGGAGGCTGACATGCAAGGTTGCCCCCTGTGGAGGTTAAAGACAGAGGTAATTAACTGGCCATGGAGCAAAGCAACTTGTTAAAAGAGATGCCACCTCCTTGCCAATGAGTTTTCTGGAGTATTTCTCCTCTGAAGCCACGTATGGTCCACATTTCGCTGTAGAACCATTGAAACTCAGATTTTGACATGAATTTTTCTTTTTTTTTTTTTTTCTCCTCATCTGGCACTGTGCTGGAGCACATGTCACAAGCCTTTGGAGGTGCCTGGTAACATATGCCATTTAATGTGCAGCCAAAGCGTTACAAGACTGCGTTACAGAGTTTGTACAGGCTGGGGTTCACCACTGCTCATGGAGCATGAGCTATTCACTTCTTCCTTGAGTTTCTGACTGAAGTCGATCTGAGATTAAGTCATGTTTAGGGAATTGATTCTCTTACTTAACCTGCTTCATTAACAGGGAAAATCTGGATCCAGACACGTAAACTCCAATGCAATAAAGCATTGAATCATGTACATGAGTCCTCCACTAGCCTGAACAATTACAATTTATGTATGTGCTCAACTGCTCTGCACTGTTGGACCTCAGACATCAGTGCTTACATGTAGAAAAGGCTTTCCAGATTGTAACTGGCTGCTTAGGCCTGGGAGGCTTCAGAGGAATCTCCTTCGTTCGATTGCTCTTTCTTGCAACATGCAAGGAGGAGTCTGGTGGGAGAAAACGGTTAAAGAGAAGGGAGGCGGCCTATGTCGCACGCCTAGTTACCAAAACATTAAAGCACCAGATTTATGGAGAGAAGAGAATAGAAGCCAGAGTTTTAACAGAGAGATGAAAACATACAAAGAAAAACAATACATTTCATGTCTTGATTCATTTCTCCTTCCAATTAATACACTTCCAGATTAGGAAGTCTGTATCAGCTCTTATCCCACCTGAACAGGAATCAATGCCTGAAGATCAAAAATTGTGAATGCATGTGGGAAAGGTGACCTCACTATCGTCACCTGCGAATGTCAGTTGCATGATAGCAAGAACATTCAAGACTGTAGGGTTGTATCCTTTGCAACATGAAAAAAACAAGTGCCATTGTCTAGAGTGCACCTGTGGTGTTAAAATTCATACTTTAATTCCCTAGCCCTAGCACTAGGTATTGGTCAAGACCCCTCCCAACATTAGTCAAAGGGGTCTTCACATCTTTCTCACAAACTACCTGACTTCCCCTCACTGAAAATATGGATTATCATACTCCCACTCAGAAATAATTAGCCAGAGATTCCAATTTGATGGACAGAAACCAAATGGGACTAAACAATTGGTATCTAGGAGGAAACATTCAGTTTGTCAAAGTTAGCAGTTTGCCACTGGATCAAACATCTGTCATGTTTTATTCTTTCAGAGCCTATTTTCTAATATTTTTCCTTTACCAGGTAACTAGTTCAGAAGGAATCCTTTCATACTCGTATTTTAAATGAGTTTCACTTTGGTCTTAGAAACCAGGCTGCTATTTTAACAGCTCTGGTTCATTAGCCAGCCCATTCCAAGAGCGTCTCCCTGCCATGCAATTTTTATTGTAGATGACCCTGTTTTTTCTTGCTTCTTCCCCAGAGGTGGATTTCATAGAAAATCTGAAGTTATAACACCAAAAAGTCTGCATGATTTTTAATCCTTTTAACTGTTGGGACACAGAATCAATAGCACATGTCCAAGAAAAATATCATGGGTAGGTCTTTGTCTTCTGGAAAATTGTATGATGTGAAAGTATTTCTTGTTTCCTACAGAAAGAGGATCTTATTTATTTATTTGTTTTGCCTGGGGAGTGATGCTTTGTTTCTTTGCCTCAGTGTTGTCAAAGGAGATTACAACGCACACACCAGTGTTTAAATTGCAGTCACGTGGATTTGGACTCCACGTAAGCAGCTGCTTTGCTGAACAAGTGGTCCAGAAGCACACGCGCTACTGGCACTTGTGTTTGCAAGGCCACTGCTGACAGAGGGCAAGTGCTCCTTGACAAGGATCTTTGTTCCCTTTCCAAACAGCTCCTCCTCACTTCTTCCCTGCATGGTTTGTGCAGGGAGTGCCCAGCACACCACAGTCTGGTGTGCAGCCAATTTTGTTTTCACTATCATTTTCCTTTAGGCTCAAGATCCCTGTATCTCATTTTCTGTCTGTGGACATTGATGGACTGAAATCCAGGATCCTCTTCCACAGTTTTCACTGCTTGGCACGATGTCCCGTAAATGCCGCAAACACCGCAGTAGCTGATAGCATTTGGTGGCCTTTTGTACTGACATTTCAGCCTCTCACAAACTGCAACTGGCCTTATCTGTTGGCCACAGTGCCTGAGGCTTTTCTTCGAGCTGGCGTTTTCTTCCAGCTGCCTACCAGTATTCAGAGGCAGAGATTTCTGAACAGCAGGTCTCCTCTTCTGCAGCAGAAGCATGGAGTCAGGGAGAATAAAAAAAAATGCCCTGCAGATAGAGAACAGCAACTGTTTTCTTATATTATTAATAGAGCAGATTATTAATGTCTCTGATTAATTATATCCAGTCTTATCAAATAATAGGTATTGTTTCCCAGTGAAGCAAAAAATGTCAAATTTTTGTATGAGTTTTAGTCTTTTCATTGATTCAAAATGTAGAAAAATCCATACACCTATACACAACATCAAATCCTCTCGTATTGAATTGAAGAGGAAACACGCTCTACCAGCTCAGCTGAGCTGTTTGACACCACCCGCACCTCAGTGGCCCCTTTTTCTGTTTGTATTTGTGGTCAGGGCAGTGGGTTTTGTTTGCTTGCTTGTTTCTCCTCCTCTCCCTTTCATCTTTCAGCAGAAGAGAAAGGGAAAGAAACAGGATGGGGAGAGCAAGAGTGTATAACAGGAGTTGTACATCACAGATCCAACTGGAACAAAAATTTTCTGTTGCAGATCACTTCAAAACAGATGTTTCTTTCATAGTCATGCAATCAGAGGGAAAACACAGAAAAAGGAAGTGATCGCATCCCTCCAACTGCTGTGAATTTCACAGCATTCAAAAGACACTTTTTTCATTTTGAAAGAATTGAAAATGTGTCAAGCCGCTATAGCTATTAATCCACACATCCAGCCTGAACTGGGATTGAAGTGATAAGCAGCTCTATATCAAGTCTGTACTGGTTACTTGGCAATAGTTTAATGGTTGTCTTGGATGTGATTAATGAAAATTACTATGAAGAATAATCACGTTGCACCACACCCTGAGCTGACTTCCACCCTATCCTGCGAAGCCGCTCTGTGCAGCAGCCAAGGTCTTATCCGGGTCCCGCAGGTAGCGAGACCCAGGCAGGGCCCACGAGGACCGCAGGAAGAGCAGGAGCCTCTCCTCTTCCAGCAAAAGTTTGATTTTTCCCGTGTTTTGTTTCTTATCTCTGCATGGCAGTGAGATGCAGCCCTCCCACAACCCACCAGGCAATACTCTGTTGCTCAGCAACCCTGTACTTGCTGAAAGGGCTCTTTTGCAGCAGTAAACCTGGGCTAAAGAGGAAAATGAGGCGAAGTGACGCCCAACATCTGCCACTAAGGTCTCCCAGGCAGTGAGGTCTCCATGAGCAGATGCGGATCAGTAGCAGCGAGGACTCTGGTGGCAACATCAGCTGAGAAGCAGCAGTACTGCACCCTCTCCTCCTCTGTATCTAGTCTGTTCTGAAGCATTCAGTGGCGATTACCCAGAATTAAGTAATTAACTAAATAATTAAGACAGTCTCCTGTTCTGCAAAGCCATTTCCAGCATCCCAGCTGGATGCAGAGCATGGAACTAGCATCACATTTAGCTTGGGGTGAGCCAGCCAGCAGTGCCAGTGAGATGGGGAAGGGGGCAGCTGCGAGGCTCCGTCAGCTTGAAGCCCATTGCTGGGGTCAGCCAGGAGTTGGGCTGTGCTGCCAGGTGGGTTTCCACACCCCTTGTGGCATATACAGAAAGGAGAGCTCAGGGAACAGAGGGTAAATAAACCCTGTTACCTCTGTTGGTAGAAACCACTCCAAAAGATTTCTGCGCCTGGTCTGACTTTGATAGGGCAGTACCTGCATTTTGGTCCATATTAGAAATTTTTAGAAATTAGAACTTCTATAAAACTAACTAGGCTTTTCCATTAGGGCCACTGCCTCCGCTTTCCCACATGGTTAATGCTGTTGCACAGAAGTGTGCTGTTACAAGGTTTGTGAAGGTCCCATGAGGTCGTTAGGGCCAACCCATCAGCAGTGCTGAGCTCCAGCAGAACCCAGTGTGATCAGCGTCCTGAAAATCTGACCTGCTGCTCACACCTGGCACGGGCAGAGGATCTACAAGGCTACTGCAGACCTGGCCATTCACCACCTGACCACAATACCTATGTGCTGTGTTACCAGAAACGAAGGAAAACAAATACAGGTTTGACGTTACCGCTGAACTCCGAGAAGTCGAGCAACGCGCTGTCACAAATCTCCAGGAATAAAGCAATGCTAAGGGTCTGGCTTCTGGTAAAATGTGAATTTCTGCCACATTATTCCTTCCAAATCAGTGTCCTGCATATGCCCTTTGCTCCAGCAACAGGATATCCTTCATTTGTCTGCACAAAGCGCAGATGAGCACTTCTTCGTGTTGTTTTCCAAGTCGGCTGATGGGAGGGTCAGCAGAGGCCGAAGCAGCTGCACCAAGTAAAGGAAAAGTAACCATGGCAACCCAAGTTATCTGCATCCTCCATGTATTTCCTTCTCCCCACCCCACATCATATCTTACCCACCCAAACCTCGAGCCGATAGAGCCAGTGACCAGCTGGCAGGATGGGGACTGTGGCAGGGTCTCCCGCACCCAAAGTGTCTCGCCGTGTTTTGGGGTTTACCGCTGCAGGCTGAGGTCATCAAAAGGAGACTGAAAGTGTAGAGAGGGGCAACTTGCAAAGGGGAGAGCTCTCTGCTACTGTAGATGGGGTGCTGGATATGTCGCCTTTGCTCCAGAGTTGCAGATTCGTTGATGCTGCTCCTGGTTTTGGCTCTGAGCTGTAACCCTTCCACAGCAGCAACAGCTTCTCCGTCTGCGCCCCACGACAAACCCAGCTACAGTTTTGGCCGGACTTTCCTGGGACTTGATAAATGCAACGCCTGCATTGGGACATCCATTTGCAAGAAATTCTTTAAGGAAGAAATAAGGTCAGAAACTCGACACAGTAATTTTTAAAGCATTCTGCATAGTAGCTTGAAAGTTGCCTGTTCGTATTTCCAAGTACTTTAATGAGAGACAATGCAAAGAGTTGCCATTACAGCGTCTAGTGATTTATTTAATTAATGTCTATAAGCTGCTGCTTTGTCTCTTTTCTTTTAAAGCCACATAAACATGACCAGACTTCAGCCCTGAATTATAATTTGAAAGCAAGAGTAAAAGGCACAACTTTCAGCATAGAGAGTGGCTCGGAAACAATCCAAGAGAGTGATGGGGGAAGGGAAGAGGAAAGGAAGAAATCAGTTTGTTAAGATGTACTGGAAGTATTTTATTGTGAGCAACGGAGTAAAGGCAAGGCGGGGGGAGGGGGTTGTTGTATGCTCCCAACAGGTGATGTTAACTACAAACAACATGCTGTATAATTTTGTACCAGGTGCAACAACACAAACGTGCAGCGTTTCATGTGTGTGTTACCTGAGATCAAAAGTGGTTTAAACCCACCTGAGGCACGAGGACTTTTGCACATCAGGTTACCTACGTGCTCCAAAATAGAGGGGGCTAAATTATTAGTATGCTTTTGGGAGGTGTCTGTGAGAACTTGAAGGCAGAGGCAGAAATTGCAGCTGCCTCGAAGTCAACGAGACATATGCTGCCCAAGCGGTCGTCAGGCTGATCCAATCAGTTTTAGGCTCAAAAGCAGAGCATATCTGATGACAGCAGGCAAAATGTTACCAGTGTATTTGAGGGAGAAAGTGAAAGGCGGTGTTTGGCAGAGGAAGGGTTTATTGGGTCTGATATGATTTATAGAGCCATATGCACTTTCTTTTATAGATATAAAAGCCTGGGGGAGAAGAAATTATTATAGTAAAACGGTATTTTTAATGCTATAATGTAAGTAGTATAATATTGGACAAATCACCATTTGTATCTTAAACTATCCTATAAAACGTAGCATGGTAAAATCATATGGTTCGTCTGGGATGGACCCCTAATACCAAACATCCATCCTTCCCTTACTGCCGTTGAAAAAAGGCAGCTCGTGGTGTGCTACGCCAGAGCACCCCTCTCTGTGGCACAGCGGGGGTCCCAGCCCTCCACACTTTGCCCTCTTGGCTTTCTGCGTCCCCCAGCTTGTGCCGAGGGCAATGCCGGGTCTGGCAGTAAGTAAGGTGCAGAGGCACAAAGAAGGGCCAGGACAGCAGTCCTGGGTTTCTCACAGCCCAGATAGGTCTCCTGTCCCAAAAAGCAGGATGGATTTGCAATCAGCACGTTCAGCTGGCTGACACGGGCTGGTGTGGGGCTGGGGGTACCTTTGGGGTACGGGCTGCCCTAAATTTTATTCCCTACAACAGGGTGGCATAGGATCTAGCTCCTACCCCGTGCCCCAACCCGCTGTGGCCTCCTGTGCCACTCACCGGTGCAGGGATTTTAGGTACCTGATGCTGGGTACAAAGCAGCTTCTGCACGTTCAGTTTGTTGCAGGTGCACCATTTCTGTTACCCCCACCTAGCCACTGGGCAGAGTGGGGCCGTGCAGCTTCCTTCAGCCCTGCCGAAAATAGCAGTAACAAGCAACTGCCTCTGGCTGGCTGGTGGCCAGCCACACGCTGCACAGGGGCACAGGAAAGAGGGGCTACGTGTGTGCAAGCAGGAGGCCCCCATGCTGGCTGTCCTTCCAGGGGAGGGCGGGAAAGGGGTGCAGAGGGTCCGAGCGGGGTCTGGGAGTGCAGAGCCCCTAACATGTGGGAACACGATGCTTCTATGTCAGGGAAGGCAGAGGGCCTTCCTAAACCAGAGGCTTTGCTCTGGGCTGAGTGATTTGGGAAGGGTAACTTCTACAAGTGTCCTTCTGAGCAGTCAGTCAGCTGCAGGCTCCCCTTTGCAGGGGTTAAACTCATTCTCCTGCTTGATTTCTTGAACAGACATGATTTTTTTGGCAAGTGGAAGGTTAAACGGGAAATCTCAGTGTCACTGGCACTCTTTTATCCACCCTCACTTACCTTTTCACATGTTCACAAAGGTGGATGGCACTTGGTAGGTCTCTGTGTTAATCCTCATTAGACATGCTTCATTAAATCTCCATAATTTCCGGGAGCTGTGACATGCATTCACACCCAACTAACGAGTAAGAAGATGTGGGTTTTGTTCCCAGAACAGGCTGGTGACTCATCTTGTGCTCTAATGTTCTTTACCACCCTTATCTTTACCCAACTTTATCCATCTGTAAATGAGAACACCAAATCCTGCCTACCAGCCAACATCCTGAGTGCACAGCGCAGCAAAAGTGTTTGTAAATTATTAGATTTTCAAAATACTGTGAAACTGAGCTGACCAAAACTATCTGCAGACTTGTGCCAACACTGGTGATGAGCCTTGGCCAAAAGTAATGGGAAGGAAGTCTGAAAAAGCTGGAATGCTTCAATTTAATGGTGTTTTATATGGCATTTCTTTAGTTTTGGTTTTAAGACTTAACTTAATATTCATCTTCTAAAAAAATGTAAAACTCCAAATGCAAGCAAAATTATTTTGGCTGAAACAAAATACTTCATTTCATCCAGCAAAAAAGAAAAACAAGTTTGATTTTCTTCAATGTTTAGTTCTGGGTTGATCTAAAACCTGTCATTTGTGACTTGGTTGTTCACACAGATCTTACTGAAAGACTTCATTAAAGCACGCTCAGGCCCTTCGCTAAAATGCTTCATACAAGAGCGAATCGCTGTTACAGCACAACTTGGTGATGAATCTTGAAAGTACCTAGCAAGTGTGCCAGGCCAGTGCTGCGCTGCCCAGAAATGATGCCAAATACAGAATTGCTGCGGCCCATGCCGGGTTCCCAGGCCCGCGCAGCTCTCCCCCGGGAGCTCTGCGGAGGAAATCGCTCCATCCGCACTCAAATTAACGCTCAGCTCTGGACTTCACACATTCATGTGCCGCTCACACTCAGGAGGCGGCGCTTTCCTGGTGTCTGCCTGACGTGAGCTGCCCTGAACGCACACGCTTGAGCCAAATCACAGCGTGCCTTGTGATTTGTGCTTAACAAAACAAAAAAAAAAAAAAAAAGAAAAAGAAAGAAAAAAGAAAAAAGAACCCCAGCCCATCGCCGTCTCCTCCCCGTACGTGCCTGGCACGCTGCGCCTGCCTTGCAGATTAGGCACTGGGTGGGGTCGTGATGCACAACAAATCTCAGTGAGGAATAAGAGAAGGAAAGATAAGCTTCAGCTTTCAGATCTGTTAACGTGTTTTCCTCTAACCCCAGCTACCTGATCCTGCAGGACCCTCGCCTCTCCTGTTTCACTTCTGAGCTACAAGTTGCTTTAATTTATGGCGAGATTAAATTAGAACGTGCTTTCTTACGCACTTGGGCGAGGATGTTACGGCAGGGGGTTTTAGAGGCAGTGAATGCACGACATTGGCCAAGCCAAAGGTCAGAGATCAGCCGCTTTCCAAGAGCAGGTTACAGACATACAAAACGGGTGCCACGCTCCTCAGCTCCTGCATGTGCGTGTGTGGGCAGGGCTGAGGGGGCTGCTGACACACATAAAAAAATCGTCACAGCCTAATTACCCGGCCCATATGCTCCCCTCCAGTGCCTGTGTAGAGGGACCAAATCAGTGCAAGATCTCCATGGCTACAGTGGAGCCACACGCCCAGGGTACATGCCCCCCCCCCCCCCCCCCCATGCCCCCATCACGCCCCAAACTCCGCTGCTGCCTGGGGTGGTTGTTCATCCCAGCTGCTGAAATACAGCCAGTGACGTTGCAGGGAGACCTGTCAACCCCACTAAGGCCACCACCTCAAAACAGAAGGTCATTTTGGTATTCCCAATACATTCTTGTCAGGAGGTTTTGTTCTGCAGGGTCCTTTGAAGTACTCCTTTTTTGGGGCCCTTTCTCCAGGATTAAGGTAATTTTAAAACTTCAGGGATTCCCCGTGCACTGAGACCCTGCAGCCCTCTCCCTTCTCTCCTTCTCTTCACGTGGCCCCGTTTGGGCGTTTCATCCCCCGCCCCACAGCACTGTTCATGACAAAGGATGGTTTAAGCGGGAAGTAAAGGCAGACATTTTTCCCAAAGCACGTTTCCTTGGCCAACGGCTTCAGCCCACTTGCCTGTCCCCGGTCCACGGGGTCACCGGTCCTTTGCCGTGCGGTGGCGGAAAGCCCCGGGGCCGACGTGCGGCGGAGCAGCCGCGGTGGCGCGGGTGCTGTGCGGGTGTCTGTGTGGCTTGTTAACCCGCTCTCCCTGGGGCTCTCGTTTTGGTTTGGCAGGTTTGACACCTGGCTTTCTTCTCATTTAAAGCTGCCCCCCAGCTACCTGCTCAGCTACTCGGGCAACTACACCGACGATGCCAAGAGCTGGCGGCTGGTTGACATCACCCGGCTGACCTCCAAGTACCAGCACGACCGGGCTGACAAGCGCATCTGCACCTCCCTGCTGAAGACTAAGACCTGCAGCCTGGAGCATGCCCTGCGCCGCACCCATCGCTTCCAGAAGTGGCTGCGGGCCAAGCGCCTCACCCCTGACCTCGTCCAGGTCCGTGCCCCGTGGGCCCTGTGTCCCACACCAGCGGGTGGATGGGGAGGGGGAGCCCCAGGGGGTTGCTGCATGTTGTTTTGGGGGGAAAAGGGATCTGAAGGACACGTGGCTGTGACTTGCCAGGTGGAGGCTGAGTTTGGGCACTGGCTGACCCTCTCCATCCTGTCCTGGCCAGTGGAGAACGGGCAGCCCCATGCCCCACACAGCCAAGCCCAAGCAAAACAAGGCCCCAGTAGGAAGAAAAGCGCCACGGCCTGGGGACAACCGCTCCCCAGCCATAGGCCAGGGCTTGGCCCCAGCAAGGAGGGCACTGGCTCCTGGCTCCTCATGCTGGCTGAGGCCATGGAAAGCCCTAGAGCCCACTGGGTTCCGGCACAGGGATAACATAGGGCCATGCGCACAAACACAGTGACAGCTCGAGCTGGGGGCAGCATGTCTGATAGGGGGAGGTTTTCTAGTTATCCCTCATGTCTCAGCAGTCAGAGCTGGAGACTCAATTCCTCATCCACCTGCTGTCTATAGCAAATGATGTCAGGCACAGAGAAGCAGGCTGCCCTTTCTGTCACAGTCCTGGGGTGTCACAGGCGAAGCCAGGACAGGCACGCCGGGGGAGGGTCACTGCCACCACACAGATAAATATGCAGGCAGGGTGGGCAGGTTCCAGAGGAGTGCTGGTGTGAGAGTGCTGCCTGCATCCAGGGATGCCACAGGCAGCCAGGGATGGCCACCGGACACACCAATGTGTTTTGCCGCAGTTGGCTTGCATTCAAGAGCAGAAGTCCCATCCCTAAATGCACACACATCCCCTCAGCCCATCTGAACAACAGCAAAGCATTGCAATATCCACTGGCAAGTAGCAGGGGCCAGGGTCGAGGCTGGATATACTCTAAACCAGACCCTGAGCGGCAAAGAAGGATTATTCCAGTACTCCTTCCCCCGTTTCAAGAGTAAAATGGCAGTGAAAAAGGGACCTTTTTTTCTACAGAGGCAACTGCTTCCTCCTGCCTGCACGCAGCCACAGCCACTCAGCTCTGCCGAGTGCTAAAGGTACGCTGTTTTAGTTTTTCCGCTTCTGTTACCCCACCGAGCTGCAGGCCTGAGGAGAGAGAGCGGGAGACCCCATGCTGCAGCAGCAGCAGTAGGAGCAGCACCAGGGCTAGTGCCTGGGCTGCTCAAAAATGGACTCACCCGTGTCACCGACACCCCACATGATGGGTCACCCTGAAGCCAGCACCCTCCATCCCAGAGGAGGAGGTGCAGGCAAGTCATGGTGGGCAGGGAAAAATTCTTTGGAGCAAAGCTACACTGTGCTTTGTCTAGTAAGCTCAGGAGAGGGGTTAGGGAGAGGGGGCAGATGCGCATCACTTCCACTCAGAGCATCACTCCCCTGAGCCTGGGGGCTGCAGGCAGCAACACCTCCTGCCAGCGTGGCAGGCAGCAGCTTCCCAAGCACCCACCGGCCGTCGCTGTCCCTCAGCCATGTCCCTCAGCGATCCCTCATACACACATGCACACACAGCACCACGTGGAGACTCTGGCTAGGGCACCCTGGCCTTCCAGCTATCCCATTTCTCCCGGGTGCTTGAGTTTCCCCGGGCAGCAGTGGGAAGTTGAGCTGATCCTGGCTCCAGGGAGCTTCTGAAGTGAGCTTGGGTGCCAGCCTGGGGGGACATGCCCAGGGACAAACTCCCTGGGACATTCCGGCAACCTCTGAAGTTTTTTAGTTGGAGAGGGCGCTGGAGGCTGCAGGGAGGCCCAGACATTTGCACGCTGGCCTCAGGATTGCTCCGCTTGCGTTTTCATGGTTTTTCTGGTTCTGTAAACCACAGAATCACAGAATGCTTTAGGTTGGGAGAGACTTTAAAGACCATCTAGTCCCAAAGCCCTACCCAGCTCTGGGGCCCTCAACGTAAGAAGGATATCGACCGGTTGGAGTGAGTCCAGAGGAGGCCACAAAGGCTTTGAGCAACCTGGTCTAGTGGAAGGTGTCCTCAAGCAGAGAAACCTAAACTGAAGTATAAATCCCTTCTAACAGCATATAGGATTGAATACACAGGGGAACATAGGAATCCAGAGGTCCTGGGCCCTACCTCCACCCCCTCCAAATTTCAGCAGCAATCACTGTTTAAGATGGGGCATGCACTCTGCAAAATGGCTTCTGTTCTCACAACAGTCTGAATTGAAAAACAGCCTGTGGCGGCAGCATTTCAGTCACAGAGTGCGCGTGTTTGTACGTGAGACCCTCCTCGGTCCCCAGCCCTGCTGTGTGAGCCACCACAGGTTGTGGGGTGACCCACCAATCCATCCGGCTGGGGATCCCCTTCCTCTCTGCCCACTCTCCTTCTCTCCTCAGAGCCGAAAGCCGCAGGAGCACCTCTGCCTGCACCCCAGCCCAGCACTGCTGCCTCTCTGGGGTGTTGGCTGGGCAAACGCCTGTTGGTAACCCAGCACGAACCGTCAGAGTGGGGAATTCCTGGGGGTACCATACGTCACTGCAAATGCTTACCAGCGGCACTGCTCTCCTAGCTTTCTTTTTGCTCCCCCCTCCACTTTCAGAGGTTTTAGGAGCGCACTGCTGTTGATGCCTAACGCGGTGTCCATCCTGTTTCACAAAGCTGCGGTCACCCAGCGGTGTCCGTTGTCCCCTCCCCACAGTTTTTTCCTATATAACAGCACCAAGGAAAGCTAATGGGATCAGGTAATTTTGTCTTATAGAGCAGAGAATTATGACAAACCGTAACGTGCTTGAATTGAAATGACAGACCATGAAGTAATGTTTTTTCACTTTACGCTGCCTGCTCTTCCTGACCCCACTGTCCGCCGAGCTGCCTGCCACAGTGATTATTTCACTCGTCACAATGAAAATCTTCACGGGACGCAGCAAAGTCTTCAGTGTTAAAATCCAGCCTGCCTCAGGGATGAGCAGGATATAGCTGAGGCTCAACCTGTGCAGTAGGCCCAGCTACCCGCTGCTTTGCCCAGGGGCTCATCACCTCAAACTGCACCGTGTGCTTTTCCTGCTCGAGGGGAAGAACAACAGAAAAAGCGTAGGTTGGTTTCAGCACAGCTTGCCCGCAGGGCCTATTTACAGCCCTGTCTTCAAAGCACAGTCTGGACAACACTGCAGGTAGACAGATGAAAGCAGCACCAAGGTGAAAAGCCAGCCATTTTCAGCCCCTCTCGCTAGGATGTGGTGTTTGAAACTGTTGACCAGGACCTCGGCGGCTGTGCTGGCACCGTGGTTTTGTGCCCGGTATAAATCCCTTTGCTCATGGCACACAGGTAACAGCTCGCTGATCTGGCAGCTGGTCCAACCTGGGGAAGGATGGGCGTTACTGGGCTCCCAGAGCCACCTTCTGGACTGCTGCCCCTTTGACCCTGCAGCTCACCATCCAAGACGTGCTTCGGTAAACTTGCTGGCACTGTTTGCATCCAACCTCCCACCGGAGGACAACTGCAGCAGTGCCCACAGTGGGGACGAGCCCCATAGATTCACAGGGCATCATCAGTTTCTCTCTTTTGGGGGTGAACAAGGCGGCCAGGAGCTACAGGAGCTTTGACAACTGCGTCCAAATGTTTCCTCCTGGATCCTTCCCCAAGACTTGGTTGCTTGGTGAAGCTGCAGGCAGGCGTCAGCACATACCGCAGGAGGTGGCTGTGCCTCTGAGCCGTACTGTCCCTCCTTGGGCTGACGGAAGGGGAAGCAGGGTGAGGAGGAGTAGGAGGAGTTGAATTCCACAGCTCATCTTTACACCAGAGTGAATTCTGGGTGCAGCCATGCTAGATGTGGATAAATATGCATACATGGGAGTTTCAAACGCACCGCATACTGTGCAGCGGGAAAAAAAAATCACGGTTGAGTGCAGGTAGGCTTTGCAGGAACTACTTATTATCAGATATAAATATGTGGGTATTTAATCAAAGTAAATAAGAAGATTTCCATATGAATCACAAACAATATGTCGGGCTGTCTGTCAGGTCTTAATCTCTGTTGCGATAAGACGTCACAAAGGACTTAAGATATTCTCAGAAAAATCAGTATCTCCAGTGTTTTGAGGATGTGTTCTTCAAATTTTCCTTTCATTGACAGTTTTTGCCTAACAGTTTTACAACTCCAGCTCCTTTCCTGCTGTAGGGATGCTTCCATCAGTCTGCTGGAAGGGGAGGCCCCGCTCCACCAAAACACTCAAGCAGGTGCTGAACTTGACATATTTGAATAGCTCTACCAAAATCAAAAGGCCCCACTGTCCAGCTTTGGTGGATCGGGGCATCACTAAATCACAGGAAGACGCACTGAGGGTTGACATAAACAGACAGCACCCAGTCCTGCTCCTCTGCTCCCACACCGCCGCTGGTATGCCTGCAACGGTTCCTTGGGAAACGAGCAGCCGTGACCACCGCGTGCAGCGCACATCAATGTCTACGTTGGAAGGATGAGCTCTGACCTTGGGAAAAACCCTACTTAGAACTTTCATGCCTTCTCTGCCACCGTGATTTCTGCTCCTACTGTGCACGCTTAAGGGTCCCAGCTTTTGCCTTGCAAACTCCTGGAGGCAGCAAGGCTTTCTAACTTGGGCTGCAAATATTTGCATACATGCCGAGCTGCAAGAGACATTCTCCACCGTTTCTCTCTTCGTTAGCACAGATCCGTTCTGCTCATTTTTTTCTCACTTCTCCTCCAAAGGGAAAGTGACAGAGTTAGGCACAATGTGCCTGGAAGTGATGAAAGACAGAAATCTATAATCATCCCTTCTCCCTCCTCATTTTGTGGTTTTAGATAATTAGTTGGAAAAATATTTCCTCGATAAGACAACGCCAGAGGAAAGGAGTGTATGAAGACACATAACTAGAACTGGGGAGGATTCTTTTTGATAAATTATTTATTCTCTTGGGGAAAGAAATGGTTCTTTGGTTGTTGTGAAAAAACTCTCCAGCTGGGGTTGAGTTTTCCAGGTAGTTTTGACCTTTGTTTGGTCAAACTTTGTCAAAGTAAGTCACGTTTGGCATTCAGGGCTTGTTTCGTGCAACTGATGGCCAAGGAGGGAGCGGTTGGGACCTCGCTGAGGCTGGCAGGGAGGCAGAGGAAGGGACGTGGGAGGTCTGGTCCCCCCTTTCCACCTCCCACTGGGAGAGCGGCAGACTCCTTCTTTCCTTGTTTCTTCATTGCTTTGCCGTGGCTGGGTAATGAGGTGTTTTATGCCAAATGAACAGCTCGTGCAGGAAGGGCTGAGAGAGACCTACCTCAGAGTTACCAAATGACTTGGGGAGATCCTGAGTCGAATCTTTGCTCTCAGCAGGAAGAATGGCAGGGAGCAACGTGAGCTCCAGTGCCTGTTCTTCTGAAGCACATGTCCCAGCCAATTAGAAATAAAACCCAAAAGAGTAAATTTGGCTACTCGGATTGTTTGGAAGAAAAAGGCTTAGCAAACACCTGATTCCCTTCCCCAGCAGCGTTTCTGCATACGATGGGCAACTCTCCGTACGTCCCCTTTCCTTGGCTATTCAGGAAGACTGGCTTCAAAACAAAGGTCTTTTTTTTTTTTTTTAACCATGACAGTATAAATTTCCGTGCCATTTATCCCAGCCAGACATTGCTTGTGCAGTTTTACAAGCCAAACCTTCAAATCTGAAAGGTGAAATAGAGGGATGCTTCAATCCATTAGCCCAACAGTTCTTTATTTGTTGCTGATATTTAGAAAAAATATGCACAGGCTATTCAAATTTGGTTTGGATAGTTAATGCGCGATTTTATCAGAGAGAGAATATATCCTGTGCTGATACCTACAATACAGTGTTTGTTTACACTTTTAAAGCATGTTTACTGACCTTAGCAAATAGTATTTCCAAGAAAGCTGCTCTCAGGTTAAGCAAATAACGAAGTGATTAGAAGACATTTAACGAGGGAAGTGACTCACCGGCTTAACTGTAGGGAAAGAGGCCTCCACCAGCGAGCTGGGATGCCAGAGCTGGAAACCCAGGGAGAAGGCCCGCTGGCATAGGGCCATGCAGTTGGGGCAGAAATGGGGTTTGCAGCCTCCACGGCTCTGCCGCAAGGACTGAGTGCCATTTGGGAAACCTGAGTTGTAAACAGGCATTTTTGGATGGCGCGGGGTATTTTCTTGGAAAGGGTTTGCGGTGGAGATCCCCCCACGTGCTGTGCCCGCCAGCAGCCGTGCCACGGGCGGCAGAGACGCACTGGGCACAGCACAGAGGTGCCTGTACCCCCAGCGTGTGCCAAACACATTGAGACATCCCAGGCTGGAAAATAAACACCTTTGTCTCATTTTCCCCTCTCACCAGGGCCTGTCCAGCCCAATGCTGCGCTGCCCATCCCAGCGCCTCTTGGACAGGATAGTGCGGCGCTACGCTGAGGTGCCAGACGCCGGCAGCATCTACATGGACCACCTCACTGACCGGGATAAACTGCGCCTCCTGTACACACTGTCAGTGAATTCACACCCCATCTTGTTACAGGTACACACCTCTTCGCTCCAGCCTGAAACACCAGCCCACAGCCCCCTGCAAGTGACCATGGGATGTGCAACCAGCCCTCAGTTGCAGAGGAGTCCTGGCCCTAACCTTCCGCGAGCTCCCTAGCCTTTGTAAAGCGACTTTCTTCCACGGGGTTGGATGGCTGAAGTCAGGCAGACTCCTGCAGTGCTCCTTGCATCTGCCCGAGGAAGTGGTGGAGAGATATGGCTGCCCAGCCCTTTAAATAAATCAGAACCCAGACTGGTTCTGATTACACCAGCGCACTGTGCAAGCCAGGGTTTTACATGTCCCCGATACTTCACAGTGCTATGCTTGCACTGCTAATACATTACTTAAAACCACAGCGGGTTTGTAAAAGAGAAGGAGCCTGCTTTAGCACGGGAGGACCAAGACGCAGTATTGAGGTCTTCTTCCACGGAGAAGAGAGGCCGCAGCAGCATCTGTCTGCTGCCCCAGTGTCACTTCTGCCCTCAGCAGCTCACAGGGCTTTGCCTGGTCCTGGGGAGGGGGAATGGTGCTCATGCTCTGGGATTTTCCCAGGGGCCGTTCAGCCACCTTGGCCACAGCTCGCTGGGGCACAGGCTGTGACTCTCAGAGCTGTAAAGATAGGGGAATGCAGCTGAAAGAGGTGAGAAAAACATGCCGAAGAGAAACGGCACGTTTTCACATGGACGCCCAAAATGCCACCCAGTAGAAGGGAGAGGCAACCTTAAAGACAAAACTGGATGAGTTCATAACCCTGCCTTGGCGGAGTCTGGGGCACTGGGGAGACCAGTGAGGTATAATGTAAATGGCAGAAAGCTTTGTGCCGGCACAGATCCGCAGTCATGCGGTTCGATTCCCACCTCGCATAACCACGCTGGTAGCATGAGCTGAAGCGATGCAGGGAGCCCAGCACAGGTGTCCCCGCTGCCACGAACACCCAGCATCTCTGTCCCTGAGGATGCAAAGTCTCTTACTGAACAGCCAGGCACTTCTTACAAATTAATGAAAAATGCTTTCGCCCTACCTCACCGACTTCAGCTATGCGGTGCTCGTGAGGGACCCATCAAAGGCTCCATAAAGACACCTAAAATTAGCTCTTCTGTGGCTAAAATTTTCATGAATTTGAAATCTATTATTATCTTGGATTTTCTGGTTAGTCTCCCTTGTGGAATAATTCTTGAAATATCAGATTCCTCTTCCTTCATTAAAAAAAAATAAAAGAAAAAAGGAGAAACAAAAAGCCACGTAGCTACTCCAGGTCAGAGGGGTAGGCAACAGCAGGCAAGGGTGAGGAAGGGTTGCGGGCTGCTTTGAAAGCAAACCATGACACCGACCAGGGGACTTGGAGATCCTGAGGGAGGGAGGTGGGTCCATGGGCAGAGGGCCACAGCCAGAGGGCAGGGACGATCCCCTGATCCCGCTCTCCCCGGCAGATCTTCCCCGACGTGGAGGGATGGCCCTTCCCGCGGTACCTGGGCTCCTGCGGGCGGCTGGTGGTCAGTGCCAGCACCCGTCCCCTGCGGGACTTCTTCAGCGCAGCCCCCGAGGTCGCCGCTGACCTGGCCCTCCAGCTTCTCGCCGTTCTCCGCTCCATGGGCTCCAACGACCTCAACTATTTCTTCTACTTCACCCACGTGGACGCTGGCACCTTTGGCGTGTTCAGCAACGGGCATCTGTTCATCCGGGATGCCAGCACGCTGGGGATCATCGACAAGGAGGAAGGTACTCAGCAGGCTCCGTGGCTGCGCGTCTGTCGCAAGAGGGCTCAGCGAGGCAGGGGAACAAACCTTTCACCTGCTACGCTCGGCTCTGCTGCTCCTTTTTTAATCAACAAAACGTCCCTTGCTAAATTAAATAAGGAAAAGTTCACGGAGAGGTTTTCTTACAGCAAAAGCATCAGCAGCTCCTGCCATCCTGGCTCTGAGTCAGGGAGGCGACAGGCGTTTTGCTGCGCAGTCAGCGGTTTGGTGACAGACCGTGGGCACTTGTGTCCTGCCCGGCCCCCTCTGTGGCTGGCAGCAGCACTCAACGTGCACGGTGTTGAATGCTCTCGTTTGAAGTCTTCCTAAATCACTTTTAAAAATTTATTCCCTAAAATGTCAATAATTGCAAGTAGAAATTTCATAACTTCACTTAGTTTGGGTCAAATCAGACTTTCTAGGTGCATTTATCACATTAACTAAGAATCATTATTATAGCAACAAAATCCCCTTTTGTCATTTTTGCACAAAATGAAGAGTTACTATTCACTTTTCACAAGTTACATTGGTCTAATCCTGGAAGTGGTGCTGATCAAAGACTATGCCTCCAATAATGTAACAATTTCAATTTGAATGTTCAAATTTTCAAGAGGCCTTTGCTCAGTTCACACATTCAGCTGAGCAGATCTCAAATATTCAGAAGCAGCTGTCAGAGAATTTTCCACTGGGTTTCTTTTTCTTGTCCCAACAGCTATTACTGTTGACTTGTCTCCAGCTAGACGAGCTGTTGTTGCAATTTAGTGATTTTGGGTAATGTGGAAAAATTATGGGTTTGGCTATTTGTGGTAGGTTTTTTCGTAGGAACTCCACATTTTAGGTGAGTGCTCCAGTCCTTCTCGCTTTTTCTGCGTCAGTCTGTCTCCACAGGCTCCTCTCCACTTCCTCTGTCAGGCAGCTCGTCAGAGCTCTGCCATTCAGAAAAATACATGGATTTCAGAGCTGGCCCATATATAGCTACAGCACGGAGTGCTTTGTGGTGAGAGAGAGCTGTATCCTTCAGATAGTAATGAGCCCCACGTTAATGCAGAGGTACAGACGCACGTGGTTATCCAAGATTTCACTAGCGTGCTTCTAACAACTGGTTTAATTGCCTCTAACAGGGAGCCAGCTGATGGACGGCCAGCAGGAGTATAAAGATATATTTAGCTGTTTGACCGTGGACTGCCAGTCTGCGTTTGTGTCCTGTAACTCCATCACAGAGCAGCACAGCCTCGTCATGGTGTGTCAAGAGCTTTTGCCTAAGCTCCTGAAGGGGAAATTCCTGCAACCCGTGCAGGACAAAATAGACAGATTCCTGCAGCACTGCGCCGAAGGCCTCTCCGATGACCGGGGCGTCGGCGAGGCGGTTGCAAAGCTGGCGGAGCTCCTGAAACCCCTACGGTCTTGCGATTCCCGTTTTGCCTACCGCTACCCTGACTGCAAGTACAGTGACAAATACTGATGGCTTTGGAGGAGGGGGTCCCCCGGGAAGGACCGGAGCAGCATCAGCCCACTGCCAGCGCGGGAAGCAAGAAGGAACCAGGGTAGCTGGGAAGAGCTGCACCGAATGTGGGGCTTCTTCATCGAGGAGGGAGCAGAGTGCACATGGGATTTACTGTTCATCTCCCGGAGACGCATTTGTTACATGGGATGTTAGACATGATGTAAGGTTTATGGATTATTAGCATTATTGTGAGTGACGGGGCTACAGGATTAATAAATCTTATTCATGTATTTTGCCCTTGGAAGAGTTTTCCATGCCATCCGTTAAAAAGCAACCATCTGAAGGCAGCACACTCACGAGCTGGATAGGGGAGCTGTATTACCAGGGAAGCCTCTCTGATTGCGATGATATATACATAATGTGGGATAGGTTGAAGCATTTAAGACATTCCTTATGGGGATTTCTAAATCATAGATAAACTGAACCACCAGATCAGTTCCGTGCTATCACCCATCACAGATCACTTTTATAAAACATTTTAATGTTATTACTCTTATGGCACACAGAACAGAAAGATGCAGTCCACAGCGTTGAAAAGCTGAAAGGCCTCATGTGTCTTGAGACTTAATTTCTCTAATTCCCAAATATAGTTACTTTTAGTCTTTCCCAAGGTGATGTGCAGAAACTGGAGACTAATAAGGGTTCTTGCTCTAAGATCAGAAAAAACCCAGCTCTGGGAGGTGGTTGTCCCATAGATACTTTCACATCGTCGTCTTTAAAGAAAACTAAAGGAACCATTTGCATAAAACCATTTAAATGGGAAAACTTCCTTAAGGAAAGAAACAACACAGGCAGAGGATGAGATTACTTTACCCTGAGCCCAGTGAGACTTGCTAAACATTCAGTATTCCAGTGTAGGTGCTGGGGTACCCCCCAGGAATTAGGGAGGTCTAAGTCCTGGCCAACAAGAGATACAGCTATCTTCATCCATTCTCCTTTCAAAGGAGGAATCAGTAAGCCACTCCCCAAAAGGAGTGACGCAGGCACCTAAAACTGGGGTGGTGGACTCCTTTTTCACAGCAGTGGCCAACCCAGGGCTAGATGCACGCGCCTCATTTTGTGGGGGAAGGTTGCAAATGTTGCAGAGTTGCAAATCACAACTTTTCCACCAAGCATCTGTCAGTCCCCACACCATGGGCTCCCTGTGGGGCAGCAGAGGCCCACACCAAACCTCCCCTGTTATGTAGGGGACTGCCAGGCCTCACCTGGGTCTGAGGCTTTCTCCTGGGACCCAAGTGCATTGGAGTCACCAAGCTAATTTGATTGAGCTGAGTCAGAAACTAGACTTTCTGGATCCTCCGTAAGGATTTTCATCGCGGAAACAGTCTTCCTTCAGCCATGGTTCAAAAAAGAAACCAGTAACAGAGTAAAAGCAGAAAAAGATGTGAGTGCATTTGCATTGCTGATCATTGTAGGGAGCTACCGGCAGCAGGAATACAAGTCAAGATTTTGTGTTGGCTGTGGAGGTGCTCTGTGCGTGCAGAGCACCCGGCCTGGGCTTAGAGTCAGGTGTTACAGACAGAGTAGGCATCCAAAACCACACACAGGCCTGACACTGGGAAAATCTGACCCAGGACATGTATTTTATCTTTCCTCCTGGCATAAGGTATCAAGTCAACCCTCCACCTCTCAAGAAGTAGAAACATGGGAAATAATTTGTAGGTAAATTTAGCTCCAGGCCCAGATGGTCCAACAGCAAAAATGTTTAAATATACAGCCTGAGCTATGGCTGCAGCCCTCTTTCTTGATTTCAGTCTATTTCTACATCATGGCTCCCTTCCAGTAAGAAAAACATGTCCTTCGCTGAGATCCATAAGGCTGACTAACAATCTGTTTTCAACAGTTTTTCTTGAGTCTGTCTGCCTCTCTGATCTCTTGGCCTGTGATTTTACCTGATGGCTGGGTGTTAGCCCCAGGCCCCTTCCTCTCCAGCGAGTCCTGCCCCCGTGGTGCTGGATGGCAGCTGCCTCGCCCAGAGCAGGAGGAGCTCCCGCTTCACTACCGCTCTGGCTAGGGTCAGCGGTGAGGTGCTGCCCACTCCGGGCTGCGAGCCACCAGCATCCTCCCAGTGCTGGAGGGCAGCCCTCTTCATGCAGTCGCAACTAAATACGCACCCCGCAAAATGCACCAAAAGCACTGAGATGAAGAACTGTCTGGGTCCGCCCATGCCCCAGCAGAGATGGTTTCCAAGCCGTGGTCTGCGGAGAGGTCTTTGCAGTTGCTCCGGGACTCGGGCTGGTCTCTGTTATGACGGCTTACCGTTGGCTTGACTTGCGTTGAAAGGAGAGGCAGCCTTTGAAACAAGGCTCCACACTGGGTTCGCTCCTCTCCCATGTGTCCTGGGCATTTTTATTTTCACCGTGCACATTCTTCTTTTGGAAATGAGCTGTTCATCCGCTGTACGACTCCATGCAAAATGTCTCCTGGGCAGTAGAGCATCGCTATTAAACCATCCCAAGGAAATGCAGAGGGGATGCACGTGCCCAGCGTCATAGAGAACGGTAGGAGCAAGCCCAGATCCCTCAGGTCTAATCCCTCAGGACAGAAGTACTGAGAGGTGTCACACGGGCTTCAGCTGGGCCACAATAACTCGTGATCCTAAAATGCTGGGTGTAGGAAACAGAAGAGTCGTGGTCTCACCCTGCTGCCTGGGCTCGGTTGGCCAGATTGCAGCAGAAGTCCTGCGGCACGTGGCACCTATTTTTACGCGGCTTGATACAAAGTTGTTGAAGCTGAGAGGAGTCTCCCCACTGCTTTTCACAGACTTTGATATAAATGTAAATTACAAAAACATGATTAAAAATAACTGATTCATGGATTTAAAAATTATTAAAGCGCTGGGAGCCGTGTTCACCACCAGTTTCTCTTCAGACATCGATTACAACGGCCAGGCTCATGTAAGACTGTGACTAATATGCCAGCCATAAAACCAGACCATGGCTCAGAGAACAATAATTTTCCTAAACTACATCTAATTTCCCTATATTTCCCTGGCCTTTTTTTTCTTCATTACCAATTTTTTCTCTTAATATTTTCCTTTTTCTTGGCAGTCAGGCCCTGGAATCGGTGCCCACACTGTCTGCCAGCTCCAGTTAAGCCTTGAAATGCTAGTAGGCCAAGGCCCTGAAGGATGTGAAATTAATTTATAACTGGCAATTATTTTATACCTAATCCTTCCCAAAAGAACTCTCAAGCAATTTTTTCCTCTCTGAGCCTGAGTTATTTCTGATGGTGGCTTTGTGTGAGCCTTTGCAAACTGTTCCGGTAAGAACTGAAAAAGTTCCTGCAATAGGACAAGGATGGCAGGAGAAGTCTTCCACCAGTCTCACAGTCAGTCTCAGCACTTCCTTTATTTGTGAGTGTCCTTTGTGTCCAGCTGTTTATGTGTGTCTCTCTTACTTCCCCATATCCCGCATGTTTTTAAAGTTTTCACGTCAAGAGGTCTGTAAAACTGTATTTTCTGCTGTACTTTGTCTGCCGATACATCTCAACACTGTCATTTCTCAGGAGACGGGGGCTGCGCATGGGCAGCCCATAGCAAGCCACAGTCCCAGTTTCACCCAGCACAGCACGCTGCTCCATGATGTCCTCCTCGGTCAGAGCGTCTGCACGTGTCGGTGGTGCCCGCACACCTGCCCCACACAGTCCCTTGAGAAGGAACCGCAGTCAACTGTGGCATTGAACTGTAATTTTCACATACTCCTCCCACCAGAGAGAGAGCACCCTCACAGCACTGGTGGAAACAGGTCCTCATCACAGAAAGTGGAAAATTGGTACAAAATGCTTCCCTTCCAGGAGCAATGCAACCGGTGCCTGTTCACTCTGCACCCCCGTCTTCATTCACAGAGTCATGGAATGGTTTGGGTTGGAAGGGACCTTGAAAATAATCTAGTTCCAACGCCCCTGTCACATGCAGGGACACCCTCCACTAGACCAGGTTGCTCAGAGCCTCATCCAGCCTGGCCTTGAACACTCCCAGGGATGGGGCATCCACAGCTTCTCTGGACAACCTGTGCCAGCGTCTCACCACCCTCTCCGGGAAGAATTTCTTCCTGATGTCCAATCTAAATCTCCCCGCTTTCAGTTTAAACCCGTTACCCCTTGTCCTGTCACTACTGGCCCCTGTAAAAAGTCCTCCCCAGCTTCCTTGTTGGCCCCTTTAGATACTGGAAGGCGCTATAAGGTCTCCCCGGAGCCTTCTCTTCTCCAGGCTGAACAAGCCCAACTCTCTCAGCCTGTCCCCATAGCAGAGGGCCTCCAGCCCTCTGACTCAGACATGGCTGATGCACAAGGGAAATGGCACCGAGGCAGAGACTCTGAAGTGGCCTTGTGCTCCCAAACGCCACAGGTAGGTCTGTGCCCCTTGAGACGGCTGTTCTGGCACCTCCCGACCAGCGCCCTTAGCTGGGACACTGCATGGCCAAAGGGAAAGGGGCGTGCTGCATATTGCTGGGAAAAACCCACGCAGGTATTTGAAGTCAAAGTGTCTGGTAACACACAGATCACTCCAAAACCTCCTTGCACGGGGCACTTTCATTAGGACTGGTCCTGGGGGGTTGGAGGTCCAGGCTTCCCACTCCATAGCTTTTGCAGGTGATAATTTCTTGCCCTCCTTTGCACCACCCCTGCTCCCAGCTTCCCACAAGGAAAAACATTCCCACGCAGAAAACATCGCGGTATTGTGGAAAACTTGGCACCCAACAGCTCCTGCCCCCAGGAGCAGCCAGACAAGCACATTTCATGCAAGTGTCTTTCCAGCCAACCACAGTGGTTTGCAGGTGCTTGTTATTTGCCTCCTGCTTTTCTGAGACTTGAGGATGCATTTGGGTCCCATCTGCCAATTTTTCTCTCCAGCCAGGTGCTCTAGATACTTCATTGCTAATTCTTCCTAAGCGAAACCTCAGCTTCTCCCATTATCACATGAATCTGGAAAGTAGAGCTTTAACAAAAATATTGAATGCCGTGGGCTGTTATGAAATCGCAAGAGCCAGCACCGCGGTGTTCTCAATTGGTTCACCAAGACACATTAATTTGATTAATAGGTGAGTCTAGCTGCTACTGTATCCTCTGTTTCTGTAATTCAGTGCTGAAAGGAGCTTGGTAGCCACCCTGAAATTAAAAATAAACAAATGAATTTCAGGGAAAGGAGAATTAAATGAAAACAGCTACTCATGGCAAAGCCACTGCGGGGTTGGGGGAGGCGTGCAGAGTTTCTTCCTTATGGGTTAGAAAAAAAGGACAGACAGTGCTTTCCTCCGCACCGGGATGGTCTCAGGCAGAGGGTGTTGGAGGGGGTTTAGCACTGCTGTGCAAGGAAGTCTTGAACACCTGACAAGAGACCCCCAAGGAAGGGCAAGGGTAACCCAGAGGTCCAGGAAAAGCGAAGACAGATGGAAAGGGAGGGAGGGATACCTGCTAAAGATCTTCAAATATTTTTTAAAAAAATTAAAGGCTGGAGATAAGCTGTTCTGCATGTGAGCTTATGGAGCAGTGGGCTAGGTGGGCTGCAGTAGCAACAGCATGGAAATGGATACACTAATTTTCTCATTGAAAAAAAGAAACCTCGTGCTTCTGGCATAGTTTTACTGGCAAGACTTTTCATTTTTGCTCTTCTGGAGCAACGAGAGGAAGTTTCCCTTTTTCTACCAGTCTCCAGCTGGAGCTGAAGGATGCTGCCCGCAATATAAAGTAGCCCCCGTTCCTTGCTCCCACCCTAAAGGCCTTCAAAATCCCACCACTGAGTTTCTCACCCCTCTCTACTAGCAGGTTGGGAGGGGGCTGGCTACTCAACCCCCCGCCCTCTCCTAAACTTCAAGGGGAAAAAGCAGGCAAAGGTTTCCTCAATGGGGAAAGGACGATGAGCTCCCGTGAGAGCCAGCGCTGCACCACCTTCAGCTCCCCGGTCGCACCTCTCTGAGCCCGAGACCCTCACTTCTTTAGGGATCAACCACCTGGGATTAACGGGATTTTTTTAAGACCAAGCTCCATTTGCAACACAAAGTATGAATGGCAACGGTTAGTCCAAAGCAAACTCTTCGGGTGTTTGAAGAACAAGAATACAGCAGCCTCCGGGGACATGGAATTTCAGGAGAACAAGTTTGTCAGGTTTTACAATCCCATCGCACTACCCAGCAAGGATGCTTATAGCTACAACCCTGGCCTTACGCAGCCCGTGTGCTACCTCCCACGTAAAGGTGGCTTTTTAGACTAACACCCACGGAAGTGCCACGTAAAGGTTCAACGTCTTATGTGTTTTAAAAGGACCTTGTCAGTCATGCTGGACTTTTTTTTTTTTCCTTTCAAAATTTAAACATTCATTTGGATAAAGGCTTGTCAGATCCATTCCTTTACTGATGCCTTGAAATAGTGGGTGTTTTCTTGCTCTGAAAAAATAATCAAGACACTAGAAATAATCGGAGACTCTTCACAGGGATGAAACCCCTCTCTGTTCGTATTCTCGGTACAGAAAGAGAGGATCACCTTTGGGTTTGCACTCCATCCTGGCTGGAGCAGCTGTAAACATTTACTCATTTCTTTCCCATCGCCTCAAGCTGGAGATGGAGAGAAGAAAGTGCCCCTGTGTGTTTGCACTACGTCCATTAGCAAAACGAAGGAGGGGTTTGTGTACAGTTCAGGTACTGCTGAAGGACCAGGGGAGAAAGATGCTGAAAGAGTGATGCTCCTGGGGAAAGTGCTGGGATTAAGCATCCCTTTTCCCATCAGGGCACTTGTCACCATTTCAGACATCCCTGAAGGGAGTCACTGCGTCACTGCTGGTGTTTCAAAATGGGAATCCCTTCAGCAGCTGTGCAAGGGATGGGAACAATTTTCCAGGTTTGAGGAAACAAATTATCCCTTCCCATTTCCACTCACGGTGCTGCTTGTTCTGCTTGTCCCCTTCCACCGGAGAGGGGTTCCCCGTGGGGTGCCTTTGCCAAGTGAAGGCTGCACCAGATTAAACCTCCCAGGTGCCGAAAGGCTGCAGCGGCTGCCTGATGAGCAAGGCCGGGGTGATGCCCAGTGCTCGGGGGCTTTCCCACCAAGGGCTGTGCCGCCTGGGGACAAATGCCGACAGGGGTTTCTCTTTGTGTCTACATGGATGTGAAAGAAAATAGCCATGTAGGAAGCACTTTTGTTGAATCCTGTGAGCAAAATGACCGGAAAATCTAACACACAGCTGTTGGTTTCCTTTGTCAATGTGCTTGGAGAAAGGCTCTCCGAAGTTAAGCTGTTTGACTTTATTTTCCCAACAGCAGTGTTGGGGTTACTGACTGATCGAGTACTTCGCTTAACGAGAGGGAACGTTCGTCTGCAGGGAGAACAGGGAAGCGTCGGCCAAGCAGTGATGAACTTTACGGTTGCGCATCCCTAGGTAGGAGCCAAGCCGAGCTTTCTAAAAATACAGCTTTGGCATGACTGAAGGATTGTATGTACAGCAATATAAAGTTACCGGGGAAGGAAGGCAGAGAAGAGTAGCTGCTGAATGGAGGGCAGGAGTATGAATATGACCTTGAGGTTCCACCAAAAAATAAAATCAAATATATATATTTACCTGAAAAAAAGTCTAACCCCTCAGCACTGGGAAATCAAGGATGAAGTATAAGGGGTCCAAAGCTGTGGAAACAACCAGGACTTTTCTAACTGGACCAGTCATCCCCAGGGATGTCTGTCTTCATGGGATTTTATGAGAAGGGTGTTCGCAAATTAGACAGAAACACAGACTGAACTAAAGGACAGAGGACTCTACTACAGAGGCAACAATTAATACAGGAAAAGCTGACTACGAAGTCCCTGTTTTCCCTGCTGCAGACCTGGATCTGTGAGCACATCCATTCCCCCTCTGAGACCCCAGCCAGCTTATTCTGGAACAGGTGGGGACAAAGGCCCTAGATGCAGCCTCCTGAATCCCCTCCTGCTGCTGGACAAGGATGGAGGGATGCCACGTGACAGATGAGTGAACTCATCCAGCGGAAGGCTTGCGGAGGCAGGTTGCAAGGCCAGCTGTGAGCTGTTTCATGTCTTAACTTTTTAAGCCACGTATGGAACCCAACAGCAAAGTGTGATCTGCTGTGATGACTGCCCAAGTTTTCCTGGAAGAGCCCTGCAACAGTAGGATCTGTTTAAAGACACCACATTAGAGGTTCAGAGCAAATGTGTACCAACTATAAATACAGAAGAATATATATACACATACCCCAGGTGGCTAAACAGCAGCACAACAGAACGATTCAAAGCAACCAGACACCCTTCAAAAGGATGAAATCAAATGCAGAAATTAAGCAAATTAGATGCAAGACTACAATAAGGCAGCCCCAGAAGAGAAATCCAAGGAGCTACGTGCTGACAGCATGGAGGCTGACAATAAACCCTTTCTCAAACACATCAGGAGCAGAAAGCCTGCCAGAAGAGCTGCTGCAGCCAGCACGCAATCTCAGCGCAAGGAGGTCCAAGGAACAGAGAAATCAGGATTTTTCAATGATATTCACAGATGGTGTCTCGAAGAAGAAGTAGGAATAACAGCTTAAGTGAACCTGCTAAGAGCAAAATCAGGTAAAACCCACCCCCGTCTCCCAGTTTGTCAGGGTAAGGAGCCTACACACAGGGGGTGTGCGGGGTCGTGTGTCTTGCCTCAACGAAGACTTTGATGCTGCTCTGTAGGGAAGTTAGCAAATAATGGGTTTGATGGAAATACTACCCAGCAGGTGCGAGTGAGGAACACTGGTCAGGGTGTGTACAATTCCATTAAAGGCAGATGCGCATCATGGGGGGAAAAAACCAGGAGCAGAGCAGGGGCTCCAGGGAGCTCCTACCAAGGGTGCCTGGAAAGAGATGGCTTTTCAGTGCAGCACAAGGCAAAGTGGGATAACCAGATGAGCACAGGCCGGAGAGGGTTTTCCCAGGGGAGGTCAGCCTTGCAAGGCGTCATAAGCCTGAAGAGAGACAACTGCAGAAAAATTCCCACGTCAAAGATTGTATGTTAGTGGGAAAACGCAACAGGAGAAGGATCCCTCTTTGTCTTTTTTCTTACATTTCTCCCCAGATTCAGCACTGGAGATTTGACCTGATGTGTCAGCCCAAGCGAATTTCAAATGTTGCAGGAATGGCCAGGAGCGAGGGCTGAGGTCCCCAGGGCGATGTCCCAGCTCGTAGCCAGGCATCCACTTCTGATGACCAAGGGAACATCTTCCTCAGCGGAAAGAGAGTCTTTATGGACATTTAAAATGTGAATAATTTAACAGCATTTATGAACAAAGCTATTGCAACACAGCTACCCATGACTCACTGTCTTCTCAAGGAAACGCCCTAATTTTCCACTGGTTCCTCCTTTTGGAGAAAAAAGAAACAAAGAACAACCCAACTTGAAGGAAATAAGCTTATTCTGATCCAGAGAAATCATCTTAACATCGGTGTTGTGAGTGGGAGGGAGAGCGTGCTGCATAACGGCACATGGGAGCTCAGAGATCCCAGATCTATTAAGGCGTTAGCTTGCCAGCCTAGACACTTGGTGTGCCTGGAAACGTTCATTCAGAACAAACCTTCACCATCTTCAAAAGCAAGTCATCGGGCAAAAATGAATCTGGTTTAATTTTAGAGGGCAGGTACCCTTGAGAGACATTTTATTTCAACACCTGAAACAGCTTTCAGTGGCTGTACACGGATTAATACAAGTTTCTCTCCCTTCATAGATTCAAGAGGGTCCAAGAGAGTTGGTCTGATCTTTGTTTGCTTTTTAGGGTTTGGAAACCTTGGGCTTGGAGAATTTGCTTTGTTCTCAGGTGAAACCTGGTAGCTCAGAGGTCTGTCCCTCCTCCCATCTCATGTTCTTCTTGGGTTGTTTGAGAGATTAACTACCATGATCATGCTCTCTTGCCCAGAAGACCTTCATGCGTGGTTGTTTTCTAACCACCCTCACTCCCTTTTGTTTACTGAGGCCGTCATTTCTCCAGGAGGACCGCAGAGACCCCATAATCCTAGCTAAGGGGCAGCTACTCATTCTGGAAACAGAGACCTCCGTGCTTTCTGAGCTGAAACAAAAGTGGACTTTGGTGAGCACTCAGCAGCGCTCCCCTGGCTCTGCCTTTTCCCACCTTTCCCCACCCTGAGGTGAAGCGTAGCTCCCAGGGGATGTCCCGTTGCCGTCAGCACTAGCTGCCAGGTTGCTGCTGTGCCCCAGGGGCCTGGCTACAGAGGAGCTCTGCACGGGCATCGCCTGGATCCCCACTGCTTTGGCAACTTGGAAGAGGGAAAAGAAACTATTTCCTACAAGTTGCTGTAGCTGGAGAGGGACCAGGGGAAAAATTTCCCGTGGGTGCGCACCAGAGGAGACAAAAGGAGATTACAAAGAGAAGAATTAGGGAGAGGTAGGTCGTTATCACCCAAACCAATTCCAACTTAATTAAGACAGTGTGGTGGGGCAGAGGAGCCCGTGGTGCAAGGTGCTGTGCCTCTGCTGGTGCTGCCCCACGTCAGGTGAGATAAACTGTGCTTGGGGGAACTTGCCATCCAAACTGATACAACAAATACGTTACAGGAGGCAGGAACTGCGAGGAGGTTTCACTTCAAAAAATGCAAAAGCAACACTTTCTAGTCCGTTTCCTATTGATTGGATCACAATTTGCTTCCCCTGCTGACCTGATAACCACAGCAGAAGTCAGAGGAAAAGGACATAATAAAGTATCCCCTTCAGCAAAGCTGCTGTCCCACGGCCCCCTCCCGAGCCCCCTGGAAGCAGGAGATGCCCCTGCCTGCTGAGCTCAGAGCCCACTGCCACACATCAACTGCACATCATTCAACTGCAAGATTGGCCATGTGGAGTCACCTAAACCCAAGGCAAGACACAGGGCAGCAGGCAGAGCACCCAGGGATGAGCAGCAAGGGGAGCAAGAAGCTCTGATGTGGGGAGGAGGTCCCGGGCAGGGGAGCACGGTGCAAGGGGGCACAAAGCCCAGCCTGGCAGGGCAGGCAGCAGCTGTCCAAGCCGTTGGGAAGTGCCGGCTGTAGCAGAGAGGGAGAAAAGTGGCTGTGCACATGTGTGAAGAAAGACCATCCAGCCCCAGCTGCAGAAGCGAGGATGTGGCATATAGTTTTCAGGTCAGCAACCTGGGGGTGAAGGATGGAGGCAGGGGAGGGAAAGGTGTGACCCGTGAAGCAGGGAAGCGATGACTCTACTCAGAGAATTTTAGCATGGCAAGAAGCAAACATGAGAAAAGCAAATAAAGAATCACAGAGTAATCCAAGCTAATCCAACTTTTAAAACAACATTTCAGTAACGGGGACTAAGGTGGAGGAGCGTTGGAGGGATATTAAGCCTCCAGAGTTTTTAAAACTTGAAGACTTAATGCTTCCTCAGACAGCCCAAGCAAGTGAGTCACCTTGCAACAAGACAAATAAATGCCTGGTTTAAAAAGAACTGTTTCTCTTGTATCCCGGAGGATTTGCCATTGTCAATGACTGGCACAGATCTACGTGCAGCATTCAGTGAATTGCTTTATCATATCCTCTGGCCTGGAATTTTCTCCTAATGCCAACCTGCTCCTCAAACCCAAATTCTTGCTCCCCTTTGTGCATTAATTACACCAAGAAAAGGTGATGAGCATGGCTGAGACACAAGGAGTGTGCCAACGCTCAGAAAGGCTGTGCTAAGGATGCTTGGCAGTGACAGCACGGAGATAAGCAGTAAGAGAAGGTGACCTGTATTTTGAGAAGGAGAGATGAGCACAACCACTAAAAACCATCGAGATGAGCACATAAAGCACACGAAGCATTCCAGAAGCGATTTGCCAGAACAGAGAAAGGGTTTCTTCCATGGCAGATTGATAGCTTGCCACAGTAACTGGAGGAGGTGCAAAAAAAGACGTAGACCAGCAAGCAGCTCTCCCTTTCTATGTAAGGTTTGGTTTTTTTTGGTGTTCTCAAGTTTTTGAAAGCAGACACACCACTCAGCTTCTGGAAAATGAGAAGAAACACACTTCCCTTTTCCCCAGCTGCAGAAAACTCCACTTTCTCCACTCGTATATCCACCGCTGCCCCGTACCCACCATCCCGGCAGCATGCGCAAGCTCCCTGGGGGTTTACTCTGAAGGCAGAAATGCTAAATGCGGGTAATCCTGGCAGGGAGGAAAGGAAACTGCCAAAATCTGCCAGCACTACCTTCCTTATCCTTATCCCTTCCCAAGACCTGGGCTCACCGAGCAGAACTGTGTTTTCCCTTGCTGGTCTCTGTTTTCTGCTGTATCTCACTCGGAGATACCCCTGCAGAACTGCGGACTGGGGCACACAGGTAAAAGCTGAAAGGTGCTGAAGTAGGATTTAAATGTCAGGCTCCAACTTTACTTACAACCACACGGTTACAAACACGGTTCAGTGCACACAGTCACAGCAATTTCCCCCCTCCATGTTTAAGAATACCAAAATTTCTTGCTGCACTTGAGTGCTGTGATGGACAATGCTGAAGGAAACCTAATCTGTGTGGAGCCCAGGGTCTTTTCTCCTCAGACATCCACCAGCCCATGATCTGCTGCAGGTTGCTACATGGCCGACGTGCAGTATTTTGCTGCAAATCGTGTTAGCATTATGCCATGTGAGTGCTCGGGATGGCACCCCCCGTGGTCCTGGGCTGAGCCCACCCCCCCACTTCCCAGTAACATTATACTCACTCAACTTGTCACCAAAACCAATTTTTTATTTTTTATTTTTAAATCTGCCTGCCAGGGATCCAGTACCAGCACCCTTATCCGGTGACTGTGCATCACCACCCCTAAGCTGATCTGCCCAGGCACTTCGGCCTCCTCAGGTTTAACCATGATCACGTTGCCACCTCAAAACTTACCTTCCCCCGTCCTCTCACAACACGTTCAGGGCTGCATCAGCCTGGGAAGCACCAGCAGATAGAGGCCGAGTATTAACGAGCCACTTCCCTAAACCCCCTCCAGCATCCGCAGGCTGCTCTAGCCCCAGGGAACGCGGGCCAGCCCTGCTCCGGGCCCTCTGCCAGCAGGACTCGGGCAGACTGCTGTTGCGCTGCTAAGAGGCTCTTAGATCAAAGGGGATATAGACAGGGCTGGCATCGTATGCTCCTGGCTGCCCAGCGGAGCCAGATCCCCATTGCTCCTCCTTCTCCCTGACATCCAGCATAGGAGCTGGCAGCTGCCCTGTTTACAATGTCTCCACATCATTAGGGTTTAATCCAGGACAGCAGAGGTAACACCGGCATCTCGTGAGCAAGACAAGGTCCTGCACATAAACACAGAGCCGTAAGTCTGCCCCAAGCCTGTCAGCAGCTCCTGAGCCCCTGGGATACATTTCCAGATCTTCAGCTGTGAAGACACCTGCCCTTCGAGGAGGCCTTGGACTACTGGAACCGAACCACAGCAGATGCTTTTCTTGCATTGCACTGGACACCCTGCCCAGTGCTACTACCCTTAAAAAACCCCTCTGTGCACCTCCATCCCCTAAAAACAAACCCACCCAAACCTGTGACGAGTGTGGCTGGTTGCTTATTTTCCTTGGCTTTTTTCACAGCCCAAGCCAGGCTATTCCAGGTGGCTCATTTATCCTCCATTGGCCAAAACTCCCTCCTACCTGAGGTTCACTTTGGTTCTTAAATAGGTAATTCTTGCACCCACCTGAAACTTGTTTGCAGGCAGGAGATGACCAAACCCCATCTGCATGCAACGCCCACCCCTCAGCCTTCTCCAGGCTCTGGAACAGTCCTTCAAGTTGCTGCCGCAAAGGTCAGCCAGCCTGTGGGACAGCCCACTGGCAATGAGGCACTGGACAAAAAAACCCGCAAACCCCTATACTTTATTTTAACATGAAGCAGATTAAAACTCCAGCAGCAACCAGGACATGAACTGCACACTACACTTTGCACGTGGCTTTGAAAGCTAAAGACAGCTGACCGCTGCCACAAGAGAAGTCCTGTTGCCTCAAAGGACTACGCAGTTTCCCACCAGTTTGGCGCTGAAAAGTGGAGAGGAGGAAAGGACTGAAAATATTCTTTATCCCTGTTCATCTTTCTCTGAGACCAGGAGGCTAACACTGACAGCCCAGCCACACGTCACTAGGCACATCTTACATCTTCTCCCAGCCTTCTCTTGTGCTGTCTTTCAGCCCCTTTCAGTGATTTTAAGTTTTCCCACATACTTTACAGCCAACTCTTTCACCCCGCGTTTCAGTGTTCCCCTGGACTCTGGCAACAGCTGGGCTGCGCACCTTGGCTTTGGGTGGGACCCTTTCAAGCATACCCCAGCTCCACACATTAGTGCTTTAGCCCATTCATTTAATCATTAGCCCATCAGTTAACCGTTGCCTGGGCTTTGCTACTTTTAAATTGCTCTCTCCTCTGCCCATTCTGGCTCTGCCTCCCTTTTTGCCAGCTTCAGTCCTAAACCACGTGTCACTCTATATCCTGGGCAACAGTGCATATTTAACCAGGCCTGAAAATACCTCCTGTCATAAAAAAGTGCGGAAGGTGTCACTTGCGAGCAGTGTTCCATCCTGCTAGAAACTGGAGCCGGCTGCCATCCACAAGAGAGAAGCCACCGCCCTTCGGGGGCTCAGGGGCTGCACAGGAGGGAGGCCGTGGGCTCTCACGATAAACTCATTTCCATCCCACCTCCGCCCTCCATGCCTGCATCCCAACTGCTGCCTATACCCAACCCCCTGCCCTTCCCCCTACAGGGGCAGCAGCACATGTATTTTAAGGCTTTAACAAGGCCCATGGCAACAGGGCGCTGGCGGCGACCTGCAAAACGCCATTACTGCCCACGTGGTGAAGATGAGGCCTCCCTGATGTGGCCTCTTCCCTTCTTCCATGCCTCCAGTGTGTTTTTATGGCTTCCCAAAGTAAGGATACATGCACCTCACCCCGTAACTAACCTTTTGAATCTTTTAATGGGCAGGCACCTTGCAGCAAACCTCCCTTATCACCACCGCCATTGCTAGAAGCGCTGGGAGAGCCCATCCTGCTGGGACCGGGCCAAGTGCCACTGCAGCTGACACCCACTCACGTTCCCTCAGCCCCGGAGCTCCCCCCGACCCAGGGTGAGAGCTGCTGTGGGGCTCAGGGGCTGTCCCCGTGTCCCAGCACCCCAGGGCCCGTAACCTCCCACAGCCCAGGCTCTGCCCCAGGTGCAGGGCGCAGGCTGCTCTCCCAATCCACTGCCCTCCACGTAGCTCCCAGCACCAACGAGGAAATCTCCTCTCTGCTTCTCCTAACCACCAAATGTCCTGCTTTCCCCTTCTTGGAGGAATGCCTTTATTTTCCTGGAATGAGGCCATCCTTGGGCCTGGCGAGGCCCATGCCTGCACTGCTGCCTTGCAAGCAGCCTCCTCCCTGGCACCCTGGGCCTTCCTCCATGGGGCCCAGCTTGTAGCAGCCCTGCACTGAGCTTGCTTCAGCTTGAACTTGCCTGGGCATCCCCAGCATCCCTCCTTTCTCTGCTGTCAGCACCCACACACTGGAAGCAGTCAATACTGGTTGGCTTTGCCCTGCCCCGGGGGTACATGGTCCCCCTCATCGGCCTTTTCCCCAGGCTGCGCTTGCTCATCGCCCAACTGGCATGCATCCTCTGCCTGGTTCCCACACTGGCTCAAGCAGCCATGGAAGACAAAGCTTCCCTACCAGCCTTATCTGCTGGCCCCATCTCAGCCACTGAACCCTTGGGCCATGACTCTCTGCCATGTGGCCCAACAAAATGGCTCTGACCAAGGGAAGCTCAGGCTTAAGAGCCCTCTTCGCCAAATAACATTGAGCCCCTTCCCAGGATCAGGGCAGCAACCAAGGATAAGCACCCTCTCCCGTATCCTCTCAGTCAAATCCTTGCATCTTCCATCTCCTAACCAATAAATCTATTTGTGGCCGGGGTACCAGCGACTGTGAAGGCCCCAGGCCTTGCCGACCTCTGCTCCTAGAGTCTGCCACACTATGCTGGACTGAGCCAAGCTGTACTCGTTTAAGCAAAGCGACATCATTTTAATACTACTTTGAAAATCCTTCTTCCAAACAGAAAAGAGCAGATTCAGGATGATTTGTCTTTAGGATCAACAAGTTGTCTGCCATACAGATTCAGAAAGTTTTGGGAATTTTCTGTCACTAGGTACTTCTCACTTTCCAGTCACCTTTCTCTAAATGCTTCTTACTTGTACAGCTACCAACAGCACTTGCAAAACATAACCACGAGTAGGACTTCATTTCTCCAAAAAAACAAAGAGATACTGCTCCCAAACTATGTACCTGAAGGAAAACTTAAAAGTCAAATACTGTATTGAATATATTTACAGAAGTTAAATTAAGCTTAGAAACAGGTATTAGTCTGCACCTTTCAAAAATTCTTGCAATAAATGCCACGTCTGTGGCCATTTTCATGCCTTTACACTTGGATCCTTAATTTGCCTGCTACTATAAAACGTGTGTCCGCGAGCAGATCAGAACCACCTGCAGTACGGCTCAGCCACGGAGCTCAAGGGCCCTAAGGCGGAGGTTCCTTGGAAGGCGATTAAGCCCCCTCCATTTCACTTCGGACTCCCGCCTCCCCCTGCCCCACCCCACTAGTAAGGCTTGGTGATATCCAGAGATCACAAACGTTTCACCTGCATCATGCGCTTCGTGGTTCAAGCAGCAGAAGTGCTTCGTAATAACTACAATTGATAAAATAGTAACTTGCGCTTTTTTAATGAAACGAAACAAAAAGCATTCTAAATCATAGCAGCTCATAGATCAAAACTGTCCGTCGGTTAGGAGCGTAGTGTAATGGAGTATGAAAACTGCGAAATATTAAAGCCCTGCAGTGGTTCCAATCCATGACGAAACCTTCAAGCAGCGCGAGCAGTGCTGCCTGACGCTCTACTGATTTGGTCTGCTTGTTCATTGGTGAAGTGACAATTCTCTTCCTTGGCAATGGCATACCCTCTTTTCCCAAGGGGAGGAAAGGTGCAAAGCCCTTTCGATGAGTGCACAGCAGCTCTTTCCCTAGTTAGCAATGTTCTTTTACAGCACTGAGAAACGAGGACTTTTTGTTTACCGTTAGTTGAGGTAAGTTATCTTGCTTTTATTTGGGTTTAAGACTACTGTAAAGGAGTAGCTTTTCAGTTGCAGCATAGTTTGTCAAGATTACAATATTTATGACTGCATAAAATACATAAGTAAAAAATTATGATTTGTAGAGTTTGTTATCAAGAGCTGAGACATCTTTACAGAACTGCAAGTAACTGGCTTCCTAACTGCTAGTTGATAATTTTGCTGGCAAGAGTATTTGTTATGCTGTTCTTTAATCTCCGTGCCCTTTTGTCCAACTGGTGTCAGAACTAGCAAGAAAGTCACCGATAACTATGGTTAAACCGTTGTAACAGCATTAGTCGAGCTGTACTGATTCTTCATTGAAACACTCTTCGTTTGAAGCTACAATGTAAGAGGCAATTCTTTTTGTTCAAAAGAAACTAGTAGCATGCTCTGCGCCTTTAACACGTCACATCGATTACAAAAAATTTAACAATGCAATCACTAACATACCCCACTAATGAGAAATTATGAGAAATTGTTTGATACAGGACCTTCTGCATCAGTCAACTCTGATCGATAAGAAAGCTATCAATTTTGAAATTTAGATTTAATGCATTTTCAAGAAGCTAATGAGAAAGGAGCAACTTAAAATAAATACCATCATTAAAACTGCAAACTGTTACAATGATATATTATAAACTTGTCCTAAATAAACCTAGTGCTTCAAAAATTTACCAGTGAATTCGTATTACAAAATATGTGAAAATACAATAGAATACCACAAAACATCGTCCTTTTCTGGGGGTCGACAATGACGCCAGGATGATTCAGTCTTAACTTTTTCAACTGTTGATAGAACATGTTGTAATATATAAGTTGCAATTTGGTTGAATTATAGAGAATATCCCCACCCAAACTCAAATTCACCTTTTTCATTCCTCCTCTAAAACTAGTGCCAAACTTCCCGTCAAAGCCGGTATTTTCTTCAAGAGCTTTAAAGTTTAGCCATTACTTATTTTCTACTACTACATTTTGGCAGCAACTATTTATTGGTCTGTTATTGCAAAAAGTGCAATTTAACAATAAACCAGTCTGAAGGTCATTTTATGTCTTGAGGATACATACCATATATTTCTTTAAAAATAATCATACTTTTGTAAGCAATACTTTACAGTAGACACCTCAAATCTACCATAGATGTAAAACTTAAAACGCGAAAAATTTAGTCTCTAAATCTTTATACACATATTTATATTCGAGTTTCTATATATATTATATATATACACAAGCACAAGAGTATATATAAAATATATATAATCAGATTCAAAAAAGAACAAAACTGGGCACTGTACATAAAATCTTTTTAAAACTCAAACAATAGAAAAACTTTAAACATTAAACAATTTTAATAAAAGTTTCTGTACAATGCTAAGCAGTTTTATTTACATATAGAAAATGTAATAGGAGTAGTGTTTGAAATTACAGAACTCCTTAAAATTTCAATGGCAGGTAATCTGGAAAAAATAACAGCATTCCATTCACAAATATTTTCAAGCAATAAATATGTATTTATAAATAGTGTAAATTTACATCAAGATTAGAAACAAAAATCACAAATCTGAAGTTTATTCCTTAGTCTATGTGCAACCCATTTATCTTTGTGACTTGGCTGTTAATTGTTTTAAATTTTATTTAGGAACCAAAAGTGTAACCGTCGTGGTTTCAAAACAAGACAGAAAAAACATAAAAGCAGTAAAAAATTTATATCACCTAACTCTTCACATTAAAAAAAAAAAAAAAAAAAAAAGAAAGAAAGTTGCCCAAAGAAAGACTTAAAATTTCTAACTACCTTACAAAGAAATGACCAGCTAAGCTAGTACTTTTTCCAAGGGAAATTCTGAAGGGGAAAAATGGATGAAACCAACTCATCAGCCCAGAAACAGAGAAATACAAAAGAGGTGGTCTTCAAGTCAGTAGTCTGTATAATGTTGCCAGTTTTGTCAGATATATACAAAACATGGAATTATTTTTTTGAAGTACAGCTGGATGAGCTTTATTTGTTTTGAGTTCTGGAGTAGGAGGCAGTGCTCTCTCCTGTCCAGTTGGTTGACACTCCGCACTTGGAAGGTTGCATAGACACAGCTTTCAGCCAGCAGCCTTACGGGATAGCTACAAAAATCAGTGGTGCAGAACTGGGTCACTTCCTGAATATCAGAAAAGTTTTCATTTAATGTCCATGAAAAAATGTCAAGATGAGGAGGATGGCAATGGAGGAGCCTGAAAAAGAAAACATTAAATTACCTTTTCTACAAGGGTGTAAAACCCAGCTCTTTTACCAACACCTGCACAAATCGCAACCGTGAGAGTTCAAAGTCGCACGCACTACTGTTTCTACACTTCAGGACTCTTTCAAGTGGATACTGGCATTTTTTTCCGACTCCCTCCAACACAGCGTGTTATTTTGCGACTACTCTGCATTAGGGTTTTGCCTATACTGCAGGCTGGAGTATGCTGTGAGGATGTCTGTGTCGATACGATGGGAGCTGCCAAAACAAGTCCCATTGTGGCAGCAGAGAGCTCCATGTGGGCTCAGTACAGATATACAGATATACTCTAAAACAGGGATTCTCAACCTGTTTATCAGTGGGTAGGGATTGTCTACTTGTGGCTTTCCAAATGCCTTGCAGGCTTCAATTGTTTTTTCCCCCCCTCTACCTAAATAATTATGTGTAACTCTGAAGTTCGGTTATCTGTGGAAAGGGTCTCAAGTTTCTCTGACACTGGGACAAAGTTGGTGTTTAGCTTTTTTTTTCTAAATCCTGGAAGACAACACTGGAGTGCCTCAAGAGTAGAGTGAGCTAGGTGCCTTGTTCCTGCCTGCTTTCAGAAGACAGGATCTGGAAGATACCTAACTATCTCCTAATACTGCACTTTGTGGCATTATCATCGAAATACTGAATCTTTGCTGGCATTTTCTTCTCTTTTCCTGCTCATTAGTCTTGTCATGATGTGGAATCCCCCTTCAAGAAGCGGCTCACAGTCTTTAAAGAAACTTTAAATCATACCCTAGTATGATTTACACCCATAAACAGTACGATTTACACCCACACCGTACCCACCTATGAAACACTAACACTAGCTGATCCCCGTTTGCTCCCAATACTTTACCCCAAACGCAGAGCCCCTCTGTCAGGCCTACTGCACCTTTGCCACCTGAGGTTATCTTCGTCTTGTGCCTTGCAACAAACTTAACTCTTCTCCTAGACCTGAGAGATGACACTTTTAGGCTATGACTCTCCTCAGTCGAGGCGGTACCTCCTTTAGAAGAAATGAAGGAGCATGCCAGTGTCACAAGAGAACAATTACTAATGCCCTTTAGGGCTGCAGGTATGGGCTTGGGTGGGGGAGGGAGCTACTCACAGGTTGAGAACCCTTGTTCTAGGGACAGTATCACTGTTACTTATATAACGTTATAAACACAGACCACGAAATCTCTCTCCCTCCCTCCTCTTTTCCATAAACGTTCTTGCCCATTTCCACTCAACTGGACGACGTATCTGAGAACGCGTGTTTATTTATGTGCTTTTCTATTAACAGATCATCCCTTCGAAACTGCAGTATTTCACAAACTGTAACGACAGTGGGCTCCTACAAGTACGAAGTTCAACCACCTCGGGCTCTGTAGGACCAATGAAGATAATTAAATTCAGAGGACATGGTCCTGCGCTCAAGCCAGCCTCTAGTGCTTAACCTGAGGCCTTAGCTCAGAAGGTTAAAAGTTACCATGCTGGCGTTACATGAAATAATTGTCCAAACACACGTTTTCTGCAGCACCTGGAAACAAACCAAAAAGCACAGCCATTTCTGGGCTGTTGTACGTAACACAACATGAAATTCTCAAAACGCTCAGTCCAACGTTTGTCTCCTTGGACAGAAAGGCAAGGCTTATCAATAAATCCAGCATCGCTTTCATTGTGTTTACAAACAAGCCATCTTTGCCTGAAACAATGAAACCTGGGTGAAATGTTAGGACAGTTGTGCTGACACAGTTCAAAGCAGGAGGCTGCCATATATAGCACAAAGCTATAATGGCAAAGAGGCTTTTTGCTTTAAATTGAAATGCAAAGGAGGCCCCAAGCCAAAAGACAGAACTGTTGAAGAGCATCCACTTGCTAAGCAGAAGGACAGTGCTGATTCGGGAGGGGGTGGGTGGGGAGGGGGAAGGGAGGGGTCTGAGTGCATAGGATGCTCTGCTGCTATACTGACTTCATACCACAACCAATGTATTAGAGATGCTCTTGAACCTGGTGCTAGTTTCTCCAAGCTTCACTGTCCTGATTCTTCCCATCTCCATCTGATCCAGTTATGGTCTTCAGGTGATCTCTATTGGATTTTTAAAGCCACAACTTTATGAATTGTAACATCATACTTTTCCTGAAAACTCAGTGGTTATGTTCTGCAGTAAGTTACTGTACTATTGCACATAACTGTGACTCTGAAGAGTTCTGCTCTGTAAATATCACACACAACCCATACCTCCATTTGAATCAGAAAGTCCACGGTACTCATACAACGGAGTACCAAGACAGTCTACAACTGCTTTACAAGTCATGTATTTAGGCACCCACTTATTAATTTGACTTACTAATGTAAATTGATCATAGACTTGCATCAAGTCCTCCATTTTGTACTGTTCTAGCACCACAAAATTTTCCAGGTTCGTGCTTATCTTTCGTGCACAGTCTTGGCAATGTACAACATAGGTCTTTCGAGAATTGCTCTCACTAGTGACAAAAAGCAGATCAAAGACTTCCACCTATTAGACAGGAAACAGAAAGCCAACTGTTACCATTTCACATTTTAAAAGTTAAAACACAAAAACCCTATTTTCTTCAAGATTTAGAACCTTATCCTGTGCATGCAAAGAGAAAAATCAGATTTGTTCAGGGAAAAATCTATCCTCTTAGGGCTCAGGCAGAGAAGCGAAATACTGTAAATGCTACACTTAGGATGTTTGCATGAACAGTGCTACGGGAAAGCTGTTGGTCAACACTGACAATGCAGAATTTTTCCTCTGAACAGGCGTTGCTCAGTGAGGTGGGGATAGGTAACAATTACACCTCATTTGCCTTTTTAAAATTTGTCTGCAAAAGAGGTTTGTGATTTGTTTCCTTACTACTTAGTCACATGCTCATCCTACCCAAGAGGCTCAGTCAGAAGATAACTGGAAACTGATTTTCAGGGGGTAGGAAAATTCTGTTTTCTTTTAAGCTTCATGAAAACTATTACCCAACACTTTAAGGGAACCATTAACAGAAAGCAGAATAAAAAATTTCAGCAAAAATGTATGTCCTGTCAAGAAAATGAACTTAAATTCTCTCTTTTTTGGGGCTGTACTTTGCTTCTGAAATTAAGACAGATACACCTTTAAAATGAAGCTCAGCAGATCCGACAACAACTTTTTATAATAACTGAGAATTGAAAATCGACCTAGTGAATAACAATGCTGTGGAAGAGACTGCAGCAAAATACAGCCTATGTCTAGAAAAACAGCTCGATAGGCTCTTTGAAGACACCACTGCATCACATATTTATGTTTATAGCATATAATAGATGCTGCGCCTTAAAAGCAAAATTAAAATAGGAACAACGAAAGACGGGACAAAATTTAAATGAGTATTATAGTAGTACACAAGTCCCACATGTATTTTTACTGACCTCACAAATGCTACAGTAATGAGCTGGCTCGTCCTTTGCTCGCCCATGCCAGACAATCTCTTTTCCTGCAGCAATCAGAGCTTCCCTCAGTGTCTGACACTGTTTCAGAGTTCTTAACAGGCAGTACCTGCAACAAAAATCAGTTGTATATTCAGTTCAATATGCAACTTTATAGCAAGATTCAAGCTGGCTTAGATTTCTTCCATGACCCTGTACCTGGAGTTTTCTCTTCCTCCAGGAGCTCATAAATAGCCGGCTAATAGGAATCACTGGACTCATGACTTAGGTAGAAGCGAGACCACACGCTTAGAGACCTCTGTGTAGATCTGTTCCACTTCAGTACTGCCCCTTGCCCTGCAAACAGGCTCTATCTTTTGGGTTTTTGTTGCAATGCATGAGTGCTCTTTTAAGCACAACAAAACAATGTGTTCTCAAAAGTAATACCTGTATTTTATTTTCAACTCTGAGTTTTTCAGCAAAACGTCAGTTTGAACTGCCAACTTCAAAATAAGTTTACATTTTGTGTAAATCGCTACAGCCTCATCCAAACAACTGTTTTAAATAACAACCTAAAAAACCTGTGACTTCCTCAGCACTACTCAACTTTCAGTTATCTAAGTCTGAAAACCCAGTCTACACAGAGTGGATATAAAAATCTATCTACAAGCATCTTTTTCTGTGTAAAAGGAAGAAGAATAGACAGGTTGGTATCATAAAAGTAAGTCCCTTCATAGAAAATAAAATAACATAAAAAAATATTAAATTTTCACACTCATTTTATGAATGAAGAAAAGAACTGGTCAAATGTCAAAATAAAAAATTCCCTGCCATACTTCTGTATAGGATAAAAAAAAAAAATATAATTTTACCTTCACAATTTTATACAGTTCTCTTCTGTACTGGAAAATGTGACTCGTTTTCTAGCACTGTATGAACTACATGTATCTCTAACAGAAAGTTGGCAGAACAGGTCACCAGATTTCTAAATCACAATGTTATTTACGACAATTTTTAGCTCTCAGCTATCCTATTTGAGCTGCAACCTTTACAGCCTTTAATTTTCTCCTCCATACGGTGGTTACATGTTCATTAGATGCAGAAGGAAGATTGAAAAAAATGTAAGGGGAAGAATAAACATTGGACAGAAAACAAAGTGCTCAAGAGTTCCATCAAAATGTTTTCAACTTGAACCTTCTCCCATTTTAAAGCCTTACACATGTAATACATATGTTCTGTACTTTTTTTTTTTTAAAAAAGATGTTTCTTTCATGTGTTTCCAAGTGGTTAATAGAATCTCAGGCTTACTTTGAGATACTCTCCTCTTGATGTTTTACACTCATCTTCACTAAAACGAGTCTGTGGCTTCATTAATACCCTCACTGTAAGAATGATGCAAAACTGAAAGCGTGTTTCTATGTTAAACTTTGTATCTTCATATACTGAATTTCAAGAGAATTAAACAGCTCATTTAGCTGTAACTCCTTCAACATTTTCGAAGTTTGATGTTAGTGGGACTTCGGATGCTAAGGCCAACCACATATGATAGATCATGTATTAATTCACTTGAGCGTCAGGTTAACGGGCTTCTGACACCCTCAGTAACTTTGGCATAGCACTCTTTTATGCAACACAGCCCAATTTCAAATAAACTTAAAAGCTATCATTCTTCCCTTCTGCTGTTACCTGGGAAAGCCTTTGGGTATGCTTTGGGAAGCACGTCTGCACACCTGCCATCACTGTTCTCCACCCCTGACTCCCAAAGAATTTTCAAAGAATTTTCAAAGAATTTTCTAACGTTACAGTTGTGAAAAAGGGAACTGCCCAAAATGTAACCCACGTATAACACCGCTGCAGTATTTGCCCAGTTTGCAACCACAGCCGAAAACAACAGCTAGAAGGCGAATTCCCCCCTCCTTGGATAAAATTCAGATCCTACTAATGGCACTTGAAAACATAAACGTTAATTAACGATTTAATGCTGTCCAAGAATGGGAGAAAGCCTACAAACTATCACTCTGAAGATGCACCACAATTTTCTGAAGTTTGGGAAGCCTAAAGAAAGCTAAAAGGTGTCTAGCAGAGTCACAATGTACGTGTTAAACAGTGTCAGCTTTTACTATTGTTGGCCTGCTTTTACTCTTGTACAGTGAAAATTCAGTTAAAAGAAAATCTGGACCATGTATCTCTCTCAAATTCTTTACAGGTATGGCATAGAGCATGAGTAAATCATGTCCAGTCAAATTCAAATATTTAAGAGAGTAAGATTTAAAAATAGACATCATCCCGATTTATTCTAGAAGGGCAGCAAGAAGCCTGTTTGAATATTGAGATAGCCAGTAAAACATTTTGAAGGGTGGTGACCATCCCAATGGCAATGCAAAACTGACCTCTCCGGATCTTTCAGTACTCTATCTTCCCTACTGATACCTAAATGCATTTTATCAGGCTTCACGATTATATGCAAAATCATTTCTCCCATGTCATGTTCTTTTAAGTTTCTAAAACTTTATATAAGAGCTTAGTATTTCAGTTACTTTGAAATTAATTTTTAAAGCCTTTATTACTATGTTCCCACCACCTCTACAATTCTTCTCTTCCTCACATGCATTTGTAAAAGTCCTTCTACCCTCCACCTAAGAGGTTTGCAGTTAATTTTTCTTTTCCTGAGCGTTGCACTCCCTCCATCAAGTTTTAAATCATTTTGTCTGCCTGTGTTCCTGCTCATGATTCTACTGTTAATATTGAATCTTTAAAAGATATCTCATGATATTCAGTTTTTGCTCTTTGGTCTTTCATCCAGCAGGACAGCACCGAGTTGTACATCAACTCAAAATATAAGGAGGTTTCAGATTTCTTCCAAAAGCAAAGTTGCCTTCTATTAATTTTTCCCTACTGCTATCCTACTTCTTTTCATCATTAATTTGGTTCCCAATATTTATATGCATGCTTACATTTTGGTTTAATGCCTCTGTAGTGGTTTGTCTCACATAACCCAGTAAAACATGTTTGTATTTATCTTTCAAATTGGAATTACAAATTACTTTTTATCCTTTTCCAAGAGCTACTCCTTTGTACTATTCTGATACTTAAGAAGCCCCAGAGACAGAGCTGAAACTACCTCAACACTTCAGATATCTCTGACGTGCAATTTTAGATAAAGACCTGCATTTTGGCAAGAAGATGATAGTTGAGTCACTGATTTTTTTTTTTCCTGATGTCAAACGAAAAGTCAGCTACTCGAGATGAAATTCAACCAGCTGTATCAGAAATCGCTGTTTCTCAACTGTTTTTATACACAGGCATACACAACTATACATATAAACACAAAAATGTCTATGTTCTGTACATAGTAAAATCCAGAAGCAGCAGACAACAGCTACTTCCCAGCTGCTGCTGTTTTCCTGCAGACGAGCAGTCTGCAGGGAAATTAAGCAACTGCCTTCCTATCTTAAAAAGATTCATTTCCAGTATGCTTATAAAGCCAAGGTCAGACACTACGCTGCGTATTCCGGTGGCACCCATTTCCAGTAACAGCTATACCCTAACTACAGAAGTGACCACAACAAAGAGTTCGTTAATCTCAGGTTACTGCTACTAGAAGTTACAAACCAGAGCTCATCGTTGGATCTTCTTCTCCTCTGCACACATAACACTGAACTTGGGATTTGGCTGAAAACTAACTTGGACGGAGGGCTTAATACAAGTAAACTGGAAATAGTTTCAGTAGACTAGAAAAAGCAAATGTGTGCAAGACCGAAGCGTTTGTAACTGCTTCTCAGCACCTTCCTTTGTGATGTACACCTAAAATTTATGTGCCTCACTAGAAAAAGCTCAGCTGCTGTCAGCCAGCAAGACGACGGGAACCTACTGTTTTGTCCTGTTTCTTCACAACATTTTAAACAATTGCCTAGGAGAAGGATGCTATGCTCAGTCACACTTTTGTCCTTTTAAGCCTAAACCATGGCAAAATCCTCCAAACTTATACAAATGCAAAATAGAGATGCCAGAATATCAAAATCCTATTTTACCAAAAACATTCCAGAACTGCTTCGAGCTTTACAAGAGATGGCTGCTGGGCCTGGGGAAGATAGATAGAACTAAATGTGAAATATTTTTGTGGTTGTTTTTTAATTTACATGAACTTCTTTTGCTCCCTCCCTCCCATACCCTACTTCTTTTCCCTCTGTTTCTCATTTCTAAATACTCACTTTCTCTTCCCCCTTTTATAACATCTGGCATCCTGAATACGAGCAATAATAGCTTAATTGAAGGGGCAGGACTGTCGAGCCTTCAGCATTTTCTCTTACCTAGATTTCCTAGGTTCTAGTTACTAGATTTTAAGAAAGTATTCACGCATAAATGCTATTCCACAATGTAGCTTTACAGGGACTATGAACCTCCCTCTTTTCAACTTCAACATTCTTGGTCCTTACAAAGTTATCATTTCACCAATTCCACCATTCTGCAACAGATGTTCATGCCTAAATGAAATTCCTAGTGTAAAAAGGTGTCTCACTCAGATGTCATCAATAAAACCTACTAGGGAAAAAAAGGAAATTATTTTTCTTTGCCCTTTTTTGCACATTAACACACCCAGTTTTTAAAAGGTCCATTTCAAGGCAAATTATAAAAGGATTCCATGCTTGTGGATCCAGTATGTTGGTAAGACTAAGAAGTGCTCAAGCTAGAAGCTTCTTTGGCAGGCTTAAGGAAAACAGAGTGCTGCTACCAGAGTATTCTCATGGGGAGTAATTTGCTTTGGAATTCATTCCCTCACTTTCTTTAGGACAAACCCAGGATATATGCTGAAATGTCCATTCATACCTCAACCTAGCTATAATGGCGCTGCAACAGGATTTACATTTGCTTGATGTTGCACTCTCTGAAGAAAATTATTAGAGATGCTCCAGAATATTCCTGTATTTTGGAATATGCATATGAGAAATGTCACTAAACTCAATTATCATTTTACACGCCAGTTAATTCACGGTTCAGAAGAAAGAGCAAAGGCGAGGAGGCTTTCAAATTCCTACCTGCCTTTATTTGAAACATTTATAGTGGATCTCCAAATGACAGCGTGTGAACAGTTTGCAGTAAAAGCAACTAAACAATCGAATTCTATTTTGGTTGATGACCTAATTTTGTTATTTCTTATGGTAGGTACTCTGAACAGCTTTTGTCATCTAAGTCAACTGTTTCTGTATACTGCTGTATTAAGTCTATGGTATGTTTAACAAAAAAGGTAATTAGATCATTCTAAAGCTATGCCACAATAATATCAAATAAAACAAATAAAACATAAACTAATGGTATCTATAAACAGATTCTTTGAAAAACAGAATATAAAATAATTTTGGCTTGATCATCAGGAATGGAAATGTTTTACAAAGGACTACTTACAAATGAACTATTGCTTTATGCTTGAAGAGGAAAAGGGTACAGTGCACGTTCAAATAAAACTTACTTTATCATTTCAAAAAGCTTTGGATCTGAGACCTTGATATTTCGAGCCATGTTCCATGAAAGATGAACCATGGGTACTATGGACTTTACGCTCTGCAGTTTATTCCACTCGTACCGTTCCACTGCCAGTTTATATTGACAGGCTACACAAAAAATTACAGAAGCAATTAGTCAAGTTACGAAGTAAGTATCAACTGGAGCCAAAATAATTTGATTATAATAAAAATATATACCTTTAGGGCTAGATTAAACTTCATTCACAATGACCCAGTCATTCCCACTACACCTGAATTTATGCAGTTTCTTTTTAAAAGTGTATTTATGATGCTAAAAGAGCATCCAATGCCAGAGCAGCCACAACTATCTGTAAAAACAAGTTGCTGACAAGTGTTCCAATTTCTATGGTAAACAGAGCAGTATTTCAAAAGGGTTTACTTAATAAATTTTCAGATCTTTCAGATTAAAAAATATATAATCTAAATTTGAAATGTCTGCATCTCACTATTCCATCTTAACTGTACAATGCAATGGTATATGATTTGTCTTGAAAAGGAAGACTGTACCTCGAGTGACTTGTTGCAATGAGTCAGACTCTTCCATTAAGCAGCCTACTCACCCCACCCTTTTTCAAAAAATGTTTTACAAAAATTACTGTGATGGAACATGTGAGCTCTGTATCAGTCAATCACACAATCCCAGAGATAGACTATTTTTTGCACCGTAATGAAATAAAGACACACCTTAAACTATTTAAGAAAACAGGAGTTTTTCTGGAAGTACATTCTCTTCAAATGCCTGACAGAATCTCAGTTTAAATGTGAAATTTCCTTCCATCCTCACATCTAAAAACCTTCCAAGACCATGATTGAAAACTAAAGATTTCTAGAGCAGTAGGTCTGAAAAACCCAATATTTCTTCATGCAGAAAATTTTACAACTGTTTGCATTTCCTGATGCTTTCACTGAAGAGCAATTAGGTATCAGTTGTCCCAAAAAAATTACATTGGACAAGTCTTTAAACTCATACGCAAGCTATAGTGCAGTCTGGTGGGCAGAACAAATTTTGGGAGAAAAAGTTAAGAAACAGCCTACAAGACAGTTTATGACTTAATATAAACAGTTTATATTTAATGCTAGTGATTGCTATACAACTGTAATTTTTACAAGCCCATTAAACAGATGAGTGCAAAAACTGCATTCTTGCTGCTTTCTCCTCGTCTTGCCAATGGAATTATTTAAAGCTTCAACACACCATGTTTTAAAATACAGCACTTTGATTTTTTTTTTTTTAATCCAGTAAAGCACGGTAGATTAGTAAGAAATGGCAGGCTCTATCGCACAATTAGTGTAGTATTACCCAATTTCCTAGTTCAGCACAGGCACTTTCAACCATACCTGTCAGAGGGCCAACATTCCACGCAATGTTGTTGCACCAACCGATAGCCTGGACCCAATGAACAGTGCCAGCGTTTATCCACACCAAATCCCCTGGTCTTTGAATAAACCTATAAACTGGGACGTTGGCTTCATACAGATCTTCCAAGTTTGGCCACCAAGATCCCATTAGGAAATTCATATTATTCCTGAAACAACAGAAGAAAAGGTCTTCAGCATTTACCAGCAGACACGCTAATGGTTGATACATCACATTACCTGTAGAAGCTGATCACCACGATACGTGCTTTTTGCATCTAATCAGTGACCCAGGAGGACTAGTCAAAAGGAAAAGTGTCATCTATAAAATTCCTGACCCTAACTCCACATTCCACATCCTGCAAAACATTAAAACACTCGACCATCTGGCCATCCATCTGAAGCCGGTTTATGGCTTCCAGTTATGTTCTATTTTCCTTTAAATTTCCCAGTATTTTATTAATGCTGAGGCAGACAAATCCTTGGTCAGATCTAGTGTGACACTGGTGCCGAACACTGCTTTTTTAACCAGTGACTCATTTTATATACAGACCTCACCAGCCCTTAAGAACGCTTTCTGTTTTGAACAGTGCCAACCACATACTTGTACTGTCAGTGCATGCACGTGAAGCCTGTCCACACAGCAAGCAACCTGCTGGCACCATCTCAACTGAAATCCACAGGTCTATGCTATATTCAGCCAAGAAATATCGACCCTCCTGAGAAGCATGAAAACACCTCCATATGGATTTCCTAAGCATGAACTCTTCCACTATGCTTATGCAAAACACATCCTTCACTCCCATCCTTATCCCAAATTCATACTGCTTTTATACTGCACCATGAGAGATCATTTGCATTTTTTTAGTTTTTAAAGACAATTCCCTGCATCTCTTAGACATTCTGGGCATTTCACGAGGTTACCAAGATCTTAGTTTCTGCGTCACCCTCGGGAGGACAGTGGAATGGGGATAAAAGGCGTGTCATCATCAGACACATTGCAATTGCATCAGCAGAATTACAATTTTGAGATGGTTAATCTTTGTAAAGGCGGATGAAATAAGAACAGTTGTGAGTAGATAGGCAGAAAATACAGAGTACAGAGACACTGAGATGAATTCGCAGAGCTCTGGAACCAAAGTTCTGAAGTCAAGAGCTTAGTCCACTTTTAACAGGGCAGGATAAGAAAAAAAATCTGCCACAATTGCTCCCCCTCCTGTTTTGGGGTGGGTTTTTTTTGAGGGGGGAGAAGGGGGAGGAGGGTGCACATCAGTGTGTGTTTGTCAGTGCATCTCAACTTTCCCAGCAAGCTACAAACATCTAAGTGTATGCAAAGCACGCCATGACACCTTCTGGGGTCTGAGTAAACTCTCCCTCTAGATGCAGCATGAAACCATGCCAAAACACCAACGACTCTATTATGATTAATACAAGCAAGTACAAAGATCACCAAGAAAATATTTACTCCATCACTCCTAAAAAACCCCAAAACAAAACCCCAGTTCCTTTCCCCCCACCTTCGTTCTGTCACTCCACTGTGTCAGGCCTCGAAGCCATGACAAGAGCATCACCGTATGGTCATAGCAGAGGTCAGCTTTAACATGCATGACAGAGTGCCCAGATAAACACCAAGGACTGTGACGGATTTTCTGGTGTGGAAATGTTAGTACTACGAAAACTGGATTGATGCCACGTCATACCCATGGGTAGCAGACAGCCTATGCTCATACTGAACTTCTGATCCTCCCTTAACGTAGTATAAATTTGAGTCTTGAACCTAGATGAGCATTTCCTACTACCAGTCTCTCACTTCTTGCATTTCCTTCATTCCAGTGTTTGAAAAAACAAATAATGGACCTAATGTTAATTTCTGAGAGCAAAGCTATCACAAGCAATCAAGGTTTCTGTACACTGTACAAATGACATATTTTGTATAAATTCTAGGTTTTGCATTTTGACTGACTTAAGAGACTTTTCTGACTACATGGAAAACCCGTAAAATAATGTCCTTTTACAACACCCTCAATAATTTCCCCCCTTAGGTGTGAGAAAGGCACAGAGAACTTGACAAAAATAGAGAAAAACAGCATGCCCAGCTTACTTTTCACAGAAGTCATTCATGACACCCCAATAGTTTTCAGGGACAACAAACCATTCACAGTCACCTGGACCAATATTTATATTTACTGAACAAAAGTTGTTATTTTCTTGATGACCTGAAATTTAAAGAAAAATAAACACACTTCATGCAAGGCTAAACTATCAAAGAGCAAAGTTACAGTTACTAAAAAATCTCTGTATCATAGTTTAAGTATTTGCACATACTTTGATATGACACACACACACTATTTAGATGCTTCACGAGGTTAAGAAGCGCAATTAAGCCATCAGTGACCAGAGAATTCTGCTTCTGTTAGTTTGTGGAAAACGAAAAGCTGGAACTTCTAATCTTGCAAATCTGACCACTACTTCAGTAGTTCCCTTTTTGGAGAAATAAATGCCTCGAGATGCTAAAGCTTAGATTTTTGTGGTTTCTGATAGCTCTTGACAGTCCCAGTCAGGAGCAAAACTTCATGACTTCAGGCACTGAATAGACAAGTGGTAAGAAAATCTGTCCCAAAGAGCTTTCAAAATCAATGTAGAAATGCCAGTATTTTATCTTCGTTTGACAACTGGAAAACTGAGCCATAATCCCTAATGGAGTTATCCACCGTTGTACTTCAGTAAAAACAGACCCTGAAATTTAGTCCAGATCCCTCAAGTTTCAGTCCAGCGCCCTAACACAGCACTATTCATTATGGAGAGCTGAGCCCTACGCTCAGACAATAAAGAATCTAAGCAGTAAAAGTGTACTGATTTCTATGAGCGCACAAGACCTACCTGGAAAGCCTATAAAAACTTTCAAGGCATGTAAAAGACAAGTACTATCCAAGTATATAAACCCATCCTCTTTTTCCCCTTAAAAAATCCAGTCTTGTATGCAAGAAGTCAGTACAGTAATTACCTAGCACTGCAGAAATCCAGAAATTTCCACTATAAGGTAATTTAGCACTTTGTACACACAGAACTCAGTTAAACCAGAGATCTAAAAAAATACTGAATATGTACAATTTTATCGTATTTATGCATGCTGTAAGACATGGGAAATCTGCAGTGCAGCAAATCAGGACCACAGAGGTAGAATCTGTTGGGTTTTTTTTCCATGAGAAGAGATCATACTCACCTGGCGTTCTGCTTCCTGGGACCTTCATGTACAACTGCACTGTGTTCATGCCCAGGATGGTGTGACCAACATGGCTTAGAAGATTTCCTGCTGATACCACACGTACAAAAGCAGGGAGTTTTGTCAGTTCATGGAGTTGCAACTTCCACCTGCAGCAAAATAGCAAATCGACAAACTGTGAATCCCTAAAACTCTTGGAAGAGTTTGGGAAATACAAACATTTTCAACAAATTTTTAGCACAGGAGATAAAGGAGCAGACAACCTACTGCTACGTAACTCGGCAGCTCTTAAGAGGGAAGTTGAGACAATGCAATACCCTTATTAACCTGACAGTTACAGACATTAACAGGACAGTTTGATTTGGGGGTGAGCTTAAGCCAAGGTGACCAGACTCACTCTTGCAGTCAGCCAGTCTGCTGCTACACTGCCAGAAACTTCTGCTTGCAATTTACATCCCGTTGTACATCTGTTACAAGCGAAAAACAGAGCGGTGCTCTCCCCACGCTCTAAGCCAGTCAGAAACCGTTAACCATGCTTTCAAGAATGCAACGGTATGATGCTACAACATAGGTCAACACGACTGTCTAAACACACAGCAGCCTGTGCACACGATTGCTGTGACCAAGAATGAAGTTAACTACAGGCATGTGCCATGGAACTGAATACTTGCAGCAAGAAAAACAGATCTTCAAACACAAAAATCTCAGAATTTAGGCGTGGAGCTCTGTGCTGTCACCCAGGAACCTGTGCTATTCTTTCCATTTAAAAACATTTCCAAATCATCACAAATCTGACAGGCTAGTTGAGGGGAAAGACAGTTCTGTACCGAAAGTTGAGACTGCCAATCGAAAGGTCTGGCATCCACCTGGGATCCTACAAGAACTATTTAAAGTATCAAAATCCAACTCTCTGTGAGCCTCGGGTTAGTTAGGTTAATTTAAAGTCTCCCTCCCAATGGTCTGCCCTGAGTGCTAGTTTATCAGCAACAATTCTGTGTCTGCATATGAAATTTTCTTTAGAATTAGCATCAATATTTACAATTTTGTAACAATCTCTAACCACATACATATATACACACATTGATCCTTCAGTGACTGCAGCACAGAAGACCTCAGCATCTTCAGTGGGCCTTATTCCCCAGCTTCAAACACCATAACCTTTCCTTCTGCTCTAATGACTGAAGTAAATCAGAATTTTTGTACAACAGCTGGCATGACTGAGAACCTAGACTTGCTGGATCTTTTCTGGAAATATACTAACTAGAGACTCAACCAAATAAAAAAATATTACTGGACAAAAAAATATACTTTCAAAGTATTTCTAACACTTTGTGATATTCTTCTGAGCTACCTTCACCTAGTCACAGAAAGATATGTAGTCTAAAGAACAGTCAATTCATTCCTTTTTTTTTTTTAGGTTTTAGGGGAGGTTTCATGGCTTATCCACAGGTAAGCATTGGTCTGGTCTTTACTACCTATTTTGAACCCTGTTCTTGGATAGAAAAGCAGGAGGTATGAAAAAGTGGAAACAGAAAATATGACAGTAGGAACAAAAAGGAAAGAAAAATCAAATAACAAAAATCCAGACAAACTAAAAATAAAAAAATTTAATCTTACAATTTCTGTGCAAAGACTGAAAACTCGGTATTGTCAGAAGTTGTAAGCCAACAATTTAAAGCCTTAGAATGAAACCAAGGGAATGTATCAGAAGGAGGACTAGAATGAACAGTTTCTGATGGGCGTTTTAAGTTCACTTCTGGAAAAATAAAGATCCTGGAAATAAAAGCTTGAACAGATATTCTAGGGTGAGGAGGACTCATAACAAGTTTAAAGACCAGCGGTAATAATTTAATTGTGGAAATGGGGTGCGCAACTGGAATCGCATTTATCAACAGGCCGATCGATATCTGAGAAGAATGCATTGGTTTTCCAGAAGGAATATTGTACTGTAGAACACCACTGTGAGCAGGGGAAACTCTTATCAACCTACTTTTTGTCATCTGACAGGTCAATGTTGGTCCCAAACTTGATTGTTTTAAAAGGTCCTCTTCTCCTCCTCCCAGAGCTGCACATATAAAAAAAATGTAATAGGTGAATGTGAAAACGGGAACAATATAAAAAACCCCACATAAAACCAACTACAGACTTGTAACAGTTAAACCACACTTACTTATCAGAAGATGTGGATTCATTATCTGAGTGGTCCTTGTGGTGACTCTTCTTCTCATTTTCCTCCTATAAAAAGCAATTGGGAAAATGTTGGGGTTTTTATATATACCTCTCTATATAAACATAAAAGTAAGTATATAAAATATGTAGGTATAAAGGGATAACGTGTTCACAGACATAAGTACATTTGTTTCAATATGCTGGTACAATCTTTAAAATACCTGTACCTAAGACATTACGTGAATATTACTGTTAAGAAAATTAACAGAAAAAAATAGTTATTAGTCAAAAGGCATTGCAAAAAAATTCTTCACAACTACAAACTCAGTGAAGCTTAGGCCAGGACAACAGAAAATGCCTATACAATAAACATTTCTGGTAGCCTACATTAGAGTCATAAATGAGCATGTTGGTTTCCTTCTTTATGCAGGTGAACTGGAATCCAATCCGAAGGAATACTGTCAACTTTTGTAGACTACAACATTTGTTTTCCTTCAAAGTCAAGCGGGTCTCCTGATAGGAAACTAGAATGACTAATATTTATAAAATTACTTTTATAAAATACACTCTATAAAATATTTTTAATTTGTCATAGCCATATGCTATTTTTGCCCCACAGTAACTGGGATCATGAGTAGTGGAAAACATCTAACCAATATGAAATGATGTAATTTGATCATTTTAGCAGAGTGGGCTGAAAACCCTATTCTAAAGACTTCTTTTTTGGCAAGTATATGGAGACACAGAAGGGAAAAGAATAAGACAAAAATGAGGAAAGAACTGCCTGGAGGCTATCCAAAGATCTCGGGCTTTGAATGGGATTGTTGTTAAATCTCAAAGTGTCCTATATACCTGAGAAAGTCTTATTCATCCTTTGAATGAAGGACAAAGCGAAACAAAAAGGAACCTAGTGATGATGGATTTATCAAATACTGCAAGACATGTTAGAAGAGTAATGTAACAGTGCTTAGAGGAACCAAGAAAAAAAACCAGAAAGACCGCATAGGGCAAGCCAGGAGGACTGTGTCTGTAGAAAGAAGAAACAAGGCTTTCATCTGAACACTGTGAAAAGTCACTTAAGGACAGGTCAAAGCAGTGTTAGGCAAAGGACGCACGTACACTTAAACCAACATCTTTTTGACTCCCAAGGGGAAAATTAAAATCACCATTCTGCAATTTATTTTATAGATTACATTTTTTACAACCAGTTTGTAACAGAGAAAAAAAAAAAATCAGAAAATCTTACAGTTCACTTGGTGCAAAGCCAAAGCTGAGGCTTTCCTGCTGACAAGCAGGTATATGATCAGCTACGTGTGTTATTAAACATGTACGTCACTGGAACATTATATGTCTATAACGTTCTCCAGCCCCTCTGGATGATGTACAAGAACAACACGCTGGTGTAACTGTTCAATCGGCACCAGAAAACTTCAGTCAATAGCCTACTTAAATTTATTACCACTGTAGAGGAAGAAATCCTATTTATGCCTCAAGCTCTTGATGACCTTAATGCTCGCCACTTCCCACTGCTATTCCTGTTTCTTTTCCTCATCCTCTATCAGTCTCCTTCAGAACCCTGAGACAACCTACCTTTCTCTTCAAGTACCTATTCATTTCTTTGTTTCTAATAATTTTGCCTAATGCACACATTTTAAATTTATACTTTCTCTTTCTCAGGCAAACCCTTGCTGTTCCTGTGTAATGTCAGTGAACACTGCAATAGTCAATTGCCCATGTTGGTGTTTTCCCTGTTTTCTAATTAACAACTGGTCAAAAATACCTTTTAGTCTTAGTTATACCTTAGCCTAATCTGTTTCTAACACCAGATGAAATAAGCCCCCGAGGAGTACCCACAGCTAATTCCAATAACGTGCTCATTACTTCAGCAAAAACATTAAAAAGTAATACCAATAAAGTAACATTTCAAATATTTCACTCTGGCATGTACGTCTAAAACTAAACAGAAACTGTTTGGAACCAAACGATGACAAATATGGAGAGCATCAGTCACTTTTCTGGACCGAAAAAAAGTTATTTTAATACTTTAAACTGTTGAGCTGAAAGACAAGTATGAGCGTAAACATCTAATAAGGCACATTCAAATTAATTCATGTTAATATGAAGAACAAAGAGATCTGATTTCAAAGAGTATGTGGAATTAGAAGCAACAGAAGTTAAAAAAAGGCATCTTAAGTTCTATATATTCTAATATGAACTTCAACATTCTTGTTAACTTAAGCTAACAAACTTTTAAAGGATGTTATAGTCAGGAGTTTTACAATAAGAAAATTTTTACACTAAGCATTTGGGAGGAACACCCTATATACTATTTGACCCCCTATTGAAAACAGATTTTGTAAAGTTACCTGTGCTCTTCATGCTACTGGAAAAGTCTCCTTTTCCTTAACAGCTTCTGTTGGTTTTCAATAACCCTTATTAACTGGTTCCAGAGTTAGTATCCAGCTCGTAAATTGTAACAATGACAATGGACTCACCCTTAAAGACTCCTGGAATGAGGAGGCCTGGTACTGTGCATATTTAGCAATCGTTGTGTGAGATCTACTGCTTTCACAACGCCAGATTTTCTTTGTTCCAGTGGGGTCCCAGTTTTCATCTGCTGGCTGCAGTAGCTGTGTCCTCACTTCTACTATGTGTTCATTATTTGCTTCTACCAATGTCTTAGTAGAGAAGAGTCCTAGATCTAATAAACAGGAATAGAATTCATTAATGACAGTTAAAATACAATCATAAGTTTCAAGAAAAGGAGACATTAATACTTAAAGTTATCTGAAGGTTTAAACTAAAGCATTTCCCCTCCCCTCAGCCTTCATAACATGCCTACCTATAGGTTAAAAATTAACACGTGATTAACATTCAAAAAGCTTTTCTGAACACAACAGTAGAAGCTTAGAAAAAAACTTGGCAGCTACTGTATGGACTATATTCCAAGAAACACTTTACAGGACTTGTGTAAACAAATCTGCAAACAACGTTTAAATCTATCACCAATAAAATATTTTTCGGACTACAGCTTTATGAAAGTTTATGAAAGTACTTCCATTATGTAACACATTTCCTACCAGCAGCGATATCTTTTCAAACCTCCAGAGTTCAAAACATTATATGCAGTCAGATTATAGATCGCTACATCTAAGCATGAAGACATGTACAGTCCTAGTCTTCACAGGAAAAAAGTTGATCTGTAAGCTTCCACATCCACAGCTCAGCTCAACAAAATCTGCTGGATTTGGAGCTGGGTTTTTTTTTGGAGCTGATCAAGGTTAGAAACAGTAGCAAACTAAGAAATGACACATTACCCTTATTACTGGGAATACACAAGTAATACAGTATTACAGAAATAAAATATCCACTTCTAAGAACTTACTCTTTTATATTCTTTTTATTCTTTTATATTCTTTTTTTTTTTTTTCCAAAGGAAAATAACCCCCAAAATCTATCAGGTAAACTTACCTAATTTAAGCGCTCCAGCAAGGCCACGTATTACAGTAACAGGGTTGTTTGGATTTGTACAAAATTGATGTAAAGGTGGAAAGAAAGCATCTCGTTTATTTTCCAACTGTAAAATTATAGTGGAATATTAGATGTCAGATGAATTTAGTTTCCTTATTTGTAAAATAAGAAAGAATGATAAAAAAAAAGAAACAACAGAAAGAAGACGGGAATTTTCTCCATTTCCCTGTGCTGTGGGGAATGAACAGCTACATCATACAACCCTTTTCATGTTAAAAGCTGGATTTCACTCCTGCAATTAATTTGTTACTGCAATTTATTTCTTGGCATGAATTATTCCCAGGCTGCTTCGGCTTTTGCAGCTCAGGTTTCCTGCCATTTATTTCTTTATCTGACAGTAGCCTTGTACATCCCCTAAATCTACAGAATTCTCACAAGAGCAAGATAATATATTAACTTTCTTTTCAGAAGTCAAAAAAGCTAAGTCTACAGATAATGTATACAAGAAACAGTATAATTAAAGACTCCTCTCACAGCATCCCTCATGTTAACGAGAAAGGTTGGTTTGATTTTCTTACAATTTTGTGCATCTATAATCTTAATTTTATGCTATAGTCTACCCCATCTTTTTTTTTTTTCTTTTTAATTGTTGTGAATCTTTTAAAATGCTGAGGACATGTCTTTCAATAAACAAAATGCAATACAGAGTTCCCAAATACTGGGACTCATGCTGGCCTACCTGCACAGTATGCTGCAGCATGGTGACTTACCAGCTTTGTACGGACTCAAGAAAGCTGTGATGGACTTTTAATAACGCAGATCGATTCAGACGCAACACCTGGAAAACAGCTGGAAGCTCTACTGCTTCCAACTTAACCTAGCTTTCAGGCAGGCTGCTTGTGTAGCATCAGACCGAAGTGCTAACCACTTCTGGCCCCCAAGCTGAGCTGACCAAAGCTAACTTTGAGGTTTTCACACTGGTTGTGTGGACATCCTATAATTTATTCTTCTATTACTAAGGAAGTTAGCTCAAACTCTTCATAAAGCTATTATGAAACATGATATCCTTAACAGAAGTTTTAATGGTTGTGTAAGAAAATACTGTGCAACTAAAACCTGCTCTTTCCTAACAACATTTGGTTCTCAACACCACCTCAATTTTTATTTATTTTTTTCTTCATTAGATTTTGAAGCAGATTGTTAGGAGGGCTTAGTTTAATTACTTGTTCATTTATACCTAAGCTCTAACTTGCAAAACACGTACATACATAATTGAAATATTGTGCATAATAGCTAATGAACTGTTTCGCTTATCCTGCCAATATTATGACTATTAAAAAAAACCCCAAAAAATTATCTGAAGCTATTTTTCCTTTTGTTTACTGAAATTCTTAATTTACAAATACTTTAAGAGTCAAAGTATGTCTCGAAATTTTCTTCAAGGTTAGTATTTTCCCCCCTTACATGCTAGTTGGGAGAGCACTGTAATTCAGCTGTGAAGAGTCATCTTTAAAATAATTACATTATGTAATTCAGAGATCCAAACAATCACAAAAGACACTCAGAAATGCACTTCTACCGTTACATTTACTTACATAAATACTAGGTGTAGGTGGATTCAGCTTGTCCTTTGGCAAGGGAGGGTACGGTGGAGGTGGTGGTCGTGGAGGTGGGCATTTATCCAATAGAATACTACTGTTAGATAAGCCATTTTTACCCAGATTCCTAAAAGGAAAGAAGAGCTGCCTCTGTCAATACTTGACAAATAAAATAAATACATATTAGTGCCATCTCTTCTGCAAAATAATGATGTATAAGGTGAAACCATAATTTAAGATGCAAATAAAACTTGAATATTTTAATCAAGAATTCTCAGTGTATAGTTTGATATTATTCAAAATAATTCCCACTTTGCCTGTCAAATCTGCAACATCACCACTACCAGTTAAAAATACAGCCCTTTTGAATAAAAGCATGTATGACTCATTTGACAAAATTTAACAGAGAAAGCAGGTTTCAACTAGAAACAGAGAAGAACCTTACTAGGTCGGCACTGGCTGGTGGAGGATCGACTCACAGCAGCCGAGGTAACGCAGTCAGGTAATGCTGCGCGTGGCACTGTGGCAGAGCACAAAGGCACAAAACGACAATGTTTCAGCCAAAACACCTGCTGAGTCAAAGAAAAACCCACCCCAAACCCAAACAACTACAACTACACTAACCACTAAACTAAACAACCACCTACCCCTCTCCGATTTACACATTGTGAAGCCACAAGGAGCCACTGCTGCGTAATCTGGTTGGTTGAGCAAGAGAGGACAGGACCTAGCCAAGAGCGAGTTGCTGTGTTAACACCTGTACATGTACCTGAGCCAGAACCTCGCTTGTTGTATTTGCCAGCCTTTCCCTGGAGATTTCCAGATGCGGATAACCCACTGTATGCCTGCAATCTTTTCCTGTAATGAGTCACCTGAAAAATCCGCATTCTGAGCTTCTCTTATATTCAATTTCCAGTCACTATCATCAGGAAGGTATTTATTAGCAAAACCATCCCTTCAGATTTTTGTTTGTTAAAAATGACTCAACTGCTTCAAAATTCCTGCAGCTAAACACTATTCAAACTCTTATTCCAACCTCACGTAATTCACTAGCAGTTGTTACCACCTCTCAACACCCCACAAAACGGGACTTTTCTAATGCACAATTCGGTCACGCATCACCATAAAACCCACCGCTTACAAAGAAGTTGTTCTGGTAACAACAGCCTTCAGCCCAAAGCACAGCTGGCTTACGCCAGGTGACGCTCCCAGCAACAGAGCTTGTCTCTAAAACACAGAAACTGTGCTACTGGCACCAAGAAACATCGTAGAGCTGGACGCTGGCATGTGGGAACACTGCTGCAAGTCAAGCTACCACGAACGGTGAGTAAGATGGACTTGGGGCCTGAGATCAGGCCAGACTTAGGACAAACACTGTAGAGCAAATGAGCAAACGTCTCACCTACCCCAGGCTGCAGCAAAGACGAGCACCCTGAGAAACTGTGCTCATCATGACAAACAGGCCCGTCACTCAGTCCAGAACTTATGCCAGCTTTCTAACCCATATGCGGCTCTCCTCTGACAGGAGATCAGAGCAATACAGAGACATATTTAACAACTGCCTCCAAAGCATGCCTGTCAAAATACCAAACACAGCTTATGCCTTGTGCAAGGCGAGTGTAATGCCAGAATAGATTGCAACTTCAAAGAAACTCAAAGAGCAATGTGGGAGCTTTGATTAGGCACCATCCAACTTGGCAAAAATCTCACTGACCAATGCTTAATGTCTGGATTAATTCAGACATTTCTAGTACAGACTGCTGCACCGCGCTGCCCCCTGCCCCCCACCCCCCACCAGAAAAACAACACGGCAATATACAATCACCACCACCCAAAGAAATTTATCAACCACGGTTGCACGAATCTGAGATTCAGACCATCAATACAAAGTGAAAATGTAATCTGAATAGCAGATATTAGAAGTAACTATAATCTTGGCATTACCAAACTGAAAAATAGAACCAAGAAAAGAAAACGCATAGTATTAAAAACCAAAGGGAACAATGCCAATTCAAACTGAATTTTGCCAAACAGTTTTCAGGCGATTTCTGAGACAAGGAAGGTGAGAAAGACTGAAGCTGAATTAAAAAGGACGTTGCTCAGAACTAGCATGACTTAAGCTACTGTAGTCACAACAACATAATCACCACAGTGAAAGCTTGGTACAGCCAGGTTATGTGAGGTCTTCAGGGAAGGGGACAACAGAGAAGGGAGAAATTCTGTACATTTAGAAGAAATACAGGTCTGAAAAGGCAAAGGAGATACAGAAGAAAGCGGACAGTACAGAGGGAAAGATCAGATGAACAGCGATAGCTCATAAACCCAGCACTTGAAGCTGATACTATCAAACGTATGCCCCACCGTTTCCTATTAGGTTACTAAAACCCTGTGTGGAAATTTCAAGAGAGGAAAGGGCCCGAAGAAAAGGAACGCTGAGATAGGAAAACACTCGTAATTCAAGTGGAACAGGAAACAGATGGGCAGAATATTTAAAGTTATCTTTAACGGACAAGTTTCACTCTATCATCTTTTTTTTGACTACGAATCAGAACAACTTACTATTAATAACAATGCAAGAGAGCTATTAAAGAACAACACTGCAACTGATAGTGTGCAAAACAGAACGGAAATTATAAAAACCACCACAGAAGTACAAAGAAATTTGCTACCAGCACCTGTAACGAAGCGGCGCGAGTATCCACTGCCCGCCTCTCCGCCGCTGGAAATGCAGAACTATAGCCCGTGCAAGGAAAGTGACAGTCCCTTTGCGACCACAGCCACTGAGAAGAAAACCTCACGTAGCTCTGTTTCAAGAGCGTATTTTTTGTACAAGGATTTTATACCGGCTGAAAGAGGTCACAGATGCAACGCTTGAGACAAAACAAGCCTGATTTAGGCCCCAAAAAGAAACTGGATGCTCAAACAGCACCTACAGGATGCGGCGAGGGCATGAAGAGGACAGGCTTAACTAATTTAAATTGACTTTCCAGCGGGAATTTGTGCAGGAAGAACACCTCCCACCGTTCCTGCCGAGTGGGAAGAGAAGGCAGGAGCTGCTGTCAGCCCCAGAAAGGAAAGGACAGGGTGCTCACTGATGTGTAGCACTGTCCTGAGCCAAAGCTGCAGCTCAGTCCACTGCGGTTTGCTCGATGAGCAAACGCAACAACTCCTTGTGCAACTGCTTTACCATGAGGACCAAACTCCAACTGCCATGCCTATGAGCGACACCAACCACTATGGATGGAATAGGTACCTTGATTTCATGTAATTATGGGATCTCTTGAATAATCAACCACCACGTGCATTGAAAGACCCCTTTTTCCCATCCTACTGCTTACATTCCCACACCATCTAAAAACAGTTTACAGCCTTCAAGTCTTGGAGGACAACTTCTCCTTCGGCTGTACCAACACACAGTTAACTAGAAGCAGAGGTGTGACCCAGTTTGCTTCACAACAGTCACTCTTCTCTGCGTTATATAGCAGTCAGTCTGTGCTTTTAGCAAACAAACACAAATAATTTAATGTTACCTAGGGATTTCTTGACAAACAGACTGACAGCTTAGCTTGAGATGTTGCCTTCATCCACTTCTTCCCTCGAGTTTACTATTTTCCCTGCGTGGACAACCCAGTAGCTTGTTATGCAGCTGGGACATCCCTGCCCCATGGGAAGATGGATTCCAGCTGCTCTTGCCTCAGTGATTCCCCTTGTCAAAGCCTCTACACACTATCAAAAACTAAATAAAACAAGACCAAAATCTGATCCCAAGGCAGTATCACTGAAACATTTACAATTACATAAAACTTAGCAAACAGCTGCTATGCACTTCACAGGTACTGAACTGATTTGTGCCATGCTAGCTGACTAAGGGACTCTGTGACCTTAAAGGTCTTTTCCAACCTAAAGTATTCTATGATTCTAAAAAAATGGTATAATGCAAGTTTAAAGCCAGCTGTGTTACACTTTAGTACACAAACTCAACTTCATCAATAATATTCAAGTCAACATGATAGAACTTATTTTCCAAGAACAGGACTCATTACCATTAATTACTACCTTTTACATTTATTCAATTAATCACCACAATAATTTTATTATTTCACTCAAGCTTAGTGTCAGACTGAGAGGGTTACGTCTATTTCTCACAAAGTAGTTCTGTAGTGCTTTTCAAGTTCTCTGGAACTTTTTCCTGTTTTCCAAGTACCATATAAAAAAACCCTACATGAAGGACAAACCATTCTCTGGCCTGCTCTTTCAGAGCACACGGATATGTGCTATCTGGGTCTCCGACCTAAAAATGCCAAATTTAATGACAGTTTAACCTTCTTCTCAATTACTGTGAAAACAGAGAGCGTGCTATCATACATCCCATGATGTGAACAACGTATCTGCCTTTTTCTCAAGCACAGAACAAAAATATTTACTCAACTCTCTTGCCTCTATTGACTACTCTAATAGCTCTGTGCAATCATTAAGCATTAGTGGTTTTTTGTCCCTTCTTTTTTATTCTTGGCTATAGTTTTCCTCTTCCAAACATAATTTCTGAGTTTTCTAGAACTCTTAGCTTCAGCACTTTTAAAAATGCTTGCCCTTCTTGCTTTTAATTGGGAGGTTGTGACTTTTTGAGGATAATGACAAGATTCTGAACAATTTCCAGTTATCTATCTATTTGGATTTTAGGTATACTTTACAGGCCAAAGCAGAGTAAGTTATAATAATTTGCACCTAAGCAGTTATTTTTGTTGTGAAGTCATTCTGCTTAAGTGAATTATTATTTGAGGATTAGCTGCATGAGAATTAACAAAATTTTAACGCTCAAGAAATTACAGTTATTCTGAAGAACAAAATTAACACCCTCTCTTCCCCAAATAAAAATCATATTTAACATGAATATAAGGAACTGCGGATTTATGCAATACTTTATCTCAAATCTATCAGAATTAATTAATCTACAAAGATTAATGAACAGAACACTTTAAAACTTTTGTGCCTGCAGAAGTAATTGGTTGCAGCACAGGGATGTACAAGTACTTGACCCAGCTGTGATTCAAAACAGAAATCATGGAATGGTTTGGGTTGGAAGGGACCTTAAAGACCATCTAGTTCCAACCCCCCTGCCATGGGCAGGGACACCCTCCACTAGACCAGGTTGCTCAAAGCCTCATCCAGCCTCGCCTTGAACACTTCCAGGGATGGGGCACCCACAGCTTCTCTGGGCAACCTGTGCCAGTGCCTCACCATCCTCTCTGGGAAGAACTTCCTCCTGATACCTAATCTGAATCTCCCCGCTTTCAATTTAAACCTGTTACCCCTTGTCCTGTCACTACCTGCCCTTGTACAAAGTGCCTTCCCAGCTTCCCTGTAGCCCCTTCAGGTACTGGAAGGTGCTATAAGGTCTCTCTGGAGCCTTCTCTTCTCCAGGCTGAACAAGCCCAACTCTCTCAGCCTGTCCCCATAGCAGAGGGGCTCCAGCCCTCTGACCATCTTCATGGCCTTCTCTGGACTCGCTCCAACCAGTCAATATCCTTCTAATGCTGGGGGCCCCACAGTTGGATGCAGAACTCCAGGTGGGGTCTCAGGAGAGCAGAGTAGAGGGGGAGAATCCCCTCCCTCGCCCTGCTGGCCACGCTTCTCTGGATACAGCCCAGGATCCGGTTGGCTTTCTGGGCTGCCAGCGCACACTGCCGGCTCATGTCCAGCTTCTCATCCACCAGTACCCCCAAGTCCTTCTCCTCAGGGCTGCTCTCAATCCAATCTCCACCCAGCCTGTACTTGTGCTTGAGATTGCCCCAACCCGGGTGCAGGACCTTGCCCTTGGCCTTGTTGAACTCCATGAGGCTGGCAGTGGCCCACCTCTCCAGCCTGTCTAGGTCCCTCTGGATGGCATCCCTTCCCTCCAGCGTGTCGACTGTACCACACAGCTTGGTGTCATTGCTGAGGGTACGCTCAATCCCACTGTCCATGTTGCTGACAAAGATGTTAAACAGCACCGGTTCCAATACCGATCCCTGAGGAACGCTGCTCATCACTGCTCTCCACTCAGACATTGAGCCATTGACCACCACTTTCTGAGTGCGGTCACCAAGCCAGTTTTTTATCCACCGAGCGGTCCATCTGTCAAATCCATGCCTCTCCAATTTAGAGACAAGGATGTCGTGCGGGATGGTGTCAAACAATTTGCTCAAGTCCAGGCAGATAACGTCAGGTGCTCTTCCCTTATCCACCAACACTGTAACCCCGCCACAGAAGGCCACCAAGTTTGTCAGGCACAGTCTGCCCTTGGTGAAGCCATGTTGGCTGTCACCAGTCACCTCCTTATTTTCCACATGCCTTAGCATAGTTTACAGGAGGATCTGCTCTGTGATCTTGCCAGGCACAGAGGCAAGACTGATTGGCCTGTAGATCCCCAGGTCTTCCTTATTTCCCTTTTAAAAAATGGGTCTTATGTCTCCCCTTTTCCAGTCAGTGGGAACTTCACCAGCCCTGCCTTGTTTAATAATTAGTGGATACATTTAATTGCTTTCACACTGCAAGTTATTACAAAACATAGAAAAATATCTGTGGGCACCAGAGGCGGTTACTCATCAGGCCTCACCTCACAAGGCCTCACTTGGGCTCTTTGAGGCTCATTTCCCCAAGCTCCTTCTTTAGCCAGGAGAGAGAGATGAGCTCTCAAAGGGAAGTATAAAGAAGTCAAGTCATGCTTACATTATGCCTGAATGCAAGTAATGCCAGATAATTATACAACCTGTTTATCATGCAATTCTCTACCCCAGTCTTTCACAACCAGGTACTAGCTGGCAATACTCCCAGAGATCTTTCTTTTTAAACCTACAGAAAATCCTACAATAGAATTGTGGATTTTCTCATTATGCAAATGTATTTCTAATAATTTCTGAATTCTGTTCTGGTTTTGACCTCAACAGTATAGGTTGGCAGTGAATTTCACAGGTTAATTATATGTTATGTAAGAAGCAATGTGCCTTTTTTTCTTTGCTTAATGACTTTTACATCTTTCTATTTCATTTGCTAATCACCTTGTTCTTAGGCTGTAAGACAAACAGAATCACATTAACAAGTGGTAACAAACTTATTCATACACTTGCGTTCTCCCTAAACTATAAATCTTTCCTACGTTTTTTCACTCCCAGATAATCCTGCTTCCCATCTGTAGATTTCTGTATTTGCCTTTTGAAACAAACCAGAATGTCTTACTCTAAGCTAGGCTTAGCTTGTGAAATCACAGTATTTCAGATTTTATTCTTAAAACTTCTGCGACGGTGAAACTGACTTGCCAGAAGTAATGTGCCTTTAGAGCAATTGAACAATTTTGCCTTCAAGCCAATAAGGTCCTTTGCTCACAAAGAAACCTTCCAGTAAAACAAAAACTGCTTTTCTTGTTTTTAAGAAGAAAACACGAACTTAATCCAGCTCCTTTCTCCACAAAGTACTTCCCCTCCAATAGATTTAGGCTCCTTGCCTGTCAACTTCAGAGTTCCCAAACCACTGATTCACTGACCGACTTCACAAAGCAGCCTTCACTGCCAGGGTGCAGCGACTTCAGAAACATCAGCCCAACTTTGCTGTGGCCCCAGGCTTCAGCACAGAGCCTATCGAGCAAAGTGTCTGTCCACCTGAGCCTCTGTGTTGCTTTTCCCACTCCTCCTCATGAAACTTACTTCCTTACACATGCTCGTGTACACACTGGCCATTTATCAGACCCTCCTGCAGACTGTGTAGCCCAGACCATGTTCTGCTTGCCTTTCTCATTTTACAGGGTCCCTTGAGAGGCAGCTAATCTCTCCTGGACCCTGTCACTATCTTTCCTCAGTGGATTGTTCTCTACTCTTCCTCTTTGCACACCGAGTAAAAAGAAGTACAAAAAGGCATGTTAGTCCCTTTTGAGACACATTACCATCCTGCCTACACCTCTCATTTGCCTTTCCCAATTAAGCCAAATTGGTAAAGCTTTTAAGTGCAGAAATGCCTTAGAGTTTTCAGATTAATCTTTACATGTATTACCATAAAAATGACAAGAACAACTTTCAGCTGACACAAAGTTGCCCAGTTATCCAGCTGGCCTCTTTAGAATTGTTTGAGGACCTCTTCCACAGATTTCTCTAACTCACTACCAAACACAAGTTTTATTTGGAGCTTTGCCTGTTCTTTCAAGGCTGTGAACAAGCTTTAATAAATAAAGATTAAAAAAACCCCACAAACCAACCAAACCCAAAACCAAAAAACACAACCCTAAGGTATTTCTCATTTCTTTTATGAGAACCAAGGCAAGTCAACTCAGGCACTCGTCTCCACTGCGTAAAGGAAGGACTGGACCTCATGTTGCTTTTAGAATGGGCAAGTGATGAACCCTCTTAACTGAGACAGATGCTGGATGTTTAACATCACTCCTCCAGGACGTTCATCAGATGCATCAGTTGAAACACAGAGCTAGAAACCAGCTGGTTTCACTTCAGTAGAAATAAACAGCTCGGGTGGTAAATCTCAGGTCTTGTGAAAATGTTTCATTAATTCTCCTTTCAGAAGGACTGCTCACAGTGAAAAGATACTTACATTTCTAAGAGTACAGAAAAGCGCTTTTGAAACAGTCTTTTTAAGGAGATCTGATACACAACTAGACAAAGCAGCACACACTCCTTTTTTTCCCACCTATTAGCAATCAGCTTTTCTACTAACAAACTCAGAGCAGTTATTCATAGCGTACTGTCTTCTTTTAATCACACGGTTTTCACTTATGCTCAAAATTACTTTCACTTTTTTATTTTTTTAATTACCTCAACAGGGGTTTTTCTCTAGGAATCTAAGGAAGGATAATTAATTTAATAGTATGCTCTTTTATCTGTTGTTTTGCTCAGAGGCTTAAAGAAATTTGGTTTACTATGTAGATAGTTTACCAAACATAACAATTTAGTTGTTTTATAACCACCTTAAAATTTACTGTTGCAATCAGTTTTATTGGTAGGGAAGACTAACCAAATCACACTTCCACTTCCCAGAATCACCTCCTCAATTCCCTTTCATCCATACGCTCCGACAGCAGTTTAACAAGACAAGCACATTTGTTATCCTACTGTTCCCCAGAACAGCATCTTAATGAGATTTGCATATTTGAGTCAATAGCTCAGCCACTGCATTTCTGAATTCCCTGTAGCTTTTCAATGAACATTGTCTAGCCCTTCAAGGGAAGCTCCTCGTACAAGTATCAATTGCTATGGCAGCACCTCCTGTTTGACCCCTTCTCAGCCTTCCACGCAACCTCCTTTCACCGCGTAAATAGAATAGGTCTCTGTTAAATATTTCCTCAACATCCTCACCGAGGAAGATGGATATAAAGAAACTTTTCAGCCTCTGCAATGATCTTGCCCTACTTAAGCACTCACTTTAGTCTTTAGCAAAGCAAAACATTTACCAAGTCTGTTCCTACAGACCAGACAACCTATTCACATATAATAAAGAAAAAAGAATCAACCGCGGTTTGCTATTTGGCATGCATCTTGCATTCTATCATACAAAGCATCTCCTTTTACTTAATGGCTTCAGTTGAGCAGTTTTTATTAAGACAACGCTTGTTTACCCCAAAAAATTACAATCTCCCAGCATTTATTTTTGCTGGACTACTTCCATTTTTAACTTTCTGTAACACATAATTTCCGAATCCCTTTTCTAATAATTCCTTTTACCTTAAAAACCACTAAACTTCCACATCTCTGATGTCCCTTTGTTAGTAAGCAACAAGCAAAATCCTAGCGACGTTAACAAACAAGTCAGTTTTTGGTGGTTAGTATTACCATGCTGCTTCCCGACAAAATCCCTCCTGTGAGATGAGGAACCTCATTATATTGCAGTTCACTATCCTGTAGTAGGTCAATTATAGTTACATCGTGAATCAATTCCTGAGCATTACTTAATCCCAGACTGCTAATCATTTCAGGTCTTTTGTGCTCTAAGCACAAATAAACCTGTAGGGTCTAAAAGATGTAAAGAATGGCTTCTCTTAGACAAGACATTTTTAAATCTGTAAGCACGTGGAAAAGAGATTATTTAACAAATAGACTTCTGAGGAATTTCAATTTGACTTACAAGGAACATAAACAGTGGTTTTGAAGTAAACGTATAGCAAACAGAGCCAAAGGCAGGATAGTGAGGAAAATAAAAATGATTAATCTAGAGCTCCAACTAACTAACAAACAAACAAAGTTATATCCCCCTGTTTCTACCCACCAAAACGTCTTTTTTTCCCCTAGAGAATACTGTCAGGACAATAGGGCAACGGACTGTATCAAATAAGAGCTGTCAGATAGCAAGAAGAATATGCCAGAATGTACAACGATATAATTATCCACACTAGAGATGAAGCCAGAATGTCTTTCTGATCATATCAAATGAAATAAGGGGTACGTAGGTAACAACCGGCAAATATTAACACATTTAAGGATCACTCCAGAGTAGCCTTAAAATATATAAAAACTACAGGACAATTCCCTTCTGCCTGCACATGAAGGTTATTCTAGCAAAAATATATTTTTGTTTTCTTAAACAAAAAACCCACAACCAAACAAAAAACCAACCAACCAAAAAAAAAAGGAGAAATAATTGTTTTCAAGTTTTCTATTGTGGGTATTTTCTGCAATTTTTACAGTAATTCTAAAAATCAACATATTTAGTCACAAATTCGCTTTTGTACCTCAAGATTCCGCTTACAGAGATAGTGCCCAAATGTAATCAGTACTATGGGAAATACTTTCAATTCTTAGCTTTCGCATTACCTTACACTGTGTTAAAATAAAGGTTAACATGCAGTAGTGAATCTCATCCTATCTGATACATTACGATATAAACACCTTCTATTCTACTACATATAAAGGCTGACTTATTTCACAAATAAGCAGTGCTTTCAGTATTCTCCCCTGTGCCAATCATGCACACAGTATCTATGACAAGGATCTTCTCCCGAGCCATCACATGCATGTGTGCACACCTTCCAATTCTACACATTTTAAAACAAATCAGCTACTTAGTACATGACCGGGATAGCCTTGCCCTCAAATTTACGTGTGTAAACTGCAAGACACATAAGGATGGCAGGAAAAAACCCTGAAATATTAACGTATTATATGGTGTTAATATATTATATAGAGCTATTATTTCCATTAGTATGAAAAAATGATGCAGACAGGACCTTTTTTCTAACAGGCAACCTGCTCTAGCACAGGTCAGGAACAGTAATAACAAGCACAACAGAACTGTCACATACTGGAAATTGTCTGGCTGCCTGCCTTTAGACTTTAGGTTTTCCCTAAAAATATTGCAATTGGTACCTTGTTGCCAGTCCCACAAAATTTCTCAGAATCCCTTGTTATCAGAAGACACAGGCAGACACAGCATCGTTTGACTAGGAGAGATCCTGTCTCTAAACTTTGTAAAAGTAGTCCCAGCCCAGACGCAAGCATTTCTTGACCTCCAAGCTGCTAATAAAACAAGTCTCTTCTCCACTTTTCCACTGCTCATCTTTGTTACCCAGCTTCTAAGTCCTCCGCCTTGCCGAATTAAGGTGCAGACAGGCTGAAGAGGGAGTTCTCAATCTCTACTCAGTAAGAAAGAAAAAGGCACATCTAACACTTTTTGAGCTGTCTGCAAACTACACAGGGCAAAGTACTAGCTGATCTCCCTTGAAAAATGGTGATTATGTGAGCCCACGAAAAACTAAGTACTAAAGGAACCCAAGTGAAACACTGTAGGAAAAGAGACGAGATGTGATCATCACACTAGGAAGTACTTTTTAAAGGGTCAATATTTCATAATTAGGGTCCCTAAATACTGCTAGAAACTTTTATGTACAATTTAAGGCAGAATGTGGTACCATCCCAGTGGGTAGGTTAAAGAAAGCCCAGTGGCACTATCTGGCCAAGCAAAAGTAACCTTGCCACGCAGGTCATGGCAAAGACCTATAGGTGTTAGCCGTGCTTGAACTTGGCCCTTCTGCACAACGTCCACAAGTTCGAGTTGAAGTCTGCTGAGAGCCTCTGGCAGGCAGGTTTGCTCTGCCTCTCCCTAGACAAGGCACAGCTGGGGACCCAGGACCCATTTCCCCCGCAGCACCAAGCCATGCCTGTGACTCGCTGAAAAGCTTGCTGTCAGCCCACTCGCCTGGCTGAGAGCTTGACCACCGCGCCTCCCCATCGGCTCTCCTCCAAGCCCAGGAGGAGCAGCCTTGCCCCTGCCTGCCTGCACAGGAGTTCTCATTTCCTTGGAAAAGCCCCTGCAGAGATGCTGCTGTGTCACTCACAACAAAGCTTTAAAAATTTCTTTTGCTACAACAAAGCCACAGTCTATAAAGTAGAAAAAATAAAAGAAAACGAATTATTCTTCCTTTACTTCAGAAATTATCACTGGGAATACCGCCTCTATCAAGGAATGCAAAGTAAAGAACCGTACTAAAAGCTGGTTTAGGATTTTGTAGAAAAACGCTCCGTGTTTGGCTACTAAACACAACCTGCAGATCTCACCTGCGAAGAGCTTGCTGAACAACGTACTAAAACAATCAAACTCCTACATTTGACTGGAGGAATACACTTCCCATTAGTCTCCCAAGAAAGCTGCATGCACATTTCTGCCAAGCGAGTGTTGAAGACAGAGCACCTAAACTTCAAGGAAGAACTTTAAGCCTAAACCAATTTATTTTATGTGTATTTGCAACGCACTCGTCCTACCACCACACTGAAGGTATTTTTATACTTCTACCAGCAAGCACTCAGACACGGTCTCAAGAAGAAAAAGTCTCTAAGTGTAATATTCACTTTCAAGAGAAGTCTCTACAAGACTTAACATTTGAAAGATGACAAAATCTCCCTGTAGGATTTTTTTATCTCTTCTAGGAAATTTATCCTTGTAACAGATACCTACAGACCGCTAAACCATCATCAGTATTACTCATCAAATCCCAGAACATTAGAAACTAGTAACTCTCCATCACAGTCAGATGCAGCTTAATTGCATTTTACTGATTTATGTGGGTGCCGTGAAAGAAGGACATAAACATGTTTTTAACATATTTTTAACATCAAGAAGGGCAATGCCCAAAAGCACCACATTTGCTGTATAAGAAAATATTTTGGAGTAATTTCTTTGGAGTAATACTCCAAAGTAATACTCCAAAGAAAATATTTTGGAGTAAAATACATTGAAATGATAAAAATTCCAACAAGAATTCCGACACCAGAAAAACACAGATAAGATTTCAACTGCAAGAACTGTAAACACAGTTAAGTATGGAAAATAGCAGTTAGACTACAACCCAAAACATTCAATAACCACGTGCTTATGATAAAAGGGACCTCTGTGAGCTTCAAAGGCGTTTTACATAACTTTTTCATAAACAGCGACAACTGTAAGGCACGGATACAGAAATCAGTGCTCAATAGGCATTTCAGTTTCTCAGTATGTTCGGATTTCAAATGAAATTTTTTTGAGAAAGGTGGCAAATCTCTGCAAAGACTACCTAGAAAATCTAAGGACTCTGAGATGGGTTACCCACGGAAGGCTGTGAGCAACAAGCACGAAGTGTGAAACTGCGAAGTGTACTCTCTGACAGGCTCCCCATTAGCACATGTACGTGTCAGCTCAACCTGCCTTTGTGGGAGAATTAATTACTTCTGAAAAGCTTTGTCTAAAGGATACATAGTGGAGTTTGCTCCATTTTCAATGAACATACAGTAAACACAGAGTTTACAGTTAACTAGCGTTCCCATGTAGATAAAGTTTCAGCCTGTGACAACACAAAGCTCTCTATTTCTGAGAAGGTGACAATGTCTCAAACTGTCTTTGTAACTAACACCACCCTACTTCTGCCTGCCAGCACATTCGTACTCCACAGGCGCTCCAAAGTACCCTTATACTCCAAAGCTTCATAAAGGAACCTGTACCCTTCTAAGAAAAGATAAATTTGGAAGTATTGCTGCTATTATTTTTAATGGAAAATTAAAAAACAAGTCAAAATTAATGAATCAATTAACTAATAACAACAAATTAAATAATAAATAAATGTAATGATTTAATAACTAATAATTCAATAATTAAAGTAATAAATGATAATAAATTAAAAATATTTTTCCACTTTCAGCACATAAATTTTAAGTGTCAGCACGTGTCCATGAAAAACTCCAATGACACTTTAAGATGCCTAAGGATCTGACTCATGATAAAAGTTGTTTGGTGATGACACAGCACAGTGCAGTAATAAGAGCAAGGCTATAAGCAGAGCTCTGCTGTTGTGCAGGATGTCTAAATATAGGGCTTGTAAGTGGTGGGGGGGGGAGAAAGTCTCAGAAGGTTGCAGAATGATCACTAAGTCTTAGAGAAAAAATTATTGCTCTTGTGGCAAAAAACATCCTTCCTTGATGCAAGGGAGTCTATGAAATTATCCTTTTCACTGTTAGAGCCTGTATCTAATGAAAAGTTGTATTTGAAAGAGATTCTGAAAATGTGCGTATTGGATAAAACCATCAAATCCCAGCACTGACTTCTGCTGGAGGTTCCTAACCTCTGGCAACTACACCAGTGTCACATCAATAACCCACACTACGCAGCCCTCACAGATGCATTTCCATTTCTTTTTCTTGGGAAAGGGGGTGGAGGTTACCTGCCGTTTTAACAACACCCGAGATAAGAAATAAAATAGCCAAGAATCACACAGAAACATGAAGGCTTGGAGGCTGGTGTTTCTGCTGTACTGCTGACGAGCAGTGGGGACACCTGGGAAAATGCCGTGCCATTTGCACAATCACGCCGCGGTCACTGCCAGGTTTGCTGGTGGCTGGCCTCACTTTCTGCCTTAATCCATTATGCATCTGATGTAAAATGATACAGTTTACTGCCTAAAGACAAAAAAGTGACAGCAACATACCTGCTAATCAACTGGAATACAAGATGGACCAAGACCCACACACTCTGAAGAGTCAGAACTATCTGCACTGTAAGGGGACGGACTTACAACCAGCTGAGAGACTGTGTCTTTAAAGCGTGATCCAGCACATGCACTCCTGCACTTGAGCTACAGGTACTGTAACCACCACTATCGAAACAGGCATCTCTGGTACAGAACTGGAAAGCCAAGCTGATAGACCAGATGGCCATGTGACCAGGGGAACACCAACAGGCAGGAGATACGGGCCAACAGGAATCTCATGGATTTCAGCAAAGAGCAATGCCCAGTACCACGGGATGAACAACACCACGCACTTGTACAGAAGAAAACAAACATTTTGACTGTAGGGGTGACCAAACACTGGAACAGCTTGTCCGGTTAGGTTGTGGAGTCTCCATTCTTGAAAGTATTCATAAGGTGGCTGGACATGGTCCTGAGCACCTTGCTCTAGCTGGCCCTGCTCTGAGCTGGGACGTAGGATTAGAGGGTCTCCAGAGGTCCCTTCCTGAAACTCCCACCTCAAGCATTCTGTGATTATTTATCAGTTTTGCAACTGGAACACTTGATTTGTAATGAAGAATCAAATCTAGACAATTTATTTGTATCAAGAAAAAAAAAAGATTTTTAAGAGCTTAATACCAGCACTGAACATGATTTGACTTTTTTTTTTTAAAGAGCAGACAGTTTCCAACATCTACACTGCTGCTGTTGTTTCTTATCTAAGGAGAAGCGCTTGTATTTCACCTATAAACTATGTAACAGACAACTGGTTAATGAGTAAAAGAAAAAAAAATTCCATGCAACTGACTTTCCTTGTGGAAATTAAGCTTTAAACCCCATGAAAATGATACAAGTTCGGAAGTAATAAATGTATCTGCCA